>MU105562.1:898748-1287489 GCA_012274485.2 Sinapis alba | reverse complement strand
CTCACAATGAAACAACTCAAAAGAGTTGAGTGAAGAAGAAGAAACTAGGTCATTAGTATTTATACTCAAAACACTTGTGTATCCTCAAAGCCTCTATAACACCAAGAGGGTTTGCTCTTGCTCTTTGTCTTCTTCTAGTCCAATATTAATATCCCTTAAACCAGCTTCCTCAATTTCCGGTTAGCTCAAACCGATACTAACAAGAAATTGAATCACCAAGGTATATCAACAGAATCTTAACTTCTTAGTCATCCAAAAAGGAGAAAACAAAATGGCAGGATGTCTACACTAATATGGTCCAACCTTAAAGGACTTGAACAGTAGAAGAATATAAAAAGCCATCGATGCAATCATAGAGGTTAAGACAGTCTTCAGAGCTTGTCTACATTTCCTTTAGAACAAGACGCGGAACAACATTCATCGACTGCAGTTCCTGTAACCATGTATTAAGAAAGAGAAAATAGTTTAAAGACCAAAACAAGTCGGAAGAAAACTATAAGAGTAGAGAGATTTATGAAACCCAACATAAATCCCACAAACCAGTACATCTGAAAACAAGACAGGTTCGTACTTATCTCAGTTTAAGAATTTGCATTTGCATCCAAGGTTCAAAATTATCAAAACCAGAGAACAAGAAAGACGAAAAGAACAGTGGATCAAGCGTTTTACCTGGAAGAGGAGCTTGCATGCGTAAGGGAGTTTCATAGTAGCAATGCTATCGCCACTCTTACAAGTTGAACAAACTGCTTTCTTCAGCTTGTAATCGTAATATCCCAATAAACCGCAAGCTCTGCAAACCTGAATTTCAATGTTTGTTAGTGTATCACAAATATTTATCTTTCATCCAAGCTGTTGGAATAACACAAGTTGTTGAATGATTTCACAGATTTTGCCACTTACGCAAAACAGTGCCTTGTGATTTATATTACCTGAACTTCAAAAGGATCACTAGAAAGCATGAGCCGCTCATAGATCAACATACTGGCTCCATAAGCAATAAGGCAATCCCGTTCCATTTCTCCCACTCGCAAACCTGCGACAGCATTAGATATACAACTGAGAAAACAACAACTACAGACTGAAGATACAGAATAAAGAGGCAGCGCATACCTCCATTTTTAGATTTCCCTTCAGTTGGCTGTCTTGTCATCATCACACGGGGCCCACTCCCTCGCGCATGCATTTTGTCCAGCACCTACTCAACAGCGTAAGTACACAGAAAAGCAGATATGTTATGTTTGTTTTAAAAAAAGATCTGTCATTACAACATGGAAAAAATGGTTTAGATAGGTTAGAGGAAGCCTCACCATGTGTTTCAATTTCTGGTAATATATTGGCCCCATAAAGACGTATGTTTGCAATGGCTCGCCACTGACACCTGTGAGAAAGAATCATTATCAGCGAATATAATAACCGACACTGGTATGGATTTTAACATATAACTGCACATTCTGAGATGTGTATCATAAAGCTGTACCTGAGATTAAGAAGTCCTTCCCACAGTAGGAAAAGCCATGCTTTACAAGGGTCTTACTGAAATAATAGGACATACGACGACTTTCAATGCCAAAACAAAAGTTTCAACATAGAAGAAGACTCCTCATATTTAAGAGAGAGTGAGAAACACTACCTTATATCGTCAACCTTGTGAGCATGACCACTTTCTTCTCCAAAAGCACTACCATAATGAAATTTACCAGAAGATACACCAGCCTTACTTCCAATAAGTTCTATCATCTTACCTACTGTCATACGACTGTGACAAGAAAAAAATGTTGATAAGTTCGCCAGTTATATAATACACACTCTTAAGTANACGACGACTTTCAATGCCAAAACAAAAGTTTCAACATAGAAGAAGACTCCTCATATTTAAGAGAGAGTGAGAAACACTACCTTATATCGTCAACCTTGTGAGCATGACCACTTTCTTCTCCAAAAGCACTACCATAATGAAATTTACCAGAAGATACACCAGCCTTACTTCCAATAAGTTCTATCATCTTACCTACTGTCATACGACTGTGACAAGAAAAAAATGTTGATAAGTTCGCCAGTTATATAATACACACTCTTAAGTAAACAAAAACTTTAGATGAAACTTCAAAATTTTGAATTGAAGGGATTAACATATACATTGTTGCTCCAAGTTGGGTAGCAAAATATAAAGCGACTTGGTCCTAACTAAAAAAATCATAATAATAAAGCAAAACTTCCACAAGAGTCCCTGGCAGTGCGAGGATTAACATTAACACCCACACACATGAACTCGCAAACAAAATGAAAGAACTTTTTCATTTGGCTCTTCACGACACAAAGGCATTTAACATGCGGATATAAATAGAAAGAAATATTATGTAGAATATTTTATGACCTTGGAAACCCATGAGGATTCATGATCAAATCAGGGCAAATTCCACGTTCAGAAAATGGAAAATCTTCCTGCTGAACGATTGTACCACAAACACCTTTCTGCCCATGCCTACTGCTGAACTTGTCTCCAAGCTAAATAAGAGCCACAACAAGACAGGATTAACACTGTAGAATATGAGGCTTAAGGTTAGAAATATAAAAGTACTGAAGATAAAATTTGTCACCTCTGGTCGACGAGTATGTCGGATGATATATTTTATGCATAAATTACCGTTCTTGTCAGAACAGAGAGCAACTCTATCGACCACTTGCGTCTCCCCTTCAGGACCTTTAAAATACTCTCTGGCCGGACGATATTGACTGGGAAATGAACAACAGATTGTACAGTTTTGCTTACAATTATAAATACAATCATGATAAATATGGAGGAAAGTTAGTGGATTACGCGTCTGATGGTGATGTAATGTTATCTCTTGTGTCAACAGGGATTTGTTTATTTATATAGACATCATTCGGTCTAATAATTTCCCCCGGAGCAGCGATTCCATCATCATCCAGTATCTTAAAGAGAAAACAATAGTCAACATGAAAACATATTTCAACATGCTTTAGCAAGAGGGAAAGGCCAGTCAAGCACATAAGAAATAAACAACCAAAAGGTAGAGAAGAAAAAAATGCCTAAATTCAGTCACACTCCCTACGTTTGGTTAAGCACAATAAGAACTGTTAGGCTGAGGACAAATGCAAGACAATGTACTTACCTGCATCTTTTCAGCGTCTGGACCTGTTCTTTGTGGCCTTAGTATTCTGTCGACTGTATCGTTACCATACTTCTGGCAAGTAGCAACAAGTCTGTTTCACAAGACAATACAAAGCAAGTAAAGATAACAATGCAACGATATCTCAAAAGGAACTGACTTTTGCCTCAAAAAGAAATCCATTACATACTTTTTCATAACAATGCAGCGGCCAAAACCACGATCTAAGGAAGCTTTGTTCATCACTATTGCATCCTCAATATCGTACCCAGTATTACTCATCACAGCAACTGTTGCATTTTGACCTGCTCCAAGTTTATCGTATCCAACCTGTTAATAAGCATAATTTATTAGTACCATATTATTAACACATCCTTTTTAGAGCAAACACACTAACCAATTCAATTGTTCTCGTTGTCAACAGGGGTCGCTGAGGGTACACCAATAGGTAAAGCAAAGAGTCCATCCGGTTTAACTATATACAAAGGTTGTAAGAGAAAAAAGTCAGTGCCTGAGGGAGAGCAAGATATAATAGCACACGATGCAATGGAGAAGATAGAGGCGTTAAAGAAATTAGACTTCACATAACCAACTAAAGTAAGCAAAGCCTTGGACAGCACAACAGGAACAATTGATCTAATTAAGTCATCAAAACTAGAAAACAGTAAGTGTCGACTCAGTGAAATGATATGGCGAGTATAAGTGACTTGCCTGGTTGTACGCAATATTTCCCATCGCTTGTTTTCCCATAGCGCACTGCACACAAAGTAACAGGACTATTAACGTGATGCAAACTGAAATTGCAGCGTCTTTTGTCAGAATGTCTAGACACACAAACCTGATAAGTATTTCTAGGCGACTGATTATGGTGAGGGTAGGGGATAAGACCAGCAACAACACCTAAGATGGTGAAAGGCTCAATCTCAATGTGGGTTATACCTTTGATCTTCTTGGCTTCACTTTCGTATAAAGCAATCTTAAAACAAGGAAAAATAACAGTGGTCATTTCCAACTGGCTATGGTGCAGTAGAATATAATACATCTAGAACATGGAGACTGGCACGAACCAGCGCATTATTTTCCTCATTCACATCAAGATACTCGATCAAACCTTCACGAATAAAGTCATCAAAAGTGCGAACACCATCCTTCAAGGAAATAGAAATTAGTCAAGCAATGTCTTTAACTGAGACAAGTATACATGAATCTGGGAGCGTATAACACATGTACCTGTAGTTCCTTCATGTGGTGTTGTTTAACTCTTGATACTCCGTTATCGGCTATAACAAGTGGACGACACACCCGCCCACCATCAGAAGCAACGTAAACACAATGCTGATAAATAATTTTTCTTTGGAGTCAGTGCCAGAGAACATTTATGTATTCAAGAGAAAAACATGGTAGGGATTTAGGAAATAATCGTTTCCTGCCTTTATTAACTACAATGTAAAAAGTTGAATATTTTTTTTAAAAAATGAGAACATCACTCAGCTGTATCTCTTCTCTGAAAATCACTCAAAGAAGACTACTGAGAGTTATCAAACAAATTTCAGTAGTGTCCTCAATCTATTTTCAGATCAGAATTCTTAATTGTCATTCCAAGCTTTACCAATGCATATTACCATATACAACGCTTAAATAATACATACACAAGAACACAGCAGTAAACTGGGTTATGCTTGATGGACGAATGAACACAAGCTATAAGGTGCATGTGGCAAAACGTAGAATGCCAAAAAGGGCTGATGGACAAAATACCTGCTTTTCGTTTATGAATACACTGACGAATTCGCCAATTTTTCCAGCCCTACGCAGCCTTCTAAGGGAATTGGCGAAGTACTGAAACAATGGAAACTAGTGAACACGTGCAAAGATGTGTATTGCGTTTGTTGCAGATCCATGTGTTTATGAAAGAGTACCTGTGGCCTTCTATGTTTGCCAAGTATTAGCCCATTAAATATGACCAAAAACGAGTCTGGAGTATGCAGCTCCTCTGCTGATAATACTTCCAGATCTGTAACACCCAATTTGTAGCACTGTTTCCGGAAAATCAATTCAAACACACGGATTCAGTACTTAATTGACAAAAACCATCGAAAATACAGATGACTAGCCAAAGAAATGAGACGGGTATTGTGGTTATCCTTCTCAAAGCCATATCAAATACGATTAATGTGATTAAATTATCTAAACGGAGAAAAATTAGCAACTACATACCATAGCAACCAATGGGCCTTCCTCTTGATCAGTTGTGACATGAGTCATTAAAGCCAAATTCTTGACAAGCCCGCAAGATTCGCCTTCAGGGGTATCACATGGGCAGAGCATGCCCCACTTATAGAGCAAATCACAATGCCAAAAATCAGATTACGTGAATGTTCAAACAGAAGCAGTAATTCTCATCACAAGATCCCAGTAAGACTGATAAAGACAGTATCATTACCTGGCTGGGTTGCAAAGATCTAGGCCCACTAACTTTTCTGGACTTTTCAAACTGTGGCGAAATTTTCGTAATAAACCCCAAGCTCCCAATGAAAGATAACCTTGTTAAGACCTATACCAAAAGATTTCTTAACATATTGTAGCACGAAGGAGGCTAGAGATATACACAGATGTATATGGAGATAGTGAGACTGACCTGTGTCATGCCTTTCCTATGCATTCTGAACCTTTTAATATCAAAATTTCCCGTGGAAAGAGTTCTTTCTAATCCAAAAGAAATATTATGATTCTTTTCTCCAGTGAGACACTGCAAGCACATCACAAAAGTAACCGAAGTTGTTTGTACTATTGTTTTTTTTCACTAAAGTAACTATTTCTGAAAATTGACTCCATCCATGTTGTTCCAAGGCCAAAAGCTATAGAGAGAACAATAAATATTGTAACTGTAGAAAGTCAAGTTGTAGTGCAATATCCAAGGGAGATGTAAGTTCATAAAGCAATTGTCAATCGACATAATAACAGTAGCACCAATCTAAACACTAGTTATGACCCTACTGCAAACATACTTCAGAACTATGAAAGAAAACTGGTTCATAGCTATAGCAACACCTGAACTAGCAGGGCAGTATATTTTTACACTTACTTGTGAAAAATCAAATCGGCTTGCCCGGCTGGTTTTCTGAAAGATACCATCAACTTTTTTAATGGCCTCGGTGGTCATCGTTTTGAACAAATCCTGTAGCAGCGTTAAGGAGGAAATAATAAGGACTAGAAAACCTTACAAGAAAAAGGAAGAGAAAGTACTGCGTCTGGTAATATGTTTCAGTGATACCTCAAAGAGAAGAGATATTAGTTGTCCAGATAACTCCAACCGCTTGTTACCAACATAGTCCTACAAGAAGATACACATTTGAGAACAAAGATACAAGCAATATGAATTTCTGGGTTATAATTAGACTTCTCTACAGATTATCTTAATTTATTCTCTGGACTACAAGTTACAGCCATCATCATCACGTCAACTCAACTCTTAAATATCAGTGGCTCTTTTAAGGGAAACTGAAGACATTTTGTAAGCCATTTCAGCATGTCACCCTGTTTTTAATTTGCCAGCTTTAGCTAATCTAATATGTCATGTAGCAGTAATCCTAAAAGTTAAAAACCAGACTTCAAACAAATTCAACATGTTAAAGAAATTTCCAGATAGAAGGTTATGGGTAATTACCTTGTCATCCATGGCATCTTTGTTCAACATTGCTTCAATCATTCGTCTCAACATCACCCCAACATAGAAACATTTTTGGCGATAATTGTTGTCACGCACCTTAGGGAGAAGAATATAGCAAGCAGTAAGCAACGACTAAAATTTCAAGAACAAATGAAGGTGAGATACTTACAGGTACGTGTGCAAGGAATAACTCTCTGAGAATGTATAGAGCTCGGCCATCCTAGTAGATCATGTAATACACAATGTGAAAATTTCACTTAGCAAGATAACTTTCATATTCAAATTTTCAGGACGAAAAACATATTATCCATCTGTCTAAACGTGAATTAGAGAGTGTAATAGCAGAGTAAATGATACAAACCTTTTCAGGTGACCCATATGATGATTTCTTCACCTACAGAATTTAATAAAAAAAAGAATATGTCAATCTTGTCGCAAATTCACAAAAGTCAGAAACTACCATAAGCTGATAGTCTACTCTTTTCTTCAGCAGGGTTTTTATTTCTCTAGTTGCATCAAAAAATGAGGTGGATACAACTAACTATAACAGCATAAAGTCTATGCCCATTTCTTTTCAGCAAAGATAGAAACGAGGTATGGCTTCTTTAACACTAGAAAGAGCTTTTTCACAGATTTGCAACATCTTTTATGTTTTCTACGTAGGTAACTTTGAAATAATTCTCTAAGAGGAACAAACACTGCACCTTTGCTTCAAGATAGTCCAGTGCTTGTTGTCGTGTATTCACACCTTCACTAATACACTCCTGAAATTAGATAAGCATTTCGAGGGATAAATATGACGCTTCACAGATCAAGGCTCATCAGAATCCACAGGTTGAACAAAATGACATGTGAACAAAATGAAATGCATCAAACTTCTAGATTTAACAAAACAGACTAGCTAAGAAATTGGTTCCTTATGGCACACTTTATGCGAGCCACGTGGCAAGTTTACTTTGGCAGAACATTTTTATCGACAGAACTAATCAGTTATGCTAACTTGAAAGCTTTACCATTTAAAAAGGCCATAAACTAGACACAAAAGAAAACAGGTGGCTACAATACTTGCCTCCATAGAAGGTAGAAGTGATGCACTAAAACGGGGATCCCTTCCAACCATCTGAACGATCTCTTGGTCGCTCTCCATTCCCATAGCTTTTAGGACGATTATAATTGGAATCTAGAACAAATTACATTCTCAGCCAATAGAGACCAACCCTGTAAGATCGACAATTAAAGAGAAAGACGTGATGATGTATCTTCACCTTTTTTACAAATTGATGTAGAAATAAATATATCTTCTCCTTCTCCATCTGAATAACTGTTTTGCTTTTCGTCGTTTCACTGCTGCTTGTGACAGATGCATTTATGCTGAAAATAAGCAGTAAGAGAGAGATTCAGCAAACAGTGAAATTGGTATGTGAAGAGTGGGTGAGTAAGTAATGGAATGCAAATGCTACAAGGACTGAAATAATGTACGGGATGACTTACTTCCCTTTTTTATCAGAATCAATAATAATCCTATTCTTCGAAAGTTGTTCTTGTATCAACAACACCTGAAAAGAATATAGCAACACCAACACAATCAATATCATGGCTTCAGATCAAGTAAGAAGAAAGAGAGGAGTCCATGAAAAATGGGATAAATGGCTGCTGAACGGTTACATACACACACAATTGAGTCTGGACTTTGGAGTAAAAAGATAGAATAATATACGAGTGATATCCCAAGGTCAAAGTGCAGACAAGTAGCCAATCTATAGACTTCATAAGATGGCTCTAAGAAGATTATATATAAGAAGCATGAAGTGTCATTACCTTCTCGGTTCCTTTGATGACAAAATATCCTCCAGGATCAAGTGGACACTCACCTGGAAACCAAAACAGGAGTACAATAAATGTAATGAACAAAAACAACGCTTGAAGATAAGGGTGGATTACAAACCCAATCTTGCAAGTTCCTCTTCATCTTTTCCATGTAATACACAACGGCAACTCCTCAACATAATAGGCAGCCTTCCGATGATAACCTTATCCTGAAACAAATGGAACATCATATTAATCCTGAAGTCCTGAACTTTCTTTGATAAACAGCATTCATTATGAATAATATTTATGGATTCACCTTTGCACTTATTGTGGTCGTTCCATGACTTCCATGAACATATTCTATGTTGACATATATAGGAGCAGCATACCTGATGTTGCCAAGAGACGAAGAATGTAACATATTGTCAAAGAGATGAACGCAAATAGAAGAAGAAGTCATTACGTCATGTCAGCTAGTCGGCACATGTGTGGATTGATTATTTCCGCCATACCAATACTTAAAATACAGGGTTCACCAACATAGACATCCTTAAACCTGCATCAAAAACACCAATTTGTATACATATCAAAGGACTGAAAAGGCACCAACTTTAGCAGAATCCAAATACGATAAGAAGGTTAGACTTTAGGTAAATGGAAGGGTCCAGAGTGGAAGTAATAAGATGATTCGCACGAACAATCTTCTTAATCCCGACATTGATGAAGTAATTGAATGAATCAAGGTGTTGCTTCACAAGTCCTCTCACCTAAACAACAACAACAAGACAATTACACACAAATATACCAGGAGGGCTTAAATGCACAAACTTAAATATATTAGTTGGTGTGTTATGTGTAACCTTGAGAAACTCAGGGACGAGCTGGAACTTATCTGCTGCAGTCTTGATAGGAGCTGAAAGCTTCTTCTTGTCGACGAAGTTGTCATCGTTCATCAAGCTGTAACATTTAAAGCATGTGTGAACATCATCAATCAAATCAGTACTCGATGAAGAGATTACGAGGAAGAAACGTACTCTAGGTCTCCGTGATCGAATACCATCGCTCTTCAGCTTGTTAGTAATCTGAAATCGAGGGAGAAATACGATTAAATTCTAAAGAGGTCGTGTGGAAAGTTTCATCAACGGAACAATGAGGGAAGAAGTTACCGATTGATAGATAGATTGTAGTATAGTCGGAAGAGTTTACAAGAGACGGCGGAGGAGGAGGAGTGTAACTAAACGATTTAAGGGTTTTAAATAGTTAACCCCATATTTGGGGTTTAGAAAAAATACTATTATTTTTGAAATAGCCCCTTCGCAAAGGAAATTTTCAAAACAATCCCCTACCTTCTTCTATGCAAATGCAACGCGATTCTAATTGGTTGAAACGTTTTGGTTGCGGTTGCGGTTGCTGAAGTTTGTAGATATGCATGTTTACGATTTTTAGCATTAATAAGCAATTTGTACAATTGATATCACAGTTAGAAATTTTGACGTTTGTGAGATATTTGTGATTAGTTGATTATGAGATACTGCAACGGTTTAATAATAAATTATCAATATTAACACATTATAAAAATATCAAAAACATATTAATATAATAAAATATAATAATTATTAATATAGTATCAATACTACACTTATTTTTTAGTTTAAATGAAAATTATAATCTCAATAAAATTTATTTTGAAGATTTATGTTAGAACTTTTAAAAAATATTTTATTTCATCTATATATGTATATATTTCTATATATATATATAAATGTTTAAAAATTATAGTGAATAGTTTTGGTTTAAATTTTTAATAAAATAAAAATATTTTTTTATTGAATTTAAATTAAAATAATATATATATATTTATTTATTTATTTATTTTTATTTATAATATTTATATTTTAAATTATTTTTTAAATTATTTTTATTTACCAACCGCAACTGCCCGTAACTGCTAGTGGTAACTAATTTTTGATTTTATGAGGTTTAAAGCGGTTTAAAACGATTTGTATCGTTTTTGTGATTGTTGCAAAACATCAACAACGTCAAAGTCTGCGTTTAAATTTTATCAGGACCTAACTGAACCATAATATTATCAGGACCTAACTTAATCTAGAATCAAATTCAAACCGCAAACCATAATATTACAAGGACCTAACTTAACCCGTGATCTAATATAAGATCGATCAGTAAACTTATTTATTAAAATAAACCTAAAACCAGAACTTTGCTCTATGAAAAATCTAGCTGGATTGAGCCAATTCCTGAGCTATATAACTCATTTTAACACCCACACATAAAAACTAACTTCACAAATAATAACATAAATTTATATTATATACATATATAATATTTTAAATGTAATTCTTATTTATTAATTATCCAATTTGTTTAAGTGTATCACTTATTAGAATTATGAAATGTTAACAAGGAAGTTTCAATTCATAAATTATAGTCACTTAATAGCAAAACATTATAACAACATTATATTATATAATTGTCGAACTTTGCACTACTTCAAGAAAACAAAAATAAGGACAAATGATTTTAGAACATTCTCAACAAAATAAACATCTTTTGAGGACTACTACGTGTAGTACTCTTACAGATCTTATTGAACATGATGCATTTTCAGGAGGACTCTTATATATAGATCTTATTGAACATGGTGCGTTTTGAGGACTACGCCATGTAGTACTCTTACAGATCTTATTGAATATGGTGCATGTGGGCACTACATTTTATTTGGAGATAATAGAAACGTGAAAGATTTGGATTTTTAGATCCTTAAATGGCTTAACGAATTATTACCAACACGTTGTCTCGGGACAAAGTGGTTGGAGTATCCTCCGGGGGTCTCTCTGTACTTGGGAGGGTTTTCTTCCGACAAAAGCTCTTTAATGGGTCCATAAACACTTGCACTTGTTGGAGGATGTACAAAGAAAGACGAGACTGCAATGCGCGGCTGCTTACTCCCATTTGCCATAACTCTGTGTTCCACGCTCACAAACTTGTCGTTCGTGACAAGCTGCAAAAGAAATGATAACCGTTTATTTTTTGTAACTTACTTATGGGTTTATATTAGACCGTTTGGTGTCTAGAGTGAATAAGAACTTGCCTGTAGGAGATCTCCAATATTAACGATAATAGCGTCCGGATTAACGGGAACATCGATATAGTATCCATCCTGAACAGCTTGAAGTCCCCCAATATCATCTTGGAGAAGAATAGTGAGGAAAGTTCTGTCGGTGTGCTGAGCCGCGCCAAGTGTTCGGTCTGGCTCAGGACAGGGTGGGTAACAGTGACAAAGCATACAAAAACCTTTTGTGCAACCAATATCTTTGAGGTGGTTAGGACTCAAACCTAAAGCTTCTGACAAAAGCTCAAAGACTAACTCTGCAAACTTCATCACTTCTTTTGAGTACTCCAACATAATTTCCCTAATACATTCACAAAAAAAAAAAAACATCAGTTATATTAAATCAGAGTCTGACTCTTTAGATTTTTTTTTCTTTTTTGAATCTTTAGATTAACCAAAACATGCACTAGGCTTTTTTTTTCCCTCCAATAGAGAATATAAATAAGAGAAAAATGTAACCGTACCCACAAATCTCTGGTAAGTCATCCTTCTTTGGAACATCAGGGAACATAAAACAAGTTAAGGTATCTCTCCAACTCGCAGCTGGAGAGTCAAAAAGATCAGGATTACTAAAGTACTTAACCCTTTTGTCCATATCTCTGGTGTAGAACGTTTTCCTCACTAGTGGATCTTGATCATGAAAGGCACGAACCCCATCTCTCATCCTCTGCATGAGGTCGAGTGGGAAGCCATGGTTAATGGACTGGAAAAACCCATAATTCTCCACCGCTTCTTTCACTTTGGCGACCAAGCTCTCTCGAGTGACCGGAGATTCGAACACGCGACCTCCAAAATCGATTGATGGGATTCTCACCTCTGAGGAAGGTTTGTAGTTCTTCACGGAAACAAGAGGGTTATGGAATATGCGAGGGACTTCTGTGATTCCGGCGTCCACAAGACCCTTCACGCCAGTCTTCATCTCGTCGAATTCTTTTACCTCAGCGGCACGGTCGTATGCTCCCACCATTGTCTTCTCCATCTTCCTTCCTTCTTTCTTTCTTTGTTTTTATGTGTGTTTTTGTTGTTGATTTAGAGTTCTGTGACATGTCCTTATATAGGCTCGGAAATCTATCTTTTTATAGCGGAAACGTTTTATGTAAATAAATCTAAATACTTACGATATTACTTTAACCAAAAAAAATAATACTTACGATTACGATATTACATTTTTATATTGCAGTAACGTGTTAAAGAATCTTTTTTTTTTCAAAAGCTATGGTTCATAGCATGACCACTTCATTGCTTAATTTGGCTGTTGAAACATTTCAAATGTTGATATTCTTTCTTCATGTTCGTCAAACTTATCCAGATTCTCTTAACCTTACCAGATTTATTATCACCTTATCATAGTTCTGTCTAGAGTTAGCTTCACTTTCGATCCATTTTGAAATTTCCACGGAAGAGCTCTGCTATCATCTAAAAGATTACAATTACCCTATCAAGATAAAGCTCTTGCTATTTCCACATTCCAACGAGTGAAGTGAGTCCGTCTTGCATCGTATATTGTCACTATTTCTTTTTTGGAGTTAAGCAAGTGAAGCAAGTCCAGTGAATAAAGGTCTGAAGGTTGACTAAAAAAATTGACGGAGAAAATTTGTGTTACATATGCTAATCCTTTTAAGTTTTAATATAAAAATTGATATCCAGAATTTACTATTTGTGAAAGGGGTTGTGTAATACCACCCCTGCTAAAAGAAATTAGAATGTTTTACCCAATGAAATTAAAGAAAAAATGAATTAGTGAAAGTTTTCTTTATAAATTTGTGAATTTCGTTTTGCTTCTTTTGGTCTTTCGAGCCTAATCGACTTGATTATTTTCTTTGCCCCAGCCTCTCACTTTCTTTCTTTCTTCTTATGTATCGTCAAAGTTTGAGACAGATATTCAAAATCTTAGTAAAAAACTGGATTTGGTATTTCATGTTTTTTTTTAAAAAAACATATCAATTGAAATTAAGAAATTGTTCAAATAACAAGTAGCTGGAAGAGCTGAACTATTTAATCAAATGATATTGAGTTAGTTTCCCGTTTTTTTTTTTTTGAGAAATAAATGGGTTATTTCTTTGCAAAATTGCTAAATTTCAAAGGTTGCAATTCCACCAAAATCTTTTTGTTAGAACAAATAAAATATTTTTAATAAAGATCAGTTATGATTTATTAACATGAGTAAATTATAAAAATACAGTTTTAGGTTTGTCTTCTATTCAAAGAAAAATTTATATCTCATATTTTTGTTGTGATAAATTTCTAACTTACTAATATTAATTTTATTTTATTTTATGAATTTTAAAATATAGTTAATTTAAGGGAGAGAGAGACGATGAAGACTTGTGAGATTTGAGAAAAATGAATCTCTACGCACCTTAAGAAGAATTCTCAACCCTCTTAATTTATTTTCTATCGATTTATTCATGTCTTTCTCTTATGTGATTGATGTGTTTTCTCTTTACATGTTTGAGTAGTCTTCTTGTTAGGTTAGAGTGTCAAAAGAGATTCATGATTCATCGAATTAATCATAAATATTTGTATAAGTAATGATGTTTTTATTTAGATAATATAGAAAATTAAATATTTTTATATATATATATAAATATAAATGATAATTAAAATAAAACAGAAAGAATATAAATATATATAAATATTATTATTTAAATAAATAAATGCAAACTATACTCACATATCGTAGATCATTTCATACAACCTCTCATAGTAATTGCCATATGTATATGTTTCCTTAATTTTAAATACTTATGACATAACAATTTTATATTGCGGCATCAAGTCAAAGAATCTTTTTTAAAAAACGCACTAATAGGATTCTTTACTATTTTATTACATGTTGTCACGTTTCCAAAATTCGCTATCTTTTTTTTATTACGCACTAATGGGGTTACGTTGATTATTACATTTTTATATATTCCCCTTTAGTAAAAAGTATGAGTTAAACAGAATAATCAAGTTACGCATTATTAAATGGTTTTATACTGGACTCTTTTTTATTGGGAAAATAGACATTTTATTCCTTTAAATTTTCAATCGGCATCTTTTATATTTATATATTATTTGTACAAAATTATTTTTAATTAATCATTGACTGCATAAACTAAAGCATGAAATAATTAACTATTAATCGATAAACATAATTTTTTATCAACTTTTCACTAATTGATTATTTTAATCATAGTTTTTTACAGTCAATGATTAATTGAAAAACAAATATACGTATATAATATTTAAATATTTAATTTTCAGATCGTAGAGGATTGAGTAATTAAGAATACTAATGTCTTTTAAAAGTCATAATTAAAAGATTTTTAAATTAATAGAACAAATATATAAAATTTGTACTTTTAGGAGATTTTTTAATTTTTACAAGTATAAGAAAAATATAAAACAACTACAATTACATCATATTATTGATATTTATAAAATTACTTCTATATGATTTTATATTGGTAGAAAAATTTTAGAAGAATTGTTAAATTTTAAGATTTCATTGTTATTGATTTATGAATTTTTAAATTCTGAGTATGATCAATTGTTATTGGGATGATGATTTTTAAATTTCACTCAAAATATTTTATTATTGAAAAAGTTTAGTTTTCATTGATTGTAAGATTTTATTAAAACCTATTGTTATTGGGTGTAAATTTTCTTTGTTTTTACTCATAAGACTCAACTTTGAGAATATCATATATATCCATAAGATTTTTGAAATCTATGAAATAAAATACACTCACATACAAAAAAATGCAAAATTGAAGAATGAAATAATATAAAACACAACTTTAACATAATACAAATTACAACTTAAAAATGGAAGATAAATATTATAAATTTAATAAAAATAAAAAATTAAAATAATTTTAAAAAATATTTTTGAATTTCAAATATATATGTTAAGGGTAGAATGACATTTTGCCTCTTTAATGATTGAAATGATTCTCTTTCCATTTTTTCTATCATCATTAGTTTTTTACTTTAAAAGTTAATAACAATCAATAAAATTCTATACACAAGTAATGAAAATATGTGTAAAAATATTTGATAATATTTGCTAAATCTAGTTAACTTGTAAGATCTTCTCAACTATTAGAATTATCAAATTCCACATAAATTCATATTCCAATAATACTCTTATATTGTTTAGACAATTATATGTTGTTTATTAGATCTCTACTTTAGACAATTATACATAATTATCTATACTATAGATAATTATATGTTGTACAAGAGTAATACAATGAAAATGTAATTATCTTATATAATTTTATATATTTTTGTAAAATAAAAATTCAATAATCTTTTTCCAAAATTAAAGTTTCATATATTGGTTCTATATAATTTGAGAATCTTTTTAATTAGAAATTATTTAGAGACGATTTTATAAATATGAAGTTCAATAACAATATGATGCAACTCTAATAATTTTGTATTATTTTTTATACATTATTGTAGAAACTCAAAAATTTCCTTTTAAAAGTGTAATATCTATTTGTTCTATCTACAATTATATATCAAATATTTAAATATTATATGCGTATATTTATTTCTAAACTAATCATTAATTATACAAAATTATGATTAATAATTAATCGTTAAAAACTAATATTCTATTAATTTTTCTTTAATTAATTAATAATTAGTTATTTTGTTTTTAATTTTGTGTGGTCAATAATTTGTTAAGAAGTTAGTTTGTAAAAGTAACATTTAAGAACTAAAAGTACGGATTTCTGTATGAATAAATATTAATTTCCCTTCTTTTATTACGCCCCAGTCAGGTCACATTTTTTATATTTTTCCAAAAGCTACGGTTCATAGTGTGGCCACTTCATTGCTTTGGTCGTTGACATGTTAATATTCTACTTTCATATACGTTACTAGAACCTATCAAGAGTCTCTTAACCTTACCAGCTTCATTATCACCTCATATATAGTTCTGTCTAGAGTTAGTTTCAACTTTCAATTATTTTAAAATTTTGTTTTAACTTGAAAACCAATTCATATTATATCATTTGAATTAAACCTTGAAAAAAAACTCCTTTGCCAAGAACAAGTTCCATACATACTCTGTTCCACCTCATTGCCTCGGACAACCTTCACAGTGGGATGTCTTTCTTGGCAAAGCATCTTCTTCCAGTGTCCTGTGACGATCGCTGGTTTGAGTAGAGAGGAAAGAGAAGTCTCTGTACAAGAAGAAAGTTGAAGAAGATTCTTAAGAATCGAACAAAGAACTTTATGTTGTGATTTCTTGTCCTTTTCTTTTCTGATTTTGAAAATCTAATCATGTTTCTTTACAATTCCACAGGAATGATCACAAGGAAATACATAGAACACAAAATCTAACACAGAATAGTTAAATAGTTCAATCAAGTGTAACTCCTAGTAAACATTGTAATAACTCAGGGGAAACGAAAAGGCATTGTAATAACAAATATTTTGGAGAATCTATCAAAAGTAAACTCACTTGAGCAATGTAAGAGTATAAAGAAGTGATCAAAAGTGATTGTGGACTTGAGCACAATCATCCCTATGAAAAGTTTCTCAGGCAATGGACCCAAAACTCTTCCCCAATGAGCTATATTTAAACCAAATGGAACAGCTAATTAGCTTCTCAACATCCTCTTAGGATGATGGCTCATAGTGTACAAGCCGTTGGATTGTGCAAAATGGCGCAAATAGATTATATAATCAAACATAAAATACACAGAGCATGGTTCCAAGGACTGAACCGACCCATGTAGAAGTCAGGTTCATGATTCGCAGTTTTAATAATCATTACCTTTCATGAATAGTTATTCTCTTGTGAATGTCTTCTGTGCTCTCTCTCACCATGATGACTACTATTACCTCTGCTGCTCGTCTTGTGGCTTTCTTCACCGTTCTCACTATTGTGGCGTTTCTTTCCTTCTGACCGCTTCTCAGGAAGGCTTCCCATTTTTCTCTTTCTGCTATGCATCATCTGAGACACATCGTCTACCATTTCACCTTCTTCTGCATTTTTTACTCCCCCATGTTCTGTGCCCATGAGTTCAGAGTTCTCGGCCTTAGGCCTGCTCTCTACATTCTTTTGCTTGGCGTTTTCATCCTCAACAGCTAGTTCAACATCTTCCAATTCTCTTTCAATCAGATCATCCTCATCCATCAAATCATTTTTCCTCGTTCTTTCACCTAGCAACTTCTTAGCCTTCTCTCGCTTAGCCTTCACCTTATCCCGGAGCAACTTCAAGTCTTTTGGCGATTGGCCGATTGGAACAACACCTATTTCAACATTTCTAGATTTATGAATAGCGCCATCATCTGGAAGCTCTCCACTCTCTCTTTCTGAATTGTCCTTCACAGGTCCCTCAACTAAAGGTCTAGAGTTATGAGCGACTTCTCTCTCCTTATCCTTATTAGCTGGATGATTTTCATGATTTGGGCTTTCTTTTGCTTCTCTCTTTATCTCCTCTTTGTGATCGGCACTGGCATTAGCTGCCTCAACATCCCCATTGCCATTGTTCTGATCCAAACCGCCTTTTGATGAAACCCCGTGATTATCAGAGTTTGAAGGTTCATGGGTTGAACGTGCTGATGCTTGCCTAGAACCAACATGCTCATCGGCCGAGGCTGCATTTCTAGAGCCAGGGCGATGATGAGCTGACCCTCCACCTACACTACTTTCTACTTCGCTTCCTTGAGATGCAGGTACACGGTTTTGCTCATAAAGCTCAAGCATTTGGTTGCTAACATCTGAAACATACAAAAGGCGATCACTCTTAAGATCATATATGCAAACAGAGAGAGAATGCGAGTCAACAAAAGGAAACAAGAGTCGTCAAATGATGCACATACCCTCCAATTGTCGAGGCGTAACATCAAACTCTTGCCACCAAACCTTCTCTCCATCTGATGGTAACTTCACTTTAAGGAACTTGGCAGCAAGAAAAATAGCACCAGCCGCAATGTGATGAGGCTGAAATTGCAGGCAGAGTGATGTCCGCAGACTGCAAGCCACTTTCCATTGTATGAAGACGAAAATAGAATGCACATAGAATTATTGGAAGGTTTTAGAAGGAAACAGGACGTCAACGTACCCATCGTTAACAAAATTCCACGCAACTTGGGCAAGAGCATTCTGGGCAACCTTAAACTTCTTTATTGCTTCTACAAGGGGTTTATAAGGATGAAGAACATTGAGGTCAAAGCCTAGTGTAGAAAGTACTATCTTTTCTCCGTTTAATATAAGCTCTTTTTGCTGCTCATATACTTCCTGCAAAGTGAATAACCAGCCGAAAATATATCAGTACAAAACGAAGAAGCAATGTATGTGGTTATAGTCAAATAAAACACAAGATACTTTCAACTAGACTAAACGGAGGCAAGATGTCTGAGAAGGGTCATTAGTATGATGAATACCTTTTGCTTGATTTTCTGTGCAGCACCAGGATCCTTCTTGTTTATTATCTCATAGGATACAAAAATAACGTTATTCAAGGGCCGTGGAGTTTCCTCAACTTTTCCAGCAAGGAACATACATACAGTTGCAATTGTCTGTGGAAACAGCATGAAGAAAGGGCCGCTCAGTAAAGATCTAGCTATAAGGATAAACCATAACATTGCAATGTCTCAAATTCTACCTTAGCCAGACTACAGCATAGTGATTCATTCCAAAAACACAGAGGGAAGTCAATAATTTTTAAGCATTCAACTTGTTCAGGTGCAAAACAATAAACTTACCCTTCTGTCATTCTTTGCATGTGATTGGCGAAAGAAGAATCGATGACAGAAGATAATCGCTGTAGCTATTGTAACCTGGGGACTGCTTAGAAAACTATATCAGACACTTTCAGTGAGAACAAAAATAAAAAATTGAAAGCTTTGCACATAGCAGAAACCATGACTACAACAAGTAAAATTCACCAATAATATCTATGTTTCTTGTATTCATGGTAATAAAAGAAACAAGTGAAACACTACTTTTACAAACGTATGTGCCTAAAACGATCAGCAGCACATCAGAATCCAATTATACTAAACAATTATGCATACAGTCTCGAAAAATTATGATGTCAAGATAGACCAAGCAAGCTTGAATCAATTAAAAGCAGAAAAGGAATCTAAGATGAAGTGGAAAAAGAACTTACACTTTCAATCTCATGCCCAAGTCCTGCAAAAAAGTACAGTAGGATTTGCGGAGGTAAGTTTCCTTCTTCAAGTCAATACCATCCAACCTTGAGGGTGAATTTTCTTCTATCTCTTTTCTTCCAAAGTACCAGCGGGAAACCTCGTCTTGCTTTTCATGAGAATTCCTCGAGTGAGATGAAACTCCACTCTCACTGTACGAACATTCCCCAGCTAGTACTCCCGCCATTATTGTATCTTCTAAAGAATCAAAAATATATCCCAACCTAGCAAAAACACATCATAAACAACAAGACAAAGGATGATCTAGCTATTAAAAACCTTCAGTTTTGACTAATCAGATACATAACCACAAGTCTAAGACGACGAGGCTCAAAGGGGGTTCATCTTCAAGTTAGGTGTGAACGTATCCAACCTCATTCCGGCAAAATTTCATCACCAATTAGATACATTCAAGTACAAGTTGGAAACTTTTGCTCAAACTAGCAGCTGGGGTAGGAAAAACTTTATCTATGAATCATCTTACAAACATTTGAGAAACTGTAAAGAACAGGGATCTACTTGAGAGAGAAGTCAATGACAAAGAAAAGCCGATTTTTCAAACAGATACACGGAAGAGACTGAAGTTGTGAATAGGACAGTAGATATAACATAGAGACTCTTCAAGCTATGAACATGAACAATAAAGCATATGCGAATTGCAAATCAAATCAAATGGAAACGAACTTATCGAAGTAGATAGGGCAAATCTCATCGCCAATTAGACAACATTGGAGTATAAAGTTGGAAACTTTTTCTCAACACACCGAAAAGCATACCGAGAGAATAAGCAACGAAAGATCAGATCTAAAGGGTTTCAATAAAAAAATCAACCCAATTTCGTTGAAAATTCTCTTGGTGGTGGGGAAGTAAAAAAGAAACCCCAAATCGAGAGAAGAAGCAAAATCAACGAATACCCAATACAGTAATCGAGGGAAGGAAGGAAGGAAAGAGATAGATAGATAGATACTTACCTTAGCCTGCGATGAAATCAATTCTCGAATTGAAGGAGAAGAAGAAGAAGAAGAATAAGGCGTGGATTCAACAAACCCTAACTCTAGAAGTCGCGAGAAGCGAAACAAGATAGAGTTGTTTCAAGTGTCTGATTTAAAGACCAAACAGCTGCAAGAGATTCACTCTTTCCTTTTTTCCATTTTAAGGAAAAATAATAATCGTTTTTGTCACAATGAGCTAATCGTTCTTTGTCTGCTGGAAAAAACTAAACCGAACCAAAATTCATACCGAAACAATTCCAAAAAATGTATTCAAACCCGAATTGAATCTGAAAGTGAACAGATATATAATAAAAATCAAAAAAACAAAACCCCAAAATTACCAATATCAAACTCAAACTTAATTCCAATTAGTTATTAGATCTTAGTAACTATTTAAATAAATAGTTATAACTTATAATGAAGGCATATAAAGTAACATCAGGAGATAGTCAACCTCATTAACAATGTAGGAGATCATCAATAAATTGATATTTAGGATTTAATTGGTGACCATCATAAAAAATTAGGATTGAGTAAGAAAAAAAATGTAAAGGATTAAAATTATAAGAATGAAAAAGAAAATTATTCCTTACTAATTTTGGTAAAATAAATTAAAAATAGTAAAAAATACACTATTTTCTTTCAATCCTTTATCACCAGTTAGACTTTTAGCTTATGATATTCTAAGTTATTAAGACATATTCAAGTTACCGACCGAGTGCTTACCTAGCCCATACGTCTCGTTAAGTCCTTACTATTTGGACGAACTCACGGCCCAGTTTGTCTTAATATTAAATGGGCCAATTAATTATTTTTAAGCGTTAAATATTATTCTTTTCGATGAGCTGGTGCCACATGTTCACCACGCCGTTGACGACTACGCCCGTAACACACAGTTTACATTACATTAGTATATATTGGATGACATCAGATCATTATTGTCAGGCATCATATCCAATCGTAGCCACTGGATCATTCTTGTGTATGGTATATATAGATGAAAGGCCTTATTTGAAATCATCGGTCACTTTCTTTAGTATAACAATTCCCAACTTCCCTCACTTTCTCTGTCTAAAAATATTTTCACTTTCTTTAGTATAACAATTCACAAACTTCCCTCACTTTCTCCGTCTAAAAATATTTCTTGCATTGAATAACAAAAGAAAGAAGAAAAAAACAGATTTGTTACTTCCCGCGTTGTGTTTACAATGGATGTCAACAGCCACGGGAACACGAATCCTCAGGTGTTTGTAAGTTTCCGAGGAGAGGAGCTTCGTTGTGGTTTCGTAAGCCATCTTGTGGAAGCTCTCCAGAGACATGGCATCAACGTTTTCATAGACAAACTCGAGAGCGTTGGCCAAGATCTCTCCAACCTCTTCGCGAGGATCGAGGAGTCCACTATCGCTTTGGTCATATTCTCTAGGAGGTACACGGAATCGAAATGGTGCTTAGACGAGCTCGTGAAGATCAAGGAACGTGCAGATCAAGGCTTGCTCAAGGTACTGCGTTTGTTTTTCTCCCAAGTAAAGATCATAATATATATACTGATTTTCTGTATTATAGGTCATTCCCATCTTTTTCAACGTGGAACCAGTCACCGTGAAACAACTCCGTGGAGCATTCGGGGACAAGTTCAGGAACCGAGAGTGGGAGTATCGGTGTGATAAACCAAGAACTGATAGATGGAAGGAGGCATTAGCATCTGTTTCTTTCAAAACTGGCCTGACCTTTAACAAGAAAAGGTAAAGTTACAATCTCTGATCTGTATTGTACTTTATCATTAGATCAAATCTCTAAATTATATCTGACTCTATCTTTTTTCTTTTGCAGTAACGAAAGTACATTCGTCAGAATAATCGTTAAGGAGGTCGAGAAAATGCTACAACTACAAGGGAAGTTTGGTGTCATTCCATTTTCAGGAGGAGGCCAGTGTATGAACATACTAGCATTGGGTCAAGATCAGATGGGTTTATCAAGAGAGAGTGTTCTTGTGCAAGAGAACTCTTACATAGCCAACCGGATTGTAGTGGTTTCCAATACTTGCATGAATATCGAATATCAGAACAGAGTTCTAAGGGCTCAGCTCGTTGCGCTAAGGGAAAAGCTGCACTCACTTAACTCTATCATTGAGATGTCGGAAGGAGTCATGACAGATGTCTTTCTGATGAACCCTTGGCAAATGTCTTTCTGATATTTTTAAAAACTGAATGACTCTCATTAGAAAAGTTGCATCCCTTTACTACCTGTGTAATCACAACAAACAACTCATTTTCGTGCAATTTTTATACTTGAATTTCCGACTATGAGCAAGCAGCTACTGCTATTCACATTAATGGTCCACCACATTCTGTTGATGGTCTTAAGAATCATGTACCATAAAGAGCTATGTAGCTTGGATGAGTCTCATAAACTATCAATATTCATAACCCAACGTGCACAAATAAAGAAGTAAGTTAAATAGATATCTTCCGTAACTTCTTAAAAATCTAAAATCGAAACCCTAATGAATTTGATCCCAAAAAAAGAAAGAAACCCTAATGAAAAAATAACATAAACTGCTACGTACCACATTCATCTTCAAGAGGATTTGTGAATTTCTTCATCTATTTCAACAACCTTCAGATCCTTTAAGTCCTTCAGGCTGAAAGGAGGCTTAAGGTTCTTGCTCACTTCAAGCACTTTTAGACAAACCATGTTAGAAAGTGAAGTGTGTAATTCCTCAATGGATGTACCACTGAGATAGAGGTACTGTAAATTCTCTACTCGGTTTGGGATCTCTGGAAAGCTCTTGAGCGTTTTGCAGCCGGAAAGATTAAGCAGTTGAAGAGACTCCATTTTGTAGATCTTTACTAGAAAATTCAGAAGCTCTTTGCAGTCCCCTAGGTCCAGCTTCACTAGTTTTGAGAGTGACTCGATAGATGCAGGTATTCACTTATGCTAGTCCCCTTGAGACACAGTTCTCTGATGTTTTGTGGAACCTCTGGAAACATTTTGATCCCTATGCATCCACATAGATTGAGAACCTGAAGGTGATGCAAATGCTCTATGCCCGGAAAGATCTGCAAGCTAGTACAGCCTCGGAGATCGATCAGCTGAAGATAGTGAGCGTCTTTAAGCTCTTGAATGTCAACTAATTTCTCAGAGTGATGAAGATTGATTGTCTTCAGAGAGTTGAGGTTCTGGATAACAAAAGTGATAGTGTCAAGACTTGAGTTACATAATATTTAAAGCATGTCAATAAGTTTAATTTACCTTTGATTCTTCCCAAAGTTCCTCAAGTTGACTGTAAGGCATGTTCAGTTCCACAAGGTTGTCAGGATCAAACTCTTCCGGCAAAGAGACTAGACCCATGGAAAGATCGAGTCCAGGGCGCCTTTCAGGATCTGAGCAGTAAATTTTCAGCAGTCTAAGGTTACACATATCTTGAAACGCACCAGGGTCAACAACAAAGCTCAAACAAGATGCTTCCAGTAATATGCTCTCAATGTCTTCCCTTTCCTGAAATAAAACATAAGTGAAAACGGAGCCATTTAAGTCTTGATGACAAGAATAGTGACAAACCATTCTACTCACATTGTCTTCTTCCCCATTTGGTTTGGTTCCTTCATTGTCTAGAAGAGGTTGAATGCTCTTAGCGCCGTACAGTCTGCGACCCATCCCAACCATTACTTCTTGATTCTGGATTTCCTTGGCCACGTCTTGTATTAGATTATGCATTTCCACTCTCTTTCCACAAATAGTCACAAGAGACTTCTCAACGAGATAGTCAATCCCAATACACGGGAAGAAACCACATCCATCGAGAACTTGCATCACACAGTCGATGGCAATGTGCTGAACGTGAGTTATGATGGTCTTAGCAAGCAACAAAAGGAAGCATTTCTTGATGTCACTTGTTTCTTCAGATCAGAAAACCACAAGTTTGTGACAGCTTTGGTCGATTCTGAGGGTAGTAGTGAGATTAAAGATCTAGCAGACAAGTTCCTGATAGATATCACTGGTGGCCGAGTAGAGATGCATAATTTACTGTATACACTGGGGAAGAAACTAGCTTCCAAACAACAAAAGAGGCTATGTAACCATCAAGACATCATCAGAGTGTTAAAGAAAAAAATTGTAAGTACCAACTAATTTGTTAAGTTAGATGTGGAAGACTATGCCTCTCCTATATATTACTTAAGATTCCTTTCAAAACTTCCGATTGGGAGACTTTGTCTCTAATATAATATCTGGAAACTTACTATAAAAATGTAATATTTTGCTAACTTGTCTTCTTGAACTGGTTTACAGGGGAAAAACACTAACAATGGTATCAGAGGTATGTTTTTAGACATGTCTGAAGTAGGGAGTGACACAGCATTAAGCAAAGAGGCTTTTGATGGGATGGACAATCTCCGATACCTCAAAATCTATGACTCTCGTTTTCCTCAACAAAATGAAGCTGGCTACAAACTAAACTTCTCCAATGGAGTTAAGTTACCGTTAGAAGAGATTCGGTATCTACACTGGCTGAGATTCCCAGGGGAAGAACTTCCACAAGACTTCAACCCAAAGAATCTTATTGACCTCAAACTGCCTTATAGTAAGATTAAACGGCTTTGGGACGGTGTTAAGGTAGAGAATCACACTTGATCTATATCAATATATGATGGCATTGCAATTTCTTTCTTTCTGATTTCAATTCTTTGTTAAATTTACTTTCATGATAGGACACATCAAACTTAACATGGGTCGATCTCAGCCACTCAGTCGGCCTTAGCGACTTGTCGGGCTTATTAGGAGCTCAAAACCTTCAAAGATTGAACCTGGAAGGCTGCAAAGAGTTGAAAATATTAGACGCGAGGATGGAAAACTTGACAAGCCTTGTTTTCCTTAATCTGAGAGGCTGCTCAAGTCTCGTATCACTCACTGAGATGAACATGGAGTCCTTAAAAACACTCCAAAGCAATATCAATGATATTATTAAGAGACAAGATACAACATCTTTGATCACTTTTTTCACGTAGGAAATGATTTGACAAGAATAAATATGGGAATCAAAAGTTATCAACAGAGTATTACTATGACTCTTTTTAGAATTTTTATCATACATATAAGAACTCAAGAAAAATCAAGAAATACACATTGATTATATACGGTTATGCGATAATCCAGTTCGGTTCTAATTCTTGTATGTTTTGGGCGTCAACAATACTTTGAATAGAGCATCGAAGTGAGGAAGAGATTGCAATCCTAAGAAGAGCAACCTTATGATCAACCGAGGGAATGACAGTCGGTCCTCTCACAATCACTACTGCAAGTGATCGACACTTGCACTCACTCCATTCCTCCGAGACTCAGTGAGCAAAATTTCTTTCTTCAGCAATATAGCCTCATCTCTGGCATTGTTTTTCATCTTTAGATGTACCTCCACGCACACACGTCGAACTTGTTAGCAATACTGAAACCGCGCGAGAATGGTTTCTGTATTCGAAACCCAAACTTCTTGAAACAGTGCTCCCAAAATGTGATCTCTATTTTTTGGGCTTGATACCAGACATCTACCTCCATATAAATTTTGCAGATCATTGCCCTCTTCTTAAGAAACTGAAGTACCTTTTAAAGCTGTTTGAAGTTGGAGTACCACTTGGGTAATCATGTTCTGTGTAAGAGCTTCTTTCCTCCAACCTTAAAGTTGCATCCCAAGATGTATTCTCAGCTTCTTCAGTCTCGTAAACCAAAGAGAACCCAGACTTCATCACCTCGCACTCCGCAACCACACTTGTACCATTTATCACTTCAAATCTAAGGGAAACTTCATTAGCGGATGAAAGCTGTTGACGGTTCTTGATACTGAACCATGTTGTGTAGCCAATGAATACATGGTCTGACTCAACTGTATGTGGCTCATTACCTGGTTCTGACCAACCACCAACAATGAAACTTTCCGGGCTCATGGATCCATTAGTGAACTCACAGGTGCATTTCACTTGGAGAGTACTGTTGTTTTGGTGTTTATACTCCTTAAACGAGACTACAACAGATAGAGCTATCCCGATAAACCTGTCTGTATTCAAATCTTGAGGAAGTTCCAGCTTTAAGACTGATCCCAGTGCTTGATGGTTGAACCATGCAGGTATGTCACATCCAGGAAAGCAAGTACTGATCAAGGCTTTGAAAACAAAATCCTGCAAATAAAAGTTGTCATAAAATGTGGATGTTTGGGGATAGATATTGAGAGAAAATGATGAAAAATACCTTATTATATCGATCATCTGACATCAACTCGCCTTTCTTCTGGATATAAGATATGATGTCATTCTTTGAGCCTTGTTCCAGTTCATGACAGTTAGTGAAAATGAAGGTGGAATGAATCTGCTCGGTCATCAGAAGGTCTAGGGGAGTGGCGAGTGTCCTTAGCGAAGTGCAGCCATGTGCATTTAAGCACTGAAGATTCGGTGGAAGTCTTGGAAGAGATGTGAGATTAGTACAATACTTCAACTCCAGCCACTTCAGGTGGAACATATCACCCATATCAAATTTTAGGCTGCTGATTTTGTCATTCTTGCTTAAGCATAGACGCCGCAGAGAGGATAAGTAGATAACACTACTTGTCATGTCTGTTATTGATGTTCCATTAAGCAGTAAAACCCGCAAGCTTTCCATGGTCTCCTTAACATCGGGGAAGACCTCAAGCTTTGAGCAACGAGAGAGTTTGAGTTCTTGAAGTGACTTCAGCTTCCCAAGACAATCAGGAAGAGTCGCCAGATTTGTGCAGTCTTTCAAATTCAAGAAGTTGAGTTTATGGAGATTACCAATGGCTGGAGGAAGTTCATATATTGCAGTTCCATTTAAGTACAGAGTTTCTAGACTTTCTGAAATCATTTCGAATGTCCGAAGCTTTGAGCAGCCGCTGAGAATGAGAGTCTTCAGGGATTCCATAATGATATTTGGCAGAGACAAGAGACTTGTGCATCCTCTTAGGTTCAGGAAAACAAGTTTTTTCATCTTTTTCATCTCCTCAGGTAACTCTTTCAAACTCGTGCAACCTTCCAGGTTTAATCTCAAAAGATTTGGCACATCTGATAAACTTGAAATGGAAGTTAACTCAATGGAGTGACTTAGATCGACCCACTTCAGTTTTGGTGCAACCTGTAACAACAGAGAAGAATTATATACCATTAATATAAAAATATACCAATCTAATTGAGTTTAATTGAGTTTATTATGTACTTTCAACTCAAAATTAATTGATAATGAGTCAGTTTTTTTTTTTTTGACGTCAAGAGATTATTCTATTACTCAAGTTTGAGTCAATTTAACTTGATTAATCTAACAATTTATATATTAGTTCATTAATTTTTTAACTACCGATGTGAAACTTCTATTCATTCATTAACCGTATACGACTAAGTAAGGAGATACTAACCTTAGCACAGTTCCACACACGGTTAATCTTGCTATAAGGCAACCTAAGATCGATAAGATTCGTCGGTTCGAAGTCTGATGGAAGTTCCTTTCCTGGGAATCTCATCCAGTCAAGATATCTGAGGATGTTATCTTTTGGGAAGGAAATTCCGTCTGGTAAGTTTAACTTGCACCCAGCTTTAGAGTGCGAAGAGCAGAGAGAGTAGTAGACTTTCAGGTACAGCAGACTACTCATACTTACAAAAGCTTGGTTGTCTAAGGACTTCTGCTCCAAATTAGACATGTCTAAGATAAGACCTCTAACCTTGTCGTTTCCCTGTTGATCAAGTAATCAATAGAAGTTATTGCAAACACATATAAAACTCTTGAAAAGAATAAAGTGTCAAAGTTACCTCTCTGTTCTTCAGGGAATCAGTATTAGTTCCTGCAAAATGTGATGGAAGTAACAAATATTTTCCTCCACTTGTTTCAACAAGCTCCATAGCCATAGTCAATAGTAGATTATTCATCTCAACTCGGCCATCCGATAAGCCAATCAAGAACTTGTCTACAAGCTCTCTAAATTCCTTCCCAGCTTTGGATGTGTCAGGGTCAAAAGATTCAAGTAAGCTTTTGATGTACTTCTCGTCTTGTGTTCTAAAGAAAATGGCTATATCAAGAAACGCATCTTTCTGCTTCTCGTTTAGTCCATCGAAATAGTTTCTCAACACCTTCCCAATCTTCTCATTGGAAACTTGTGCGAGTGTTCTAAGTCTTGCTTCCCAGTGATCCTGGTCTTTCCCACGAAGCTCCTCACCAAATGCCTCGAGAGCTAATGGGTTTCCTCCTGTAAAACCCACTAACTTTCTTGATAGCTCCATGAAGTTCCCCTCAAGAGTAGTGCCGATTGTGGCCCTGAAAAGCTCTAAACCCTCTCTCTCATTCAGTCCAGGGACCTCGTAGAGATCACATCCTGTTAATCCTTCGGTCAATGACTTGTCCCGTGTCGTGATAACGATCCTGCTTCCCTTCTTAATCCAGTCACAGTTCCCAATAAACGGCTCCAAATGTTTCTTGTCGCTCACGTTATCGAATACAACCACGACTTTCTTCTCTAGTAGAAGTTTCTTCCTGTCTTCAGGTGAATTCCCATCGGCGAATATGAAATTGGGATAATCTTTCTTCAATAAACCTTCCACAAGGTTCTTCTCCAAACAGTTGGAGTTATCAGAGTCGAACTCAATAATGAAGGCACGGCCAACCTTCATCTCAAGCTTGAGGAAGAGCTTCTTGGCGAGATAGGTTTTGCCGATACCAGCCATCCCGACAATTCCAAGAACACGAGTGTCGTCTTCATTGCAGTCCAGTGAGTCCATATCCAACTTTTCTTCCAATTGCTTCAGGCGTTGTTCTCCTGGTTCAGCACTGCTTAATGCTATGTTCTTGAATTTTGGAGGGTTAGGGCTTTCTTCTACTCCTCTCATTTGTAAGTTAGGGTTTGCTTGACTTTTTGACCATAGGGCATCTTTAACCGTTGTGACGATCCTAGCCACGAAAGCATCCTCCTTGCTGTTAAAAAATATATAAATAATAATGAGTTAATACTCTCTCTTCGTTTCATATTAAATGTTATTTAACATTTTTTTCTTATTACATAAAGAGTGTCGTTTTACAATTCCAATAAAATTTATACTTATTTCCAGCTTAATATTAATTACAAAATACATTGATCTTATAAATAAATTTATTTATCTAAAATATTATTGGTTAAATAGATGACATTAATGAAAACATAAATATATTTTAACTAGTTTCTTAATATGCATGAAAAATGTTGAAGTGACACTCTTTATAAAACGAAGGGAATATGGTTTAACTAACAATACAAAAAGAAAAAAAAAACTAACTAACAAGACGTTAGAGCATGTCCATCCATTAAAAACCCATATAGTACCTTAAACAAAATAAATAATAGTATTAAAATGCATAGTATTTTCTTAATAAATGATTTGGTTGACAACTGACTCTAAAATTCATATAATATGATTTCAAACTAAATAATTATGTTTTTTGGTATAAAACCGAAAAAATAAAAAACTGACAGTATCCTGAACCGAACCGAAATAAATATAGATTTAAAATAGTAATTATATTTTACTAACCGAAATACCAAAAAACCAAAAAAACGAACCGAAACTGAACTGATATCCGGATTAAACACCCTAAATGTATATTCCCTAAATTAACCGTCAGATTATTTCAGTTAACAGGACTACAGTTAGTTTACTCCTCACATTCCTTCATTTCTATTCTACGAAAGATTAATTAATTACTAAAAGCTAGAACATTAATCAATCATTTTGTAAAAGTAAAATGAAATACTTCAAATTATTTACGTACATGCTTTCGTCATATATCAAAACCTTTCTGGTCAGCATATCCTGCAAAGCCGCATCCCACTCCACAATCCGGTTGTCTCGTACATAATCTGGTTTCCTCCACACATTCAATAGGTTAACACCGAAATGACCTTCAAGCTCTTTCACGATAGATGTTTTTATCTTGTACAAGATTGGTATGACCAATAGATTTTTGCATCCTTCACCTTCTGTGCCACATTCTTTTATCTTCACCAGCTCCTCCAAACACCATCGTGACTCCGTGTACCTGCTCGATAAAATCGCCAATGCTATCTTGGACTCCTCGATTGTTTTGAAAAGGGTTATGAGTCTTTCTCCCGGACCCATATCAGAGTCTATGAAAGCCTTGATCCCGCTCCGGACCAATGCTCCATGGAGATGGGAAACGAAACTCGGACGTAGCTCGTCTCCTCGGAAGTTGATGAACACTTCTGGTCCTACGTTGACCTTGGAACTGGAAGCAGTTGTCACCATCTTGAACATTTTTTTGTTATGTTTTTTAAAGAAATTGTTGTTACTTTGACTGAAGATTTTTTTCTTATCGATTTGCAACATATGAAATGATTGACGTCCAGTTATTTATATACCACTAACCAATTTGAAAGACCACGTTCTTCCTCAAGACTAAGACAACTGTACATAGTTTATTCCTATAGACCAACTCTTCGTCAACGTTAATAAATTATTCTTGAAGACGAATTCCAACTCAACAAGTTAATAATATTAGGTTCAAAAAAAATTAATTATAGAATACATCACTTGTTTTTTTTTTTTTAATTTCAAGTTGAGAAGTTCGTTTTTCTAATGCCCACAGAACTCGATGTTAAGTACTTGATATATAACAAAAGAATGTCAAACACAACTCGGCCGTCTTCAAATGTATATCTTAGGGCATATTATTGGGGGTATGTTAGGATAGTGTTCTTAGCGTAATTTAAGAACCGCCTCTTAACCTTAACTGAAAAAAGTTAAGAGACAGTTCTTAAATAAGAGACTTAAGAACCGTCTTTTAACTTTTTTTAGTTAAAATTAAAAAACGGTTCTTATATTACGCTAAGAACCCCGTCCTAAGAACCTTCCAATAAACATGGCCTTAGTACATTGAGATGATTAATCCATATTGAACACACACAGAGATTAACTAACTAAATAGGATTATTACGTCATAACTCACTACAGAAGTTCTGCAAAACTTATACAATTTGCAAAATTTTAAGATAAAATGTTAGAAACAAATTAATCACCAAGATGCCGTAATTTGCAACATTTGTTTTTGCTTATATAGATTTTTATTTTACTTATAAGAAATTACGACTAGTTCATTGCAATGATGGAATCTTGTTTGTCTCCATGTGATATTTACGGCGAGAATACTATTATGGATACCTCCTACCTTGTCAGGATTTACAAAAAGAATTTTTTAGTAAGAGTTTTTAAACATATTAGACATTTCATATTATTTCTTTCTTCTAAAACTTATCCAAGTTTTTTTTTAAAATGTACACCGTATTGAATTATATTAGTTATATTAGACTATTTGTTAAACAATTTATTTTCTCTCTCTAAAATCTCTTCCTTCTCTTTCTTCACGCTTCATTCACCCGCTTTACTATTTTAAGTATAGATACAAAATAATATCCTGGTTTTATAAAATTAGGAGATCGAATCTTAGAGCACTTTTAACCCATCCCTTATAATTTTTTTACAAGAGGTATTTTTAGTTAGGTTTTTAGATTGTTTATGGATCCTACGATACGTGACGGCCCACGATTAACTAATTTTTTTTTAATCTGACAAAAAAGAAAAAAAAAAGTTAAGAATCCCTTTGAAGCCTCTTAAAGTTAAACATGCTCTTACATGATAAATTTTCTTGATTAATAATTGTGCATAACGGTCAGGGGCTAGGGTCTATTTTATAAATCGGCTCTAGAAGACCAAGTTAAAGAAAAATCAAGTTGGAGGAGCGGGAGCCCTTACACATATGGCACTAAGTTTGAAACAGCCTGGTGAGTATAGCACTAAGTTTGAATTAGTTTGGTGTGCATAAAAAAATATAATCTATATACAAGCTGGGTAGAACTGTAAAACAAATTATGATTGTGGATACTGAAATTAAAAATAAAACAAATTAATTTAGTCTAGTAGCATTAAATTTTCTTTTTCCATACAAAAAGGTTATGAGCAATTTTTTTTGTAATATTCTCTCCCCTGAAACCAGTTTCAGAACACCAACATGTAATATTTAACTTCGCCCAACATTGACTTGATCGGGTATCAAACACTAAATTCATATTGAATCTTCGAAAAGCGCTGTGATTTTATGATAATTTTTATTTATATATTACCCATTAAATAAAAGAGAATTAACCACATATACTCTAAGAGATATTATAGATGTTCCCGAGAAACACAAATACAGTAAGATCATCTACATATGTTCACTTTTTTTTAATGAAAATAGCTTACATGTCCAATAACAATATGCCAATATTATTTTCTCTGTACCGCAAAAACAATACTTCGTTTAAATATCACTTCGGCCTAAATACTCAAAATTGTCAACCAAACTATTTTATATTTATTTTTACATGTATTTATGTTTTTGTTTTAAAAATCCGATAATAAACAAGTGTTAACGAACAAATTTATCATAAATCTTCGCCACACCAAAAAAGCGATATAAAAATATTAAAATTCACAGAAAAACACTTTGGAGGACATCATCTCAACATCCTCAATTAAATTTATATATTGTCATTAGTACATAAAAAAAAAGTGTCAGACACACAATAAAACAACAACCACAATACTAAAACATTTTAGTCTTTCATAATTTGACAAAAAATACATTCATAGATCATCATAAACCTCAACTCTATTACAATAAAAATCTGAGAAAATAATAATTAAACCAATACACAAACTTCAAAACTACGACAACAGTAACAAATATAGCAATAAAACAAGAAATGTTCTTCTCTTCAGCATTTTCCACGTCATCAATTCGTGTGTCCTGGAAATGACATGTGTCCCCTACACCAAAACTCAGCGTTTCATTTATTCTAATATTTCATTATGGGCCTGAACTAAAAGCATCTTTATCCAGATTTTTTAAGTGGGGTTTTTGCACTGGTTACGGCCCCACTGACACATGGGCCCACAAAAACCATAAAAAACTATTATAAAATTATGAAATAAGAACTGTTTCTTACATTATTTGCGGATCCCACTTACACGCGACGATTGATTCGTTTAAAAAAAAAAAAATTTAGAAAAAAAAAATTTATCTAACAAACTCTGTTTTGGATTTCATGGATAATTATGCTCTAATTGGTATTGGGTTTTGCATTTCTACACGTAATGTTCTTTTTCGTTGGAGTCTCCGCTGTAACATTCTCGAAGTCGATGTCAAAGAGCTTAACATGTTCATACGACAGGCGTAGCATCTCAGTCGTTGTTATGTTCACCGATTGTTTTTCGACATATCCTGTTGTAACAAAGCCCCGGTGTCTTTTCGAATCGTTTATGTTTATATACAAAAGGAATTTGGAACGTTACATAAGTCGGCTGAAGTCAAGCGTTTACCTTTAACGCCCTCATTAACAACAGCACCCCACTTCTTTGTCCGTGATCTACTGCTTAGGTTTTGGGAGGAGAGAAATGTGAAGCGCTGCGGTAACCTTATCGGTGTAGACCTTCTCGTCCTCGATGCAAAGGTGATTCCGGTTCATGACTGTACCTCTAACTCCATACTTCTTTATTTACAGGTCAGACGACTCCTCAAATAATCAGTTGAGGACACAAGGGGATTAAATATCTGTGAGATTACACATTAAAGCAGTGCTTATTCACTCAGGCAACTTCTGGAGTAGTAAGTAGCACAAGTTCTACGAATGTGTCAAAGACTATAATTTAATATCCTAAAGCAGGAAAGTATCGAACATAAAAGGGTATTTTCTATGGTAGGTGATGGATTTGTATGAGCTATTTAGAGGGTATAACATGAGTTATGTATTCTTATCCTGAGAGTTACCTAAACTCTCTACTCGCTGGTACTCGGGGAAAATTTCATCATTGATCCCATGATTGTCTTTGATCTTTGAAATAATCTTTGATCTCCGGTGGACATGTGTCTTGCGTCTGAAGAAACATTCATATCTCAAAAACTGAATGTCTTCTGAATCAACACTTATGTTATTGTGATTACTTGATATTTTCCACTACAAAACCTAGCTGAGCCCAACTTTGACACCATAGTGTTTATTATTGTTTTGTAATTTTAAATTTAGAAGCTTATAACTCAAAAGAGTTGTCTTAACTGATAAATGCTTTCACTCTTTTTTTTTTTTCTATTTAATTTGTGATGTATACATGGTCAATCCATTTTTCACGCCATACACGGCAAGAAAAAAAGAAGAGGGGGATAATGAAAGAAAGACAACAACATTACAAATTCGGGTTCGACAAAAGTTTCATGTTTGAAATCTGAATCACTAGCAAATGTATAGTTTGAAGACAATGGAAAGAACAACACAAACATCATGTAAATCTATATATTACAGTCTTATCATTATTATCTTCACACTTTTGCGCTTTGTCAAATTATAGTTTATTTGCATTTTTTGTTTACTTCATTTGTATTTATCTGTAAGACACTCATTCTCTTTTTTTTTTTTATTATATAGGGGCTGGCCCTACAGAAGTGGTCCAGACTAGTCACGTGTTGCCACGTGTCGGTCTCATATCCTTGGCGAAGCCGAAATGTTAATTTCCCAGTGGTCAAGACTCGAACCCTGAAGGCTTCACCGTATTGGGCTTTTTACCCTCAAGTTAATCACTACCAGACCATAAACCCTGGTTGACACTCATTCTCTCTATAAATATGAACAAGCCATAAACCCTGGTTGACACTCATTCTCTCTATAAATATGATGCTTTTATGTTGCAACAATTTGCTATCTAGCACATTCATGTAACGAAGATGCTTTCGTAAATTGTATCTTACATTTGTTCTACAGATGCTTCAAATACTGTACAAATTCTTATGGTAATTAATGGTCCTCAGCTTTGGGAAGTACAACTTAGAAATATTTATTTATGGTAATTGGCAGTCTTGAACAGTACCTAAAATCCAAAGACCGCTGTGTTAGCAATCTCTTCATTACAAGAAAAAACGAACAAAAAGTAAGCAGGTTTTCAAAAAAAGAAAAAGGAAGTAAGCTGTTGCTCCTAATGATGTTCCAAGAAACTTATAATATTTCGAACTTTTAACATAAAAAGTTTTTTAAACTATTTTGGTTATATTCTCATGGTTTCTGTAAATAAAGTATTCATTTTAACCATCACAAACTTAACTTAGCATGAATCATGATATTTTATAGATAATTTTTTTAGGATAGTTCTAAAAAGTTTTTATCACAAATATAGCTTCATCAAAATGATCAAAATGTTTTATTAATAAAGTAAATATATACTTGTACCCTAAGGGTCTACTAATCTAAACATTAGTGTTTAGAATTAAAGGGTAGAGTTTTGGGTTTGAAGTTTAAAATTTAATAAAATAAAAAATAAAAACTAAAATTCTGAAAATGAAATTTTTTAAAATAGTTTCATACTAAAATTTTGAAAATATTTTTTTTTAAATAGTTTCAAAAAGTATATTCGAATTTCAAAAAACAAAATTGAAAGAAAATTTTGAAAAAAGTTTTAATAAAAATTTTGAATTTAAAAATATATAATTCGAGACTATAATTGTTTTTGTATTTGTATATAGGATATAAAAGTCTTTTGCCACTTAAATAAAATATTTTGGTTATTTTTTTTTTGACAAAAATATAAAAATGTCTATTTAGGAAAATTGATCCTTTATACAATGTAAAATTAATTTTAGATAAATAGTTAAAATTATTGTAAAATAACTAAGCATATTGATGCTACTTTTAATTAAAAATAAATTAAATATTTAAAATAAAATTGTATTATTAGTTTATTTAGTTGTCTGCTGGTAAGACGGATTTACCTTAATATATTGTAAAAAATATTATATGCAGTGTGAAAAAAACTCTAGTTTAAATTTATTTACTTCAAATATATGAAATAAATATGAAGTAAATACTTCAAATTTCGTTGGTAATATCTAAAAATATTTCATTATTAAAAAAATAAAAAATAGCAACAAAGTGGAAGTTGTCATTAAAAACTATATAAGAAAAAACTACCATGCTACTTGCCGTTATAATTTGAACTCTTACAAAATTAGATTTATATATATAATTTATTAAATATTAATGTAAATTGTTAAAATATGCTTTCTTGATTTCTTATCAATAGAGAGATGCTCTTAAGGATTAATTCTAAAAGAAGCGGTCATACAATCGAGATATCAATTCATAATTAATCACAAAACGATCAATGGTGGATTTGGAGACACGTCTACTAAACGTGTTTTTTTAGTAAACATCTCAGAGATCCTTTTGAAAGCCATGTTGAGAACCGAGAAACTTACCAAGCAGGTAGGGAAACTCTGGTTGTTTCTTATTGAGCATCTTTTTAAATAATATTTTATCAACAAACTGAATTTTTTTAAGTAAAAAAAGCATTTATACAAATAAGACTTGGTTCTTACTTTATTTTCAACGACCCGGCAGGGCCGGCTTACACCATATGGCAAAGGGACGTGGGTCCCAGGATCCAAACTTTTTTTAAGTAAATAGTATTTAAAGGGGACTAGTTAAAAAAAAAAAAAAGTATAAAAGCCCAAATTTTTTTAAATTATCTATAAAATATATGTAAAAAAAAAAAGTATTGCCCAAGAACTCATGGTATCTTTGAACCGGCCCTGGTCATTGGAAACTATTTTTAGCAGGCCGACTTTGCCTTGAGAGATTTTAAAGAATTCAAACGGTTTATTAAAGATTTTGTTAGTTTAAAATCTAAAAATATTTTTTACAAATTTAGAAATTTGTGTATATAATTATTTTTCAAAAGTTTTGAAAACCTGAGATAATGTTTCATCGGACTTACTTGAGGACCAGTCATCTTTGTTAGAAGAAAAAAACTACTATTTGTTAGGAGTTTCAACGAACCTACCCGTTGTCTTATTTTATTATTATTTACTGATAATGTCTTTCTCTACAAATATTGACACATTGTCTCCATTGAACTTCTAATCTCACAAATGAATAACAACGACGAAATGAAGCAAACTGTTTATATTAGTTCCAACATTAATGACTCATCTGTCTCAACTTTCATCACCTACTTAGTTGCAGCCTTTTACCGCGCAGCTATCGATGTGGTATCTGAAAAACCCAGCCACGAGCTAGAGAAGGGTGGTTGCTTCTCCCATACCAAGCTTTTCGTGGTGGTTTTCTCAAAGCCTTGCGAGTATTCAGTGGCATGCCTAGAGAAGCTTGTGAAGCTTCTTGAGTTCCTGCAAAAAGAAAGCCATGTGGTGGTTCCAGTATTCACTGTCGCAACCGCGATGCAAATTGAGATACTTTCTGGCGCGTTTGAGGCACTGGGAAAGTCGTATTCTGCAGATCAGGTGACTACGTGGCAGCGTCTGCTAAAGGAAACCATGGGATTAAAAGGCCATGAATATACAGAAGAACTAAGGTGTGTGCATATGCAACTTTACCGATATATTTGTCTTACAGTATTTTTATGACAGGGCCGGATTTCAAGGGCTCTAAACATTTTAGTAAAAGAAATTAATAATTTGAAGATCATGTTTCTGTGTATTAACTTTACATAATTTGCTTAGTCAAAAAAAAAACCTTAAATTTTTTTTGGAAGTCTGATGCCAACATCTTGCTATGCCCCGAGCCGACTTTAATTTGTGTTATGAACTTATGATAGGATATAAGAGCATCATTAACATTGAGAAACCATGATAAGTTTTTTAATAATAAATTTAAATACTCCCTCCGTTTCAAATTAGATGTCGTTCTGGAGTATAATTTTTGTTTCAAAATAAGTGTCGTTTTCGGTTTTCAATGCAAAATTTATTAGTAATATTCTTTATTCTATTTTTTTATTGGTTGATATATGGTTAGGTGTATTGGTAATAGTATTTTTATTTTAAAAATATGTAAAATTAAATATTTTCTTAATCTGTGTGCATAAACCTAGAACGACAACTAATATGAAACGGAGGGAGTATTTTGGTTATTAGATAATTGACTGGCTGACAAGTGGTAAATTAAATGACTTTTTAAAGCCTTGAGAAAGTCCTCCAATAAGAGACTATTCTTCTCTCTTTTGTATTTATTTTTATTCGTTATTCTGTAAAATCCTGAAAAGAAAATCCTATTTCCATTGGCCTAAATGCCTAATGAATGTTCGAACCAAGTTTCACCACAATATACGATTGAAGAACTACCACCATCATTATCCCCGGTCTCTTAACCGGAGTTTTTAGCTTCAGATAAGAGATGATTATTAGCTTTTCTTAGTTTTTAACTATGAAAAATAAAAACCGTCTCTTAAATAAGAGATAAAAAAGTTGTCTATTAGCCAAAAAAATGCAAAAAAAAACAATAAAAAATATATCAAATCATGCGTTAAGAACCCCAATTAAGAAACCGGGGATAATAATACCATTAGGCAATTGCATTGACTCAAGATAAGAACTACTCTTATTAATAAAATAATAAAACAAATGAATAAAATTGGAGAGAAAAAATAATTAAAAAAATGAATGAAAAGAACATGCTCTCCCGTAAGAGACACAAAATAAAAGTTGAAAATATTTTTTCTAAATGTGTTATATTCTAGTTGGTTTAGTTTTTAATGATTTAAATTTAACTCTTAAATTAATATTAGTTACATAAGAACCTAGTATACAAGCTTTAACCATTATTGATGCTCTAAGCTAGTAAAAATCATTTAAATAAATGTGGCATTTAGCATGTCTTGTTTGAGATGTATTATAATTTGAAAATTAAAATTCATATTAAAATTCATGCCTTTTATAATACAATGTTAGTATAGAATCTTACTTTGAAGAAATATAGTAATATAATTTCTATTTTGTTATATAAATTTATATAAACAATTATTTTAGAATATTAATAGGATTATATATTAATATAAGATTTAAATAAAAATCACCTTCTTGACTTGTGTTATAATTTTCATTGGCTCAAGTCCAAATCAAAAGAATCATTAATTTATTAAGTATTACTATAATTATTTATCGTATATTTAACAAGATAAGAAAATAATAATCAATTGGTTAAAAATAAGTAAAACAAAATAATAAATAAATTTTAATTTTTAAATCATATTCTGAAATTTCTTAATCAGAGATGTTTTAAAACTTGTCTCTAGAGAAAACCCAAAAAGTGTAAGAAAAATAAAAGAAAAAATAAATCATACAAAAAATAGTTTTTACATGTTATTGTAGAATTTAGTCTGTATAATTTTTGATTTAAATGTAAGTGATGTGTCTTTAAAATTTATTGTTACAATAATATATTTTCTACAGCCAAAAATGGTTTAGAAAATAAGGCTCTTATAATTATTTTTTTTATTTTTTTTTGTTGTAACTTTAAAACCAATATAAATTATGATTGGTGATTTTGAAGGCAATATGTCAAAATTAAAGCAATATATTTATAATGCATTTATATTATGTAATACATATTTCTGACATATTAAGATATATTAGATAATCTATTAAACAAGATAAAATTTAAATCTAAGTTAATATAATGCCGTAAAATCAATTTTTCCTTTGTAAATTAAATATTTTTAAAATAATCATAAAATGAAATTATATTTAATAGAATATGTTAATTCTGACATCATTAATTATAGTATCTTTACAGTATTTCATTTAGAAGCTTTTGAATACTACTACCGCGGTCGCGCAAAGCCCTGATTATGTCCCTTGTATATGTTTTTTTTTTGGCCAAATCTATATGTTTCTTACAGTATAACGAATTATGCATAACGTTTTTGCAGTATGGAATCCGAACTTATTGAAGAGATCGTCAATAATGTATCTGAGAAGCTCAATCCAACGAGAAATATTGGGATCCACACGCGGTCACGAGAACTAGAAAACTTGCTATGCAACCAACCATGGGGCTTTCGTTCTATAGGCATTTTAGGCACGCCTGGGATAGGCAAAACCACATTTGTTGAAGCAGTCTTTCGAAGAATGTCTGATGGCTATGATATTTCTCGCTTCTTCATGGGATGCAATAACAATATCATTGAGCCTTTTTCTGATGAAGACTTTCAAGAGATACCAATGGAAAAGTTTGACCTAAACCATCAAGATACTGGCCCATGCCATCGTCCAAAAAGACTTCTCCTTGTTCTAGATGGTTTTCAAAATGCTCAAGACGCAGAGTCTTTTCTATGTGGGTTTAATCGGTTCGGTCCAGGGAGCTTACTCATCATAACCTCAAGTGATAGAGAAGTTCTTGAGCATTACCATCTCAATGAGATTTATGAACTTAAAGGTCTAAATGATGAAGATGCCTTGAAGCTATTCACAAGGTGTGCCTTTGGAGAAGATGTTATAGACGAAAAACTTCGGAAGTTTTGGATGAGTAAGATTAAACGTTGTGGTGGAAACCCGTCTAACATTCGCTCACAGGCCGAGAAGATCATGAAGAGAAGGATGAAAACATTAATAGACAACATGGAGTTGACTTTGCGCACAAGTACTGTCTCTTTACCTCTGAACCAGCCTTCCTTTTTCACCAGGGCACACAAGTACCAATCTGATCTCAAGAAGATCTCGGGATTCGACCAAGCCAACAGATTGGAGATTAGGTTGAGTGACCTAAGGGGTCACTACTTGTATCATGATTCTACTCAAAAGTTTATCTTTTGTACCATCTCATCCAAGTATCTATCTGATTTTAAGGATCTCTCGCTACTCAACCTTCGTAGCTGTGCCCTTGAGTGGATGCCTATAGACCTAAAGACTCTCCATTTAGGTCAAGAATACTTACTTGTTTGTCAAGTTAACAATCCTTGGGAAGAATATAAGGTCAGGAAGCTCTAAAAACTTATCATGTTCTTTAGTTTTTCCCACCAAATTTCATCAGTAAGAAGTAGAAAGATTTTGTTTTTGACAAATTTTTTTTTTTCTCAAAATAACATTTATTAAAAATTAAAATAATCTATTATTTATATTTAAGTTTATGATTTATGATTTAATATTTATGAGTTATGAGTGAGATTAAATAAAGTATAAGATAGCAGTAAAACATTTTTTCTTTGAAATAGCACACAAGAGAAAAATTCTCAAAATAGCATTTATTAGCAAACTAAAATAGTTTTTTTTTTATTTATATTTGAGCTTAGGGTTTGATGATTATGATTTAATATTTACGAGTTATGAGTGAGATTAAAAAAATTTATCACTATTTTAAAAATACTTAAAAAGTGTTATTTTAGAGATTTACCGTAACAAAATTGACCTAATCCAAATAATTAATTTCAAGAACCTTAACAAATCTAACTTTTATGGTTATCTTTTCCATTTTTTTTTTTTTGCTTTCTCAGAGCTTCTTGATATTTAAAATAATGAAGCTTAGCAACTCCGAGATGGTAGTTAAACTTGAAGAAATTTGGGAAGCACGGGACATTGAGCGAATCGATCTTCTAGATTGCACTGATCAGCAAGAGCCTCTCCAAGTTCTAAACATCTCTAGTTGCATTGAAAGCCAGATTCTCCAATGGGGACTCAAAACAGATCCTCTATGCCTTCTCTACAACTCAGCAAACGAAACAAGATCTCATTTCTATTTTGATTGCACCTTCTGTAGGTCAATTTGGACTGCAGTAAGCAGTAGGATATATCTCTCCCCTATACAGATATGGGAGAATATATTCTCTGCCTTGGTAAACCTCAAAGAATCCAAAGCTCTGGAACTCCTATCTCGAATGGCTTGGCACTCAACTATCTACGGTCTTTTGTTTGAGAGGAACAGTCGTCTTTACAGACAAAGTTACAGATCAGGAGATGCAAAACTGGGGCAAGACGACAGAGAGTTCAGAAGCCTAATTTCACGTTTGAGAAAGAGACACCCTCAAATAGCTTCTCAAATCCTTGGACTCTGGCTCGGAACTTCTTCATCTCACTGATGCCTTGCAATTCGATCAGAACCAGCGATCGACTCATTTATTTCCTTGTCTGCCACGTCTTCCTCGTTCCAGCATCCCTGAATTATTTGGGTTAGGTTAATTCAAAACCATCCCATATGTCTTCGACGTAACACATATCAAGACCTTCCGGATACCCAAGAATTAACCCATGCTTCTCCTATTGACAAGAATTAATTCAAATTCAAATCAAAACCTAAATAAACTGGAATCTGATTTCTATAACTTTTTTTATTTAAAGCTTTTACATCAGACTGTGTGAAAAAAAAAAAAAAAAAAAAAGAAGAAAACAAATTTTCTTTGACAGATCGAACGTGTGATATGGACATGTGCCTGTATTGTTGTGCCTCAGTGTTTATTTATGAACCTGTTATTACTTTCTTTTGTCTTAAAAATGCACATTTTAATTATTACATCAAATGAAATTCAATAAAGTAACGTGTAATTTAGCTTTTTAACTAAATTTAAAAATACTGAAGATCTTAATAAAAATGTTTGAGCATGCATTATTTGTGACTGTTTTTGAAAGTTTGACATTTTTGGTTATGTTTTTTCTATTTTTGAAGTAATATTTATATATTTACGGAAGTGGACAGGAAATATTTTAGCAAGAAAAAAGGGAGTTTACAGGTTAAGATCTGATCTACATCTTTAGTGTTCCTTTCTGGATTTGAATTGCTGCTTACTATGAGGATGAAAAGGGTTCAGAGAACGATTTCTCATAGCAGTAAGTCACAGGATCTAGTAGAAGTTGTTGTGGTAACACAAATGTCTATGACCTCGGTTTAGCTTCCATAGGACTCGTATAGTGAATGTTAAAATTCTGTAAACTGTCATTACAAAAGTAACGACGAATGACATGTTATAATAAACTCTCACGGCCTTTTTTTAGTAGAAGCTTTTGCAAGTGTTGGTGACCTATAAAACTCGAACAAGTCTACATCCTCTAACCACTTGCTATGCTCCTCTGCTACATTACAGACATGGTAGAAAAACTGACGAATGAAGTAAATATGAGATGTTTCAAGTCGCTCAGAAACTGGTCAGCGAACTAATGTATGCACATTATCGTGTTGGCTGAGGTCCACGTTAAATTAATTCTCATTAGAAAAGTACATCCTTTCCAATGGGAATCCATACTAGCTTGGCCAACTCTTTTATGTGAATGGCTTGGTTCCACTTCTTTCTCTTTTAATAGCAGAAAATCTCTTCTCAACTAGACTTGTATCACTACTATCACATAGACCTCACATGTCTTTACCTCACAACTATCAACAGGGTGGAATCCAAATACAACTAGTTCATCAAACATATGTGGGTTATTTCCTTCTCTGGCATCCGAAGGATATATCGCATTGTACAAGGCGAAACTGTGATCTTTTTGCATCTTTGTAGCTTCCTTAGAATTGAAGGCCAAATATGAAAAAAAAAAAAAAAAAAATTCTCTCTAGTCTGTTATAGAGGCCATTCTATTGTTTTCATTATGCATGTGCACCAAATACTAAAACCAGTGGCATTGTAGTAATTATCGTGAAACGAAACAACAACTAATATAGCGAAGCCTAAGAAAGTCTTTCTCAAGGACGAAATTAGCTGTATCTGTAATAAGTTTCTGTTACGGAAAGACAAAACTATTTCAAATATGAAAAATAACGTCAGTTTTTGTACGTTTGAATGTATTTGTAAGAAAAAGAGTACATGGTGTTGTTCTCTGTTCATCTTTTTTAACTACAAGCAGAGCTTTTCCTAAAAGGCTTCTGAAGACTTCTGGTGACAGATTAAAGCAATTACTGAATGTGCTATGCATCAAAAGCCATTCACAGCTCTAACCAACTGACTTAAAAGCCACACAACCATGCACATTCAAGAGCTCTAGACTTTTAGGACCAGTTGGTTGCAAGATGAAGAGATTGAGAATGTGAAAAGGGTAAAGAATAACTTTTATTGCACTCATGAGTGTTTATGTTCTTGTTTACATCCATATGCTGTATCCTACCAAGGCCGGATTCAAACAAAGGTCAAGTTGCTTGAGACATTAACGCTGAGAAGGGCATTTTGTTCCACAAGGTTAGTTGCAGCAGATTGATGCAATGGTCGGGAAATAATGTTCCAAAGCAGTGTTGAATTAGCTCTCTCTCTCTCTCATTTTTTTGCATGTATTTATGGCAGAGACACTTGAATCTCTGCAGAATATACTCTGTCTACCAATAACATTCTCACAACTTCTCGATCATTTGGAAAATTCAGTTACAAAAATACTAGCAAAAGTGTTTTTCAGGCACACAAGGAAAGAAGTAGCTAAAACTAACCCAATTTCACTCCATTTGTGGTAGCAAGATGCAACCAAACCTTTATTATTGAGACATGATAAACAAACTGTTCTACAATGACGTACATGCAAATAATCAACTTCTTGTTAACAAAAGAAAAAGCAAAAGGTAAGTAGATCACAGAAGCTTATTCGCTCTCTACAAAGCTTGGATTTATTGTCATTCGTAATAGTTGCAAATCATAAGTTAAGAAACCTTCTTATTCTTCTCAAGAGACCCCACCATCTATTTTCTCCTTGTTCCAAGCCCTCTATTTGTGAGATTGGCTCCCAAGAACCAGATTCATAAACTAAACTAAAACCGCATTTCAATACCTCACAATTTGTAACCTCACCACTACCATCTGCCACTTCAAATTTAATGGAAGCCTTAGTAGGTATACATCTCTTCTCACCATCTTGTTCTTGACATTTGTTGATATTTAACCAATTGGTGTAGCCAATGAACACATGAGTAGATTTAATCGTGCGTTGCTCGTCGCCTGTCTCTGATAAACCTCCAACATGACAGTTCAAGTAGCTAGAGGATGTCTCAACATTGTTGAATTGACATTTGCATTTTACCATGAGGTTGTTGTTTCGAATTTTTTTATCCTGAAACGAGACAACAGCACATAGAGCTATTCCAACAAACCCACTTTCACTCCAGTGTCCTGGCAGCTCAGGCTCTACCACTGCTCCAGAAGCTTTGTGACTAAACCAAGCAGGAACTTCACTCCCAGGAAAGCAAGTGGCAACCAAAGCTTCAAAAGCAAAACCCTGTAAAGTAAAAGCAAAGATAGTTCATAACTGTAAACAGAAGATCGACCTTTAGAGATGAATTGAGAGAGAGATAGAGACCTTGTTGTGGCGATTCAGTACACTTGAAATCATACGGCTCTTATTGTGAGCATAGCATATGATTTCATTCTTTGCGACAGGATCCAGTTTTTCACAGTTAGTGAAAATGAATGAGGAGGGGACCTGCTGCGTTGGCATAAGAGCCAGGGGACTTGCTACTGTTTGTAGTGAATGGCAAGCATGTGCATCTAAACATTGAAGATTCGGTGGAAGCGTTGAAATAGATGTGAGATTCTTGCAATACTTTAAGTCTATCCATTTCAAGTGATATAGTTGACTAATACTATCTTGTAGGCTGCATATCATATCGTTTCTGCTCAAGCATAGACGCAGTAACATCGATAGGCCATTCCTTCGAGGTGACTGTCGAAGCACTGTTTGGTTTTTGAAGTTAACAGAGTGTAATAACATCTTGGGCAACTCTTTTATTGAGGTCCCATCAAGTAGCAAAATCTGCAGATTCACCATGTTCTCCTTAATATCAGGAAAACTCTGAAGCCTTGAGCAACCAGAGAGTATTAGTTCTTCAAGAGCCTTCAGCTTGTCGAGACAATCAGGTAGAAACTCCAACATTTTGCAGTCCTTCATATTCAACAATACAAGTTTCTTAAAGTTTTGGATGGTCCGAGGAAGACTCTCAATTGCAGTGCCATCTAGATGTAGAGACTCAAGATTTTCAGAGATCAGCTCGAAGTTGTTAAAGTTTGAGCAGACACTGAGGATGAGAGTCTTCAGGCAGACTAAATCCAGCTTCTCTGGTAGAGACGAGAGCATGACGCATCCTCTGAGGTTAAAGTAAACAAGGCTTTTCATATTTTTCATCTCTTTTGGCAACTTCTCAAGAACCGTGCAGCCTTCAAGATTTAATCTTCGTTGGCGAAATGCCTTCGACAATTCTGTCAGGTCAGTCAATCTGGTTGAGTAACTCAGAGAATACTGAATTGATTTCTCAATTAATATATAGTAGAATTTTTCATTAATCCATAAATTAATTCACCATCATAGTGATGATGTACATATCATTTCTGTATATCCGGTAGTAAGTTGATAAGAACTCAACTTTTATAGAAAGTACAATATATTTTTTTGAATCTTTGTATGTTTATTTGTTATTTGTGTATTAATTTTTATAAAAGGTACAATCCTAATAATTGACGTATATATTTATACGGATTTTGGTATAAATTTTAAACCATCAATTTGTTTTTCCATTAATTATGTATATCAACTTTTTAAGTATCATCATTGTAAGTAAAAATATTATGAAGTTTTTGAGTAACGCTTAATTTTATAAAAAAATAATTTTGGATTGAAATTTTATACAATCTAAAGATCAAATAATTTAAAACATTTCAAAATTTATAGATTTTAATTTAACGAAAACACCTATATATTTACCATGAAATCTTACCACCTAGTTTTAGTATATTTTAGTAATATTTATAATCTAAAATTGTATAACTGATATTGTATCTTTGATATGAATTTTTATAAGTGTAAATTCTTAAAATACATTAATATTTTTTTATTTGTATTATATCAAATTCGTACTTTGTTTTGAAAAAATGATGAGATGATTCTTTTTTTAATGTTAAAAGATGTAAAAAGTTTGATTAATTTTCTTTAAATTTACTCTATTTTAAATCAATTTTTCACATTTACCTTTTTATTACCAAAACTATATCATATTATTAGATGTGTTTAATACCAAATTTTAAAAGATAAATTTTATTCTTTATATTATTTGGTTTGATAATCAACCAATTGAATTATAACGATTTTTAAGGCAACTAATTAATTATCTTGATTTTTCTCACCCTTTTAATTAGTTAATATAAATCAATATGTATATTATTGGTTATTTACAACTACCATATTTATTTTTATACTTTCGTTTTTGAACACAACTAAAATAAATAAAAATTAAAAATCATCAATCAATCAAATTATAACATTTTTTCTCAAACTTTCTATATGAATGACACATAAGCAAAAGTTACTGAAGTGACTTCTTAATTAATATATAGGGGGATAGAATTTTTATTAATCTATAGTTAATTCACCATCATAATAATGTGTACTTATTGTTTCTATATATCTCGTAGTGAGTTGATATGGTAAGAACTCAACTTTTATAGGAAGTACAATATTGTTTTAGAATCTTTGTATGATTCTTTGTTGTTTGTGTATCAATTTTTATAAAGTAAAATCCTAATAATTGACGTATATATTTTATATGTATTTTTGTATAAATTTTAAACCATTAATTTCTTTTTTCATTAATTGTATACATCAACTTTTTAAGTATCATCATTGTAGGTAAAAATATTATGAAGCTTTTGAGTAATGTTAAATTTTATAAAATTAATTCTGGATTTAAATTTTATATAATCCAAAGATCAAATAATTTAAACATTTTTATTATAAATTTATTTCAAAATCAATAGATTTTAATTTAACGAAAACGCATATATATTTGCCATGAAATCCTACCACCTAATTTTAATTTGTATAAAATTGTATTTGTATTATACAAATTTGTACTTTGTTTTGGAAAAATGATGAGATGATTCTTTTTTTTAATGTTGAAAGATGTAAAATGTTTGATTATTTTTTTTAAAAAAAATCTCTGTTTTTAAATCAGTTTTCACATTTACCTTTTTATTACCAAAATTGTATCATATTATTGGATGTGTTTAATACTAAATTTCAAAATATAACTTTTATTCCTTATATGATTAGTTTGATAATCAACCAATCGAATTATAACAACTTTTAAGACAACTAATTGATTATCTTGACTTCTTATCAACCTTTTAATTAGTTAATATAAATCAATATGTATATTATTGGATTATTGACAACTAACATTAATTATTTTTATACTTTCTTTTCTTGAACGTAACTAAAACAAATAAAAATTAAAAGTCATCAACCAATCAAATTATTATAATTTTTTCACTCTCTATATGAGTGCACCTAAGCAAAAGTCACTTAAGTGATTTCTCAACTAATATATAGTAGGATTAATAAAAATCAATTTTAACTTTAAAGATTAAATTTTACTTTTAGTTATAACAAAATTTGTTGGGAAAATCAAACAAAATTTTACTAAAATCTAAATATTTTTAAAAATTAATGCATTGATTAATTTCGAAATTAGTAACATAATATTATTTTAAATTAATTTTAAATAAAATTAATTATAAAAAATATATAATTTTATGCTATTTTATAAATTTTATAACTATATTCTATATTAACTTAAATATAATTAATATATGAATAATATGAAAGTTGTATTAAAAATTGGTAAATTAACATATTTAAGAAATTACTTTCATTTTAATAATAAAAGAAAATATCATTTCCATTTAAAAGGATTAAATATCATTCACCTGTTTAAGTTCTTAAATTATGTAATATTTTATACAAAAGGATATGTGAGTTTCCTTGTTTTCAAACCTCTTCCTTATACTTGTTTTATGTTTTGTTTGAGGACATACAAAAGTCTAAGGCTGGGTGAGTTGATAAACTGTGTTTTTACTCACTACTAACCATGGTTTTAAGTGTTTTCAAGCCTTTCTGGAATCTACTGAATTTTTTCAGGTTAAAACATGTTGGAATGGAGTTTTGGACACAAGGAGCAAGGATCTGAGCAAAATGAAACAATTTGGACGTTTTTAGCCAACATCGATTGATCCCTTATTATACTGGTCGATCTTCTGCTCGATCCTATCGGTCGATTTGTTTTCAGTCTGGTTGATCTTCTGGTCGATCTTGAATCCGGTCAGCGTGAGAAAAAAATGAAAATTTATGTGTTCTTTTATTTTTGGTTCGGTTTACGCCTAGGAAGTCGAGCCTGACGAGTTTTGACTTATATGTAATGTTTCTCAGCCATTTTGAGGCTTAAGCTTTGTTTTACATTGGATTTTACATCCCTCTAGAGATTGTTTCATCAGGGAGACGATTTATGCTCTTTTATAGAGAAGATCTGAACCTTTTTATTGATTTCCACTGTTACCATGATTTACTCAATTGTTTGATGTGTTTCTTATTCTATGTTTGAGTAGTCATCTTGTTAAGCCTAGGGTTGATCGAAGGAATCCATGGATTGTTGAAACTGATTTATTAGATTAGGGAATTATTCATTCGGTTCTTCATCTACTCCTCCGTTGCGGTTACAGCGAGGCTGTCTGGGCTCGTGTTCTTCACAGATTGGGTTCTCGGCATCACTCATTCCACACTTGAACATCTTTAACTGAGTAGCTGGGTATCCGCAGGTCCTCAAAGCTCCTCTTCCTCAAGCGCTTGGCAGCTCATACCACTATCTATAACATCACACCAAGACTTCATGACAACACTACAATTACACCTTTGCAGATTTTCACACCTCCTTCGTATTATTACAATGTCAACAAAGTCTCAGCTTCTGCTGGGACTTTTCAAGGAGGCAACTCATATCATATACACGTTTTTGTTTTGTGCTCGTTTGTTTTAAAATTTCTGATCAGTTGGAATAAAGTTCTGAAAAGAAATTCATCATAACTCAAGATTTCTCATTATGTGTCTATTCTTGATATCAAAGTCGTAATTACTCGACAGATATATGTTCTTGACATTACATAATGAACAAACACAATTGTCTGACTCAAAGACTGCATCATAGTAAGCAATCATCTATATGCATGGAATAATGAAAGAATTTGCAGTCTCATATTTCATCATATATATAATTTTATGCTTCTATAATAGAATTCTTTTAATTTTAGAAGGAAATAGAAAGAAATGCTATATTATCTCTATATATAGAGAGTTGAAAATAACATTTTCTATATTTTCCTTTTATAATAGAGTTTTTCTATTTAAAAGAAAAATATAGAAATAAATATAAAATTGGGTTGAAACCTAAGATAATCTTCAACCCACTTTGTCATGCTATAGTCATTTCACCCAATTTGTTATAGTCATTTCACAAAAGATCATTCTATTTCCTTCTAAAATTAAAAGAATTCTATTATAGTCATTTCACAAAAAGTCATGCTATAGTCATTTCACCCAATTTGTTTTAACTCTGTAGCAATATCAATCTAATCTATTAAAAACAGAAGTACAATTAATGTAAAACCTTTGAAAATAAGATAATAAATTCAATTAAAATGCTTCATTTGTGGAAATAGTTACTCTTTCGTTTCAATGCTAAACCAACAAATATTTAAAAATAATTTAAACAATTAACATTTCAAAACAATTAATAAAATTTATACATATAAACTATAAAAAAATATTAAACATCCATAAATTATTAGTAAAAGTTAAAAATAGTTACCAAAAATTATGTATGATAAATTTTGAACAATGTAAAAGTTAAAAAAACACAGGTCAATATCTAGTGATATTAATAAAAGAGAAAGATACAACAATTTTGATCACTTTTTCACGTCGGAGATGATTTTACTAGAATAAATATGGGAAAGAGACAAACAGTGCTGATACAGTTAACTACTCCCTTGACCCAATGATATCCGAAGAGGATAATGCACACCTGATCAGAACCCCATCTCCCTCAGAGATTAAAGAAGCGGTTTTTTCAATTCATGCCGATAAAGCACCGGGACTAGACGGGTTCTCGGCCGGATTTTTCCACTCTAACTGGAGCAGCATTGGAGGGATAATTTCCCAGGAAATCCAACAGTTTTTTTGCCTCAGGAGAACTACCGGATAAGATCAATGAAACCCATATAAGGTTGATTCCTAAAACCCTTCGCCCTCAAACGGTTATGGAATACCGACCTATCGCGCTATGCAACGTCTATTACAAGATTATTTCTAAGATTTGACGAAGAGATTGCAGCCTCTACTCTCATCTATCATTCCGAGAATCAATCTGCATTTGTGCCGGGAAGAGCGATCTCCGATAATGTGCTTATTACCCACGAGGTGCTCCACTACTTGAAAACATCTTAAGCGGAAGTTCGATGTGCTATGGCTGTCAAAACTGATATGAGCAAGGCTTATGACCGGCTTGAATGGGAATTTATTTCGCTAGTGTTACATAGGATGGGGTTACATCCAAAGTGGATTACATGGATCATGCAATGTATTACCACAGTTACATATTTCTTCCTTATTAACGGCTCGCCTAGGGGAAGGGTTAAACCGAGTAGAGAAATCCGCCAAGGAGACCCTCTCTCACCGTACATCTTCATATTGTGCAGTGAGGTTCTATCGGGATTATGTAACAAAGCACAAGTGAATGGATATTTAAAAGGGATATCAGTTGCTAGAGGATGCCCTAGATTGAATCATCTCCTATTTGCGGACGACACCATGTTCTTCACCTCGGCTTCTAAGGAGAGTGGCAAAGCTCTCAAAGACATTCTATCAAGATATGAGTCGGCTTCTGGCCAATATATCAACCCGACGAAATCATCTATCACCTTCTCGAGACGAGCTCCTTCTCAACTTAAAACAGAGGTAAAAAGCATTCTCTTGATTACAAATGAAGGAGGAGTCGGAAAGTGCCTCGGTTTGCCCGAGCATTTTGGGCGACGAAAGAAAGATTTATTCGCTTCTATAGTAGATAAGATCAAGCAAAAGGCGAAGAGCTGGACTAATAGGTTTTTATCTACGGCCGGAAAGTTGATTATGGTGAAGAGTGTTCTGAATGCCATGCCATCTCATGCCATGACATGCTTCAAGTTACCGGTTTCCCTATGTAAACAGATTCAATCCGCGGTGACTAGATTTTGGTGGGATTCAAATGTGGGAGAAAAAAAGATGGCATGGATATCTTGGGAAAGCATGGCACAGTCTAAGACAAATGGAGGACTTGGGTTTAGAGAATTTGAATGTTTCAACGACGCTTTCCTGGCTAAACAAAGCTATAGACTCCTCAACAACCCGTCATGTCTTTTGGCAAAAACACTGCTTGGTAAATACTGCCAACATGAGGATTTTACTCTAGTCTCTGCGAAATCAGCTGTCTCTCATGGATGGAGAGGGGTTCTGATAGGGCGAGACCTGCTGATGAAAAACATGACCTCCCCCGGAAAGCACAAGCGAGATGACTGTTGATGGACTTCTCAATGCTGAAACTCAGGAATGGAATCAATCTTTGATCCAACAGACTTGTCCTGATTGGATGGCCTTCATTCTCAGTATCAAACCAAGTAAATTAGGGGCTCCTGATAAGCGGTCTTGGATTCACGCGAGATATGGGATTTATACGACAAAGTCTGGGTATTCGGCGGCGGTGGAAGCTCGAAAGGAAGAACTGAACAGAGAGCAGCAGGGACAATCTTTCAACTGGAATAGAGGAGTGTGGAACCTGCACACTACCCCTAAAATCCAACTCCTAATCTGGAAGGCTCTTAAAGGTGCTCTACCGGTGGGAGAAAAGCTACAAGCTAGACAAATAAACTGCAACCCGATGTGTAAGCGCTGTGGTAAACTTGAATCTATTAATCATCTCATTTTTCATTGCGACTTTGCAGTAAGTGTGTGGAAGGCAGCGCCTTTTGCACAGCATTTTGATATGAGAGGATCATTAGATTTGGAGAATGACTGGTTGCGAATCATTGCCATCCCCTGTGTCCCCCCTGTGGGAATTGCATCCAGTTCCTTAGCTCCATGGATTGTTTGGTCGTTGTGGACGGCTAGGAACAACCTTATTTTCAACGACAAAGGTTTCATGGCAGAGGAGGTGTTATCAAGGGCCATCATTGCGGCCAGAGAATGGCTGAGTGCACAAGGAAAAGAAGAGAAGATAGCTCCTGATAGACAAAAACCAGACAACCGAGAGAACCAGGGGATCATTGTTCAATCGGACGCAGCGTGGGATGTGGTGACGCAGCGGGCCGGCCTAGGATGGGTTATCCAGCGGCCAGAGGTTTCTCTTAGGTTTCAATCGTTTGATCCCTTTGTTAACTCTCCTTTGGTAGCTGAAGGACTAGCTTTGCGTGAAGCCATTAGGAAATGTCAAGAACTGGAAATCAAGCATGTTCGCTGTCAATCCGACTCAGCTCAACTGATTAAAGCTGTAACATCAAGGGAGGAGCCTACGGAGCTGTATGGTATCGTGGCAGACATTCTTTTAGATTGTAATGCTTTTGATTCTATTTCATTTACTTGGATTCCGCGTGCGAGGAACCAAGATGAAGACAATTTGGCAAAACAGGCTTTGAGCCATGTAGCAGTTTTTACAACTGCATAACTTCTAGTTATCTAATGATAGTTGCATTCCAAAAAAAATAAAATAATGGGAATCAAAAGTTATCAGCAGAGTACATGACTCAGTGAGCCAAGTCTCTTTCTTTAGCTCCATAGCCTCATCTCTGGCATTGTTTTTCATCTTTTAATGTACCTCCACGCACCCACGTCGAACTTGTTAGCAATACTGAAACCGAGATTGTTTACGTATTCGAAACCCAATCTTCTTGCTCCCAAAATGTGATCTCTATTTTTTGGGCTTGATACCAGACATCTACCGCCATATAAATTTTGCAGATCATTGCGCTCTTTTTAAGAAACTGAAGTAACTTTTAAAGCTGTTTGAAGTTGGAGTACCACTTGGGTAATCATCTTGTGGGTAAGAGCTTCTTTTCTCCAACCTTGAACTTACCTCCCAAGATGTATTCTCAGCTTCTTCAGTCTCGTAAACCAAAGAGAACCCAGACTTCATCACCTCGCACTCAGCAACCACACTTGTACCATTTATCACTTCAAATCTAAGGGAAACTTCATTAGAGGATGAAAGCTGTTGACGGTTCTTGATACTGAACCATGTGGTGTAGCCAATGAATACATGGTCTGACTCAACTGTATGTGGCTCATTACCTGGTTCTGACCAACCACCAACAATGAAACTCTCCGGGCTCATGGATCCATTAGTGAACTCACAGGTGCATTTCACTTGGAGAGTACTGTTGTTTTGGTGTTTATACTCCTTACACGTGACTACAACAGATAGAGCTATCCCGATCAACCTGTCTGTATTCAAATCTTGAGGAAGTTCCAGCTTTAAGACTGATCCCAGTGCTTGATGGTTGAACCATGCAGGTATGTCACATCCAGGAAAGCAAGTACTGATCAAGGCTTTGAAAACAAAATCCTGCAAATAAAAGTTGTCATAAAATGTGGATGTTTGGGGATAGATATTGAGAGAAAATGATGAAAAATACCTTATTATATCGATCATCTGACATCAACTCGCCTTTCTTCTGGATATAAGATATGATGTCATTCTTTGAGCCTTGTTCCAGTTCATGACAGTTAGTGAAAATGAAGGTGGAATGAATCTGCTCGGTCATCAGAAGGTCTAGGGGAGTGGCGAGTGTCCTTAGCGAAGTGCAGCCATGTGCATTTAAGCACTGAAGATTCGGTGGAAGTCTTGGAAGAGATGTGAGATTAGTACAATACTTCAACTCCAGCCACCTCAGGTGGAACATATCACCCATATAAAATTTTAGGCTGCTGATTTTGTCATTCTTGCTTAAGCATAGACGCCGCAGAGAGGATAAGTAGCTAACACTACTTGGCATCTCTGTTATTGATGTTCCATTAAGCAGTAAAACCCGCAAGCTTTCCATGATGTCCTTAACATCGGGGAAGACCTTAAGCTTTGAGCAACGAGAGAGTTTGAGTTCTTGAAGTGACTTCAGCCTCCCAAGACAATCAGGAAGAGTCGCCAGATTTGTGCAGTCTTTCAAATTCAAGAAGTTGAGTCTATGGAGATTACCAATGGCTGGAGGAAGTCTATCTATCGCAGTCCCATTTAAGTACAGAGTTTCTAAACTTTCTGAAATCATTTCAAATGTTCGAAGATTTGAGCAGCCGCTGAGAATAAGGGTCTTCAGAGAATATATTATGATATTTGGAAGAGACAAGAGACTTGTGCAGCCCCTTAGATTCAGGAAAACAAGTTTCCGCATCTTTTGCATCTCCTCAGGTAACTCCGTCAAACTCGTGCAGCCTTCTAGGTTTAATCTTAAAAGATTTGGTGCATCTGATAGACTTGAAATGGAAGTTAAGTCACTCGAGTAACTTAGATCGACCCACTTCAGTTTCGGTGCAACCTGTGACAACAAAAGCAGAGTTCTATACCATCAATAAGAAAATATGCAAACCTAATTTAGTATACGACTAAGACCATATTCAATCAACCCCTATTTTAAACTTTTTCTATAAATAAGAAAATATAACGTTTCTCTATTATATAGAAAGAAATGAGAAATTCAGTGAGATAGTAAGTTTGTTTTTCACAAAAATAGGTTTTAAGGAAGAAAATGACCAAAATAATTTTTTTAGAAGCTAAAAAATGCATTTATACATATTTATACACATACGGTTAACTAATTTAGACTTAAGGTTTAGAGTTAAAGGGTGGATTTGGGGATAGGGTTTCAAATTTCAAATTTCTTTTTTGAAAATTTCAAAAAAAAAAAGAGGTTATTTTGGTCATTTTATTTTTCGAATACTATTTTTGTGACAAAAGCTTTAAAAAAAACTATTTAATAGAATTGTCTTATAGAAATACATTAGAGAGAAATTCAACTCTAAATAGAATTATACATAAATAAAAAGTAAAAGTGAATTTGAAATGTTTTACGTAGAGAGATACTAACCTTAGCACAGTCCCACACACGGTTAATCTTGCTGTAAAGCAACCTAAGATCGATGAGATTCGTCGGTTCAAAGTCTGATGGAAGTTCCTTCCCCGCGAATCTCATCCAGTCAAGATATCTGAGGATGTTATCTTTTGGGAAGTAAATTCCGTCTGGTAAGTCTACCTTGCACCCAGCTTTAGAGTGCGAAGCGCAGAGAGAGTAGTAGACTTTCAGGTACAGCAGACTACTCATACTTACAAAAGCCTGGTTGTCTAAGGACTTATGCTCCAAATTAGACATGTCTAAGATAAGACCTCTAACCTTGTCGTTTCCCTGTTGATCAAGTAATCAATAGAAGTTATTGCAAGCACATATGAAACTCTTGAAAAGAACAAAGTGTCAAAGTTACCTCTCTGTTCTTCAGGGAATCAGTATTAGTTCCTGCAAAATGTGATGGAAGTAACAAATATTTTCCTCCACTTGTTTCAACAAGCTCCATAGCCATAGTCAATAGTAGATTATTCATCTCAACTCGGCCATTCGATACGCCAATCAAGAACTTGTCTACAAGCTCTCTAAATTCCGTCCCAGCTTTGGGTGTGTCAGGGTCAAAAGATTCAAGTAAGCTTTTGAGGTACTTCTCATCTTGTGTTCTAAAGAAAATGGCTATATCAAGAAACGCATCTTTCTGCTTCTCGTTTAGTCCATCGAAACAGGTTCTCAACACCTTCCCAATTTTCTCATTGGAAACTTGTGTGAGTGTTCTAAGTCTTGCTTCCCAGTGATCCTTGTCTTTCCCACGAAGCTCCTCACCAAATGCCTCAAGAGCTAATGGGTTTCCTCCTGTAAAACCCACTAACTTTCTTGACAGCTCCATGAAATTCCCCTCAAGAGTAGTGCAGCTTTGAGCCCTGAAGAGCTCTAAACCCTCTCTCTCATTCAGTCCAGGGACCTCGTAGAGATCACATCCTGTTAATCCCTCGGTCAATGACTTGTCCCGTGTCGTGATAACGATCCTGCTCCCCGTCTTAATCCAGTCACAGTTCCCAATAAACGGCTCCAAATGTTTCTTGTCACTCACGTTATCGAATACAACCACGACTTTCTTCTCTAGTAGAAGTTTCTTCCTGTCTTCAGGTGAATTCCCATCGGCGAATATGAAATTGGGATAATCTTTCTTCAATAAACCTTCCACAAGGTTCTTCTCCAAACAGTTGGAGTTATCAGAGTACTCGAACTCAATAATCAAGGCACGGCCAACCTTCATCTCAAGCTTGACGAAGAGCTTCTTGGCGAGATAAGTTTTGCCGATACCAGCCATCCCGACAATTCCAAGAACACGAGTGTCGTCTTCATTGCAGTCCAGTGAGTCCATATCCAACTTTTCTTCCAATTGCTTCAGGCGTTGTTCTCCTGGAATGATACGCATACTGTTTAATTCCTCCCACCTAGACTTCCTTTTTTCTCTGTACATCGCACCCATTTCCCTTGATTCGGTAACATTCACTTCATTTGAATTGTCACTAGATATCGTCTCTATCATCTTCCCTTGGTCGTCGCTGACACAAGGAAAAAACAATGGTCTCCATAAATTAAATAGTCACTATCATTAAGAAATAATCTAGAGGCCCTGTTCGTTTCTGTATTTGATAGAGTATCTACATGTTGATTCAACAAAGTACAAGCGAACAACATCTGAATACTAGCATCCAGATGTAGCGTCTAGATACAGAAACAAACAGGGTATAAGTATATAAAGAAACACTACATAACTAGAAGATATGGCCAAAATATTCCATGTATGTAAAAAAATCCCTGTTAGCACTAACCTTATTTTTCTTAGAATCCTGCATCAAATAATAACTATTACCATTGTAATGCTATTGTTAAGACAACAACAACTTCAATGGAAAAATATTTTAAGCACAAGTTTTGAATGAAAATGACATACATTGCTAAAGTAGTAGACTGCCTCGAGTCGTTAACTGTTTCTTTTGTTCTCGCGGCAATTACATGTACTCCACATTTCGTTATCATGCAACAATCATCATCTAGAAGCCTGTTAAGCCCATTGACAGGATGGAACTTAAATACAAGTAGATCACCCAATATATCGGTCTCACTTCCTTCAGCACCACCTGGATGCATTGAAACATCAGAGAAAACAAACATGTGATCCTTTCGAACTTCTAGAGAAACTTCCCCTAGAGTCAAACAATCATAAATTCTTTCTAGTCTACGGGAGAGGCCTTCCTTGGTTTTCCATTTGCAGACACACCTAATGCCGAAACCTGCATCATTGTTGGGGTTGTCCAAAAATGCGACTACAACCGATACTCGAAATCCCAAAAGCGTATTTATACGAGAAGTTAACTGTATCTTCACAGAAGAACCTTGTTGCAAGCCATAGATGGATTTTAGACCAACGGATGCTGGAACAGAGAATCTGAATACCGGGGCTTTGATTAGCTTCTGTTCCAGCAAGGCAAATAAGATCAGATATTTATATAAACGACGATTGCATAGTACATGTGTGCGTGAGAGAGGGAGAGTACCTGGCGGTTCTCCCTGGTCATGTGAGCTACACTGGTCAGTCCTTCCTCTAAAATATCAAATGCCAAAGTCGGAGAAAGATTAAAGCAATTGCTGAATGTATAATTTTTAGGAAACTGCTCGAAGCTCCAATAAAAATTCTCCAGAGACATGCAGCTATGTGCATTCAAGAGCTCTAGACTTTGAGGAAGCTCCGGGAGTGATTCGAGGTTTGGGCAATGACATAATATAAGATTTTTCAAATTACGGATATGCTTGAGGCCTTCAGGAAGTTTACTAAAACCATTTCCTCTGAGATCCAATGTCTCCAGTGGAGAAAACTGACATAACTCTTCAGGTAGATGTATGTCCAAGAGGAATGTATAACCGAGAAACAAAGATACTAAAGCATACATACTTGACACCAGGGAGGAGGATATTGACAATGGTAGCTTTGATCGGTATGGCGTGGTTACAAACGGCATAAGCGTGAGAATAAATTTTGAGACAGTCATTTCCCTTGGCAGGAGTTGAAATCTTCTCCAGTTCTCGCAAATTAAAGTGACTTTACAGGGAGAAGGCCCCTGTAACATTACTTCGTTGGTCCCATCTACGTGAAGTAGTACTCCCATGTTTTGACGTGAGGAACCTAGAATATACTTCAGCTGTGAGCATCCAAATAGCTCAACACTGACTGCGGATCTCAAGAAACACATCTGAAGATGTTGAAGCTTTCTGCAATGATTCAAATCTAGTGAAACTAGTTCAGCAAGATTCTCAAATGACGATGGCATTTTCCTTATAGGAGTCTCGGCTAGATTTAAAATCTCAAGGCTACGTGGAAGATCTTGGATATCCTCAAGCTTGGAGCAGCCAGATAACGTTAGTGTAACAAGAGAGATTAAATTACTTATTCCGGTAGGCAAGTTTTTAAGCATTTTGCAGTTACCTGCATCTAAAACAACAAGTGCGGTGAGATCACAGAGTGACGCTGGCACTTCTTTTATGGCGGTCCCAGCTAGATACAGCTCTTTCACGTTCCTTGGGAAATCCTGAATACTCTCGAGCTCTGAGCAGCCAGATAACATGAGCTTGACAAGAGATGTCAAGTTACTCATTCCCATTGGAAGGTGTTGAAGCCTTTTGCACTTAGTCAGATCCAATACGCTAAGTGCAGTAAGATGAGTGATTGATGGTGACACTTCTCTTATGGCTGTCCCCGAAAGATATAATTCTTTCAAGTTTCTTGGAAATCTCTGAATACTTTCGAGCTCTAAGCAGCCAGACAGATCAAGAACTTTGAGAGAATCTTGGTTAGATGAGTTAACTTTTTGAAGACTTGAATATCCATCATTTGAAAGCATTGGGCTGTCTATTTGAAGATCCACAAGTTCACTGTAGTTCATACAGTGCAGCTTATTTTGCGTGGAGAAGGTCACACTGGATGTGAATATTTCTCTTATGCCAGTTTCACTGAGATACAGTTCCTCGATATTTGGTGGAACATCTGGAATGCTTTTCACTTTTGCGCAGCCTGCGAGATTAATAACTCGGAGGTGTTGCAGATGAACCAAGGGTATTAATCTCTGAACTCTTACGCAACCTCGGAGATCAATCACCTCAATATTATGAGCTTTAAAAAGATCGTCAATGTCAACCAGCTGTTCGGAATAACAAAGCCTAACAGTCTTCAGCATCCCTAAAGCCTGAAAAGAAAGAAATTCAGAAGGAATATTTAGTGCATATCATTATTGGGCGCTTCTAATGTTGGATGCTCAAAACATATTCAAATGTGGCACGAATTATATTTAGTATAAAGAATATTTCAAATGATTAAAAATCTATTATTGTATCTCTATCAAAATAATAGATTTTTTTTTTACGATTATAAAGGGGGTATGTAAAAAATACATTTGTGAGTTTTCCTACCTTGGTTTCACCCCAAAGTTTGTGAAGTTGACTGTAAGGCATGTTTAGTTCAACCAGGAGCCTAGGATCAAAATCATGTGGTAAGGATTGCAGAGGGTAGTTCTCCCAGTGGAGCAGCCTCAGTTCATTAGGAAGAGACTCAAGGGGTTTGTGAAAGAGAAGTCCTTGGTGATTTCCAGGATTGGAACTGTAAATCTTGAGAAATCTAAGCTTATGCATTCTCTTGAAAGCAATAGAATTGACAAAAAAGTTCAAATTAGATATTTCAAAGAATATGGCTTTAATATCTTCAACATCCTGAAAAAAGAGGTCAACAAACTATATTCAGAATCAATTGCTGAAGCAAACATTAATTAGATAGACCAAAAACATTCATAACTTACTTTAGATTCCAAAGGTGGTTTGTTTTTTTCTTCTTTTAGGAAAGGTTGAATGATTGAAGGTTCCCATAGTCTGCAGTACCTATCGAGCTGTACTGTTACTTCAGTGGCTATTTCCCTCCCAATGATCTGAATCAGATTATGCATTTGCACCTTGTTTTCTGAAATTTTCACCAGACACTTCTCCTCCAGAACATACATTCCCACATGTGGAAATAAACCACACCCATCAAACAGTTGCATCACGTAGTCTGCATCTTCTCCCCTGAAGAAACAAGCAATGTCTAAGAACATGGCCTTCTCCTTGTCAGTAAGTGTACTGTAGATGCTTTTGAATGCTTCCATAATCTCATATGGTTGATTTTCCTTGAGTTTGAAAAGCTCCATCTCCATCTCCTCTGGTTTCTTGTGTGACAGCATTTTGCCATAAACGCTGATAGCTAAAGGGTTTCCACTAGCAAATCCCAAAGGTGTAAGGATTTCCTGGTCGATCTCTTTTCTCCGATCTTCTCCAGAGGCGCATCTGAAGAATAGTTTCTTAGCCTCATATTCATTTAAACCCTTAACCTCATATATTTGATTGATCCAACACTGCACAAACACTTGCTTATCTCTGGAGGTGATGATTATCAGGCTTCCTGGACCGAACTGATTAAACCCATTCAGAAAAACCTCGGCATCCAGAGATTTGCATACATTGTCGAGGACAATAAGAACTCTTTTTGGGGTTGGCTTCGCACGGTTTAGTTCCAATTCTTCAATCAGAGTTTTCCCAAAATATTTTTTCAGTAAGCCATAAAGCCCGTTCTCGCGAAATGCTCTGTCAAAGTCTTTGATGAAGCAAGTAGCTTCATAATCACTAGACATTTGGTCAACGGCTGCTTCAGCAAGTGTTGTTTTGCCTATACCAGGCATGCCCCAGATTCCTATGCTGCGGATACCCCAGGGTTGCTTGCAAAGCAAGTTTTCTATCCCCAGAAGCCACGAGTAGATTCCAATTCGCTTTGTAGGAAAAAACTTTTCATACAGATCTCTAGAAATCTCTTCCAAAAGTGTGCAGTCACCATACTGATTCCCGTTGCTGTTTGAGACAGAAACAAGATTGAATTTTAATTTGGACAATAATAATATCACATTTTCTCAGGTGCTAACAAAACGTGAGTACGTGTTACAAAAAAAACAAAAACAAAAACAAAAAACGTAGTACATAATGTTTCTATTGTTTCCTATATATTCAATGTAAGGAATGGAATGTAGAGCATTGACTAATGTGATAGTTTGTACTGCTTGATTTTAGATTGGGGATTACTTTACATAACACAAGAACCTATTTTAAAATTCAATGAGACATCTAATAGTTTAATTTGTTAGGCTGCCAATTCCATTCGGCTCCAGCTCCAGATATCCGGAACATGTAAAGGCATCTGAAATGGCAGTGTACAGTTTTAATCTAGGAATATTTTGAGCTCAAGTTAACTTTAAACAACTAAACAAGTACTAAGCGAGAAAGAAAATAACATAATTGTAATGAGTTTCTAGCCTCGAATCAGTACGTCTGGTGAGAGAACCCTTACTTCCAAACTTCAAAGGATTACTCACACCACGTAAATAGTGATGTAGTATTGGTTACCCAAGATTCAGAAACCAAAGCAAGAGAATAGAACAACGAGTAAATATCCAAATCGACTTATTGTCTCCTTTCACTTAATTACCTGAAAATCTAAATATATAAATGAAGATCCAGAAACTAAAAATACCTAAAGTTTTAAATATCCTGAAAGCCGAAAATATACCTAAAACTTGAGAAAACTTAAAAGAATAAACAAATAAAATAAATAAAACATACTCCCTCCGTTCCACTAAGATAAATATTTTTTAAAAAAAATTGTTTCACAAAGATGTATTTTTTATGTTTTCTATAAAAAAATTGTAAATTTCAATAAAATTAATTGAATTTATTGAAAGACTATTGTTTAAAATGCATTGGATTTTAATAATTTCTAAAAACGATGTATGATTAATGTGTTTTCTTAATATGTGTGAAAACACCAAAACATTCATCTTAATGGAACGGAGGGAGTATAATTTTAGAGTGGTTGGGGTTCCGGTTGTTTCTCAAGTGGTATAAATTTTGTTTGGCCCCAGAAACTCAAACCGGAACCAATCCGAAAAAATACTGATGCAAATCGGGTTTGGTAGTGGCTATAATATCTTATTGGATCATGCTGACTCATCTCAGTTTTGCAGACAACATCATGGTATTTACAAATGGTTCTCCTTCCTCTTTGGAAGGTACACTCAAAGTGTTTGCTCAAGTTTCAGGGCTCCACATTAATATCGCAAAATCAACCGTGTTTAAGGCTGGGAAAGACAAACAAAGGCTTCAAGAAAAGGCTGTATCTGCTGGTCTCACGATCTCTTCCCTACCGATTAAGTATCTTGGGCTGCCTCTCACGACCAAAATATTTCAGTTTGGATCGGATTCTGGTACGGTGTCCAGATATTAACCTTTTAGATCCATCTGAGTACTTAATCAATTTTAGTTTATGTTTAGTATTACTTTTTCGGTTCTTCGGATCCAGATATTTTACCCCAAAATATTTTCTTTTACTAATATAAAACAAAATAAAATAAATATAAAACAAATATTCTAGGCTTATTTTAAATACATAATTATTTGATCGTACTTTAAAAATACCAATAAAAATAGTTGGGTATCGTATCAATATTGTTGGACATGTTGCAAAATTGATGTAGTTCATAACCAATAACGTGTACTTTCATATAAAAATTATTGGTAAAATAATAAGCACATGATACAATCGAGTGAAAGGGGTTAGAGTTGCGTCGAAAATAATGTAATCTCTTTACTCGGCTAAAGATTTATGATTTCTGACTTTTTTCAATATGATTATGTTTCTAATTTTTGGTCTCATATGAAAACTATGTAAAGAAAAACAATATTTGGCTAAACTAAAGATCCGACTTTGTGTGTGGTAGTTTTCACCTCGGTTCGTTAATTCATAACCAAAATTATTTGTTGCCTTCGTGTACATAAGCCTCAACCATCACCAAGTTCGGCAAGATAGCAAAACTTACAATTCTAAATTCATTCTCATTCTAGCATTTTAGTTGATGCGAATCTTAAGGATTTTGTGATTTTTTTATTTCAACAATGATATTATTCAATAGTTGCACGAAAAAAACTCCAGTTCACTAATAAAAAGGTTAAAAATAATGTAGGAACTAAAAATGAACTGATTAAAAAAATTAGTGTTTGAACATATTAAATTATATGCGCTGAAATTAACAATTAGTGTATGAATAGATTAATTTTTAAATGATTGTAAGGTTGTCACGTGTCAGTGACATTCTTGTTTATTTATTACAAATGCTTATGTTTTAATATATAGGGAATTTTAAAACAAAGAATCTAAATATGAAAACCACTTTTTATATTAAAAAAAAAAAAAGAGTTTGGAAAATTGGACAAAGAAGGGGAACAATTAGACAATGGGTTTTAGAAAGAGTTTCTTTTAGAAATTGCAATAAGTTATTTGATTGCCTTTATAGAACTTATCTAGATATACCTATTTACTAATTTATGTTTAAACATTTGAAACCGTCTTTGGTGTGTCTCCACAACAAATGATTCCCGCAAACAATGTAAATTATTTTCTTCACTAAAAGCAATGTCGATATAAAGTTACCTTGGTTTATAAGAGTCGGTCGTTAAAGCGCTTTTCCAACAAAACTGCTGGTCAGTTGAATAATTCCCTTGTCGAAGTAAATCTCCCAAACTGTCCGATCGGTTTATCAATTCCGATGAACTTATGTCGTAGAATACGGGAACTACCACAACGTTGTTATTCTGCTTGCAAACAACAATTTCGTCATGCTCATTTAAGCATTCTGCTGATAACGAGTACTTCTCAGAAATAACCACCACAAAAAACTCAAAATTCTTTATGTTTGCCGTACTTTCCTTGGACGACTTATCCACGGACGAAGAAGAAACAATCATTCCTTTCCGGCTAAGTGAGGCAGAGAGGTGGCTGATGAAGAAGTACCGTATTATGTCGTCACATCTGTCGAAGCTGAGGTAGACCATATATTTCGTAGACTTCATGTTATCGGTCATGGTTGAGCGTGGACTTGGACTTGCGAAAAACTCTTTGCCAAAAAATCTAATCACCCTCAGAATCAAGAATCCGGATACTTTTGTTGCGATAAGAAACTGAGACAGAACCACGTTCCAGTTTTTAAGTCTTTTCTTGTATTCGAAAGAGAGGAGCCAAGAAATTAAGCATAAACCGTTGACAAACAAAAGAAACGAAGATAAAGAAGAAACATAGAGCCAATTACATACGGCATCAAACGAATAAACTAGCAAGTGCCAACGCCATAACTCCTGTGGTCATATATCTATTTTATTTTATTTTATTTTATTTTAGAGACAAAAATTATTACAGACTTTACATGTTGATGTCTTTTACATGTTTAGTATGCCTTTTAGAATTAAGAAAACTATTTTCTAGAATAAATATATTTTCCTAAATGGAAAAGGAAATCGGTTTTAAATATGTATCTCCTAAATGTTATTTAAAAAGTGATTTTGACACATATTTTCTCTATAATTAATTTCACTAAATAAATGTGACATAGCATGATAGAAATGGTGACATGGTTTATGATTAAATGTGATGTGGATAATTACAATTAATACTTTTATTTGTATTTTTAGTAAATGTTTTACAATATGGTTGTAATTATACATTATCATTAAAGTAAATCTATTTAAACATGATATTAAATAACATAATAATAGAAATATAATAATATTTTACAAATTTTGAAATATTATTTATTTCTATTTCTTATAATTATATAATTTTGTAACTAAAAAAATATTTTATTTTATTTATACAATTTTTTAAGAAATTATATTTTTAATCATAATATTATTAGTTTTTATATATCTACTAATTTTAGAAATATTTTTTAGTTTTACTTTTGATAATATACAACTTTTAAATCAATTTTTATTATTTTTATACAAAGTTGATTTGATATATTTTATACAAAAGAAATAGATAAAAAATCTATCTAAGATTATAATTTTAAATATATACATACCTATTCTTAAATATAATTTTAAATAAAAAAAAATTATTTTATCTTAATTTTATGTTCAACTAAATGAAAATTTGTATTAAAATATTGGTAAGAACATAATAAAATCTAAAATAGTAATAAAATTTTAATTCAATATAATATAAATTTAAAAGTTTTATTACTGCACATATTGTGAGAAAACACTTACTTATAAATACAAGTTAAAAGACTGTAAATTTATTCATTTACATAATCAATATGCAAACTCAAACGGTACTTGCCTTAATTCATTTTTGTTCTTAAATTTCTTTGTTTTCTTCAAATGTAGTTCGCGTTCGTTCATAACACATGCAATAAATCAATAGACACGATATTTAAAACCTTGTTGAAAAAGATAAACAAAATATTTGCGGTAATTTATTTACTGTGTTGAAATATGTTGGATATCAAATTATTTCGTCCGAAGTTTTTAGGAAGTCTATGATAGGTTGAATATTTTTGTGTGTGGCAATCCCCCCCACCTCCCCACCACTCTCCCCTTTTGTTTAATCTGGTTTAGCTAATCAAAGATATATGGTAGACTAGTAGCTGTCCGATGGAAACAAAACAATTCTAATTTATGATGTTCGTGAACGCACGTACCGAGGGAAAATTTGGTTGGTACTTGAGAACGTTGTTGTGCACCATCTTTACAACACTACTTATCACGATTACACTATGTATACATATATATTGCCAACAACATTAATGTACAATACAGAAATCAGATGGCATGCCTCACGTATTCACGTTCATATTTTTATGTGCTAATTTAACGTGTAGACTTGATTATTGCTCCATAATACTAACTAATATTATATTGTTCTATGTACGCAATTTCATCGGTTCAGTTGAGATCTATAAAAGTTGACTCCTTGTTAGAGAATTAATGATCTAAAGACGAATAGTGGATGTGGAGGCGTTTGTTTCCACGATGAGAGATTAGGGTCTGTGCGCTGCAGCGCTGTGAAATCTGAGATCCGCAGAATAGGTTGTCACATGCTGATTGTTAATGGAGTGTCTAGGCCACGAGAATGAAATCATGATGCAAAGCAGATATGAGAAATCAATTAATCTAAGTCGATATTCTTTGTAATCAAGATCATACTTGTACTGAATATTTATTTCCTTTTTTATTAACAGACTAACAAGTGGCACTAGAAAATACAAAAAAACTAAGAGAAAAGTTTGTTTTTTTGCTCTGCAAGAAGAGGTCGTTATTAACCAGAAACCTAAAATAATTGATTAGTTATTATTATAAATAATAAACTCCAAGAAGTACAAGTTGAGAATATTTGGATTGTTTGGTTACTACTAATATATGAAGTGTTTAATGTGAATAAATCTATAACATTAAATCAAAATCTTTTATAAGATTCGGTCATTGGCTATTCTACTATACATTAATTAAAAATCATTTAAACAATTTTTGTTTAGGTATCACTCTTGTAAAGAATTTGAAAAAAAAAATATTATAATTTTATTGGTTAATAACTTTTAATTTTTATTTATTTTAAATATGTTCCAGAAAAGAAATTTTAAACTAATTATGTTAGTTTTCAAATAACTCAATGGTATCATACATAACGATTTATATTAACTAATTAAAATGTTGATAAGAGATTATAATAATCAATTAGTTATTTTAGAAAAAAATTTATGATTTAACTGGTTGATTATCAAACCAAATAATATAAAGAATAAAAGTTGTATTCTTCAATTTATTATTAAACATATCTAATAATATAAATGAAAGTTTGGTAATAAAAAAAAGTAAATGTAAAAATTGATTTAAAAGCAAGTAGTAGTTTTTTTTAATAGAAAAGTAAGAGATCTCATTCAAACATTTTACATCTTTCGACAACTAAAAAAAATCATCTTATCATATTTTTGAAACAAAGTAGAAATTTGATATAATAAAAATATAAAAAATATTAATGTATTTGAAGAATTTACACTTTTAAAATTCATATCAAAGATACAATATCATTTATACAATTTTAGATTATAAGGATCAATAAAAATATAATAAAATTAAGTGTTAGAATTTCGTGGCAAATACATCGGTGTTTTTTTTTGTTAAAATCTATTGATTTTAAAAATAAATTTATAATCAAAAAGTTTTTAGATTATTTGATATTTGGATTATATGAATTTAAATCCAAAACTATTTCTTATAAAATTTAATGTTACTCAATTACTTCATAATATTTTTATTATTTTTTTGGTTAAAGGAATAAAATATTTCTATTTACAACGATGATATTTAAAAAGTTAATGTATACAATTAATAGAAAACAAATGAATGGTTTAAATACATACAAAAATCTTTATAAAATATATACGCCAATTATTAGTATTTTACTTCATATAAAATTGATATTTGTTTAAGATACTTCCAGTTTTCTTTTATAGGTGTAATATATGTTTGAAGTACAAAATATGAGTTTTTAAATATTTGATCTATTACAAATAAATAAAAACAGTTTCAGTTATTTGGTTATTTTCATAGTATAGTATGACTGTTTTTTTTTCATTTGCAAAATTACTGAATTATTTATGTACAATTTATATTGAGTCAAATAGTCCAAAAAGTTATAAATTAATTATTAGTATTATTAAATTTGAAAAGAATTTTAGAATTATTATGATGGGATATGTATTTATTTGTAGTGAATCTTTTAAAAATTTATATCAAAATGAAATTTGTATAACGATTGGATCTAAAGTTTGTAAGTTATGTTGAATTCAAATATATTTATTGTAGTACTAACTAAATTTGTAGTTATATCACCTCAATTAAATTTTATAAATACTACTATATATTTTTTTTAAAAATATATTTTTATTAACATGTCGTTCATCTCACAAAATTATAATTTAGTTTTTTTGATTTTTATTTTCAATTTATGTAATTCAGATAAAAAGGAGAAAAAAAACTAAGAACTAAATTTATAATATTACAAAGCACATTATTTTATTTTATTTTAGATAATTAAACTAGTTATAAAGCAACAGCTGTATTAAGTATGCCAGAAGAATTCTAATACCGCCTCTTTTAAGAAACTATTGCTCTAAGTTTTTTACACTATTTCATTTTTCTATTAGTTATATTCACTACTTTCTAGGTAAGAAATTATTGATAGACTTGCTCATAGTTTCAATGACGTTAACAGTATATATTATACAGTTAACACTCTTTCCGTTCCAAAATAATACTTTTAGAATTTTACACTTTTTAATAAAACATATTAAAACTTAGTTATAAATATATAGTTTTCTGTAATTTTATATTTTATATAGTTTTAAACCAATAAGACTTTACAAAATACAACTAATGTTTTTGAACTTCACAGTTTTTATTATTAGTTAACAAAAATTGTATTGGAAATATATATAAAATTTATCTTTTTGAAATAATTTTTTTCTCTAGAAAATACATATTTTGAAACGGAGAAAGTAGTAAAATGATCAAACATTAATCCATTAATCTTCACCGCTCTTATTTGAACTCGTCAAACCCTAACCACCCGACTCATTACTAACGAAATCCCGAACACTGATTTTAAGTTAACTAACTATAATTGTTTATCAACTTTTTTTCTGAAATTTATAGATCTTTTAACTGAAAGGAATATCACTAAAACCTTAGAAAACATACTCTTTTTGTTTCATAATAAATCTCACTTTAACATCAGTATTGATATAGTTTTTCAACAAGATGTCTCATAGGAGAAATTGTCTCATACTATATAATATGGAGAAATTGTCTCATATGACTCTTAATTTTTTTTGTTACAAATATAAACTCTAAAAATGATTTTATATAGGATTCAATAATTTAAATTTAGGGTTTAGAGTTAACGAGTGGTGTTTTGAGATTGAGGTTTAAAATTTAAAAAAAAATTAAAATAGTTTCAGAAAATATTTTGAATTTTAAAAAGAAATTAAAAATAAAAAATTGAAAAAATAAATTTTGTATTAAAAATTTTGATTTTAAAAACATATAATTCAAAATTATAAGAAAAATATTTTATTTTATATTTATTTGTATTTATATATCTAGAGTATATAAGTTTTTTTACTTCTTTAGAGAAACATTTTTTTTTTGAGATTCTTTTTGTGACGAAAAATTTAAAAATAAACAAACTGACCTTTAATATAATATAAAATTAAAATTTAGTTTGAAATGTTTAAAAATTAGACAATTGTATATGGACACCTAGTATAATTGTTTCTCACTGTGAGAGTTTCTCAAACGAGTTTTGTGTCACTTTCTCTTCATTTTCTTTTCCTCTTTATTTTCTTCTATCTATGTGATTATTTTAATGTTTTTTTTTTTTTTTGCTGTGATTATTTTAATGTTGAAAAACTTCTCTATATACCAATGATTATGCTCTTTTGTATTTTTGGAGTTGGTGTTTTAACACTTGAGATACTCATTCTATATCAGTTCTTGTTATTTGTGAGATAATCTAAGTCGAGAACTCCCTATTGATGGTACTTTTACCGTAATTTAATAAATGTTGATTATTTATTTTAAAAACTATTAATATCAGAAATAAAATAATCTATTAGTAACCTATAAAAGTTATTAAATATTCTAATCTATATATTTAATACTAATCTACCTTTAAATTTTTTTGACGAACCTTTAACATTATTTATAATTCATATTTTTCAAAGATTATTTACTTATTCCCAAGTTGACATTAAATTAACAAGTAAGAAGAAGTCCCAAGTACAGTAGTAATTGACCAGTCATTTCTTTATAATAATGAATTATATCGTAACCGGAATAACATTTTCTTACGCAAGTCTAGCTAATTAAATAAGAAAAGACGCAAATGCTGAAGTGGTTCATGTATAGAACAAGTCCATGTATGGAAGAAGACATATATTTAAGTAATTTGTAACCTTATTAATTTGCCTCGTCTCTCCAAAAGCAATTAGAGCCATGGAACAATTTCCTTTGAGAAGAGATTTTGGGGAGGGCTCGATGAAACCTCAAGTGTTCATCAATTTTCGGGGAGATGAACTGCGTCATCGTTTTGTCAATTATCTCAAGAAGGCCTTAGTGAGGAACGGCATCAACACCTATACAGACTCCGATGAGCAAAAAGGCCATAATCTGAAAGTTTTTTTCAAGAGGATAGAAGATTCAACGATCGCGCTGGTAATCTTCTCCTCGATGTACACAGAGTCAGAATGGTGTTTAGACGAGCTTGCAAAGATGAAGGAATGCATGGAATCAACGAATTTGGTAGTCATTCCCATCTTCTACCTGGTAGCTCCATTCACCGTCAGAAATCAAATGGGAGATTTCGGTGACAAATTCAGAATGTTGGTACTGAAGGATGTTGATGATGTGAGGAAGAACATGTGGACTGAAGCTTTGAAATCTATTGCCGAAAACACAGGAATTGAGTACGACGGAAAGAGGTATCAAACGTAAAAAACACTTAACAAGTTTTTTAAAGATCATTTTGAGATATATATATATAGTGTACAGATTAAAGGAATACAGACGATTTTTTAAAGACAATTGGTTTTCAGTGTTGTAAAACAAACGCTACTTGTATAGTATAAACTCTATAAAAACATTCATTAAAACCTTGAACTTTCAAATTAAAACAAAAAAATATTCAATTCATGTTTGAGCTAAAAACAATTCAATTTTCAAATATTTGTCGTTTTAACTCTCATATTTTGTTAACTAGATCATTTAAGAAATTTGAATAGTCAATTACTAAAATCGATTAAAAATAAATGTTTATTAACTCTTTAAATAACATCATTTTATTAAAATATTGATCAAATAACATTTTTTATTTATAAAAACATTTAAAACATTTCTTTCGTGAAACCATAGCCCCAAATCAATTTCATCTTCTTCACTATGGCTTCACGAAAAAATATTTTAAGTGTTTACAGAATCAAAATGATGTCGTTTGATCAATATTTTAAGCAATTTTTAAAATAATATCGTTTAGAGAGTTAACATGTGTTTATTTTTTAATCGATTTTATTAGTTGACTATTCATATTTTTAAATGGCAGAATCAACAATATATGAGAGTTAAAATGACCAATATTTGAAAGTTAGAGACTTTTTTGGCTCAAACATGAATTTGAGGTTTTTTGTTTTAATTTGAAAATTCAAAGTTTTAATAACTGTTTTCTTCTCAATAAATAATTATTTAATAAATTAATAAAATACAATTGATTAATATTTTTTGCTGGTTTCTAAATTAAGTTTTCAAAAGACACAATTCAATAAATAGTAAAAATATAAATAAAACTTTTAATAACATATGCTTCATTAATTCTAGGAGATAATACACATATTATTTCAATTCAAAAATGTTTGATTTAGTGTTTATAATAATATATACTTTGATGATATATATAATGCCAAATCAATAGTGTTAGATATTTCCGTACATAAATCATTTCCCCTGGCATGTTTTAAAATAATACAAATATTTTTCTCATCTAAACTCTTCGATTTTGGAAAACCAAATTTTGCCCGGAAATATTCATAGCATTTTCTGAAAAGAAAACCAAAATTTAGCTGCAAGTAACTATTGGTTGTAAAACATATATAACTGATTTCTACTACCTCGATAAAAATAAGCAAAAAAATCTCACTAATGCAGCTAGTTTTGGAATATAATTCTCTTAACTAGATCTAGATCCGTGCAGCCGCATGGATATTTATTTTCAGTTTTATATACATATATATTTATCTTAGATCATTAATGGTATACATTTTTAATGTTAATTATATATTTAAATATTTTTATAATTTATAACTATTTCAAATATAATAATTTTATAGCTTACATGTTCTAATTGATCAATTGTTTAAAACCATTATATGTATTTGTCGCTTCTTATTATATATTTATCATACTTTATTTGCATTTATTTATTGAACAAACTAATATATACATTAAACAATATATTAAAAATTATATTGTAATAAATTTATACTCAATTTTGACCCGCTGACCTTCAAAGCCGAAATTCCTATTAGCAGTATTTTTACATTTATTCAGTTCAGAAAATATATTATTATATATACAAAATCTAAAATATGTCAATTTTTATACATGTATAATATAGTTTCGAATACTAAGTCGTTATGTCGTCGTATTATATTTTTAGCATAAATATTTTATATTTATGATTTTTTATAATTTTATTAATTTAATGTAATGTTATCATATTTATTTCAATATAATCATTTCATTTAACATGAATTCTTATTATTATAAAATAAATAAAATATAAAATTTTATTTTACTCATTTTGTAAATGATAACTAAATATATATTAATGCATAATATAGTTCATTGTTAATTACGAAATTAGTTGAAATATTTACATAAACTTTTTGAAAATTAATATATCTTAAAAATATTTTTCAACAGATTTGTTAAAAATATATATTTAAAATGAAAAGATATCATGGATAAAAGATTTTATATTATTAGCTTTAATGAAATACATGTTAAATTTTATACATGTGTTATATAGTTTGTTAATGTTAACACATGTTAACTACGTATTATATTTTGAAAATAAATACTTAAGAAAATAAAATATATATATATGTAACAATTTAATAGAATTTTATCATATTTAGCTCAATATAATAATTTTCTCTTAAAATGATTGATTGTAATTATATAATAGATAAAATAGGGTAAAATTTATATTTTTAATTTTTAAAAATATATAAATGTATAATAATATTTCATAACTAATTTCGAAATTAGTGAAAGTATTTACATATAAGTTTGAAAATTAAGATCTTGTTATAGTTTTTTAAACATATTTGTTAGAATTTTTTATATATTTATATTTAAATTGAAAAGATATCAAAAGATTTTGTGATTAACTAATACTGATTTGTAGAAGTTGATTCATATATTAGGAATGAAATTATTAACCCATGTTATTAGTAATAAATGATTGGTAAGTGATTTCTAGTAAGGGTCTATTTTTAAAAAATTCACTCATGAATCTAAGGTTGTGATTTCTGTTTTAATATATAAGATATGGGAATTTTCTACTTGGCTGAAATTTTTTCCCATACCTGATTTTCACTCTATATTAGAAAATATTGATGTTTTAAATTTTTCACGTATATTTAATTTTTTTTTTATTATTACTTTTTTGTTTACCAATAAAGTTTTACCACTCATGTTTTCACATTTTAGTTTACTTTTTACTTTTAAAGACAAATACATTAATTATATTCTAAAAAATCATACAAAAAAAAAAATTGCTGACGAAAAAAAAAAAATCTAAAAAAAAACATCAGTCATTCAAATACGAATCAAGTATTGGTTTGATTTAAATATTTTGATTTAAAAAACTAACATTCTAGAGAATTTTCCTTAGATAATCTATTTTAGTTCGTTTTTCACAAAAATAGGTTTTATTAAAAACTAAAAAATGCATTTATATGCATTTATACTTTTATGGTTAACTAATCTAGATTTAGGGTTTAGAGTTAAATTGTGGATTTGGGCATGTGGTTTTCAAATTTCAAAAAAAAAAGAATATATATATTCAAAATTTCAACAAAAAAATGTTATTTTGATCATTTTATTTTTCGAAAACTATTTTGTGATAAAAAAAAAAAAGAGTATCTGAGAGAATTGTCCATCATTCTATGCAAAAAGATATTTNAACATGGGAGTTCTACAAGGATTTCATCACCAAATATCCACATTTCCATCCTTGAGGACAAGGATGATCTCAAGCAGGGGGGTATTGTGACAGCATTTCCCCAGCTAATCTTATCTTATCTTTACTTTATAAATAACCCGGTTTGCACACCGGTTAAGAGGTCACGTGTTTAGACCGTTGAACGTCATTTTGCCTTTATGTACAACTTTGGCTTTTTCCGTGAAAGGCAACAAATTCAGTATTCTCTTTATTCCTCTATCTTCTCTTTCATACCTCACCGATCATCCACCTGAATCCTGTACTTCGAGGTGACGATTCTTCTCTGATTCACCTTCTAGTCCTTGATTCCTTCCTTACTTTAGACTCTCGGAGGGTTTATAGTTCGGAATATCTCCTCATATATTTTTACTGCTCCATTTGGTATCAGAGCTTCTTCGACCTCCAGGACTCCGATCATGGTGGAAACAAGACAACAAGAGAAATCGATGCTCGAGCAAGTCGAAGAGATGCGCCTCCAGCAGGAACGTCACTCTGATGAGCTCCGACAGCGTACCGAGTCACTCGACGCGCGTTTCACCAAGCTCGAGACGGCGCTTTTCACTTTCTTCTCACAAGGAACGGCAGCAGGAAAGCAACCGTTGAACGAGGGTAGCGGCTCACAGTCACTAGATCCTCTGGCTTCTCCATCGAATCACCCACCAGACCCCCCAGATTTAAATGGGTTTCCACCGCGTAGAGAACCCCAACATCCGTTAATCCCAAACGGTCTCGCGGGACGTTTGACTAAAGTGGGTTTCCCTTCCTTTGATGGAACCGACCTCAGAGACTGGATCTGTCAGTGCGAACAATTTTTCGACCTCGATGGCACTACACCGGAGCTCAAGGTCCGACTAGCAGCGATGCATCTCCACGGGAAGGCACTTCAATGGCACCGAAACTTTATGGCGGAGCGATTTGGTCTCTACCCTTCCTGGACAGACTACATCATCGCCATATCAGGTCGGTTTGCTGCTCTTTTTGACGATCCTCTTGCAGATCTGGTGGCTCTTCGCCAAGGCTCCGATCCTATCATCCCCTATCTGGATAAGTTCGAGACAGCTCGAACAAGGATGGCGTTACCTGAAGCCCACGCGCTCAGTATTTTTCTGACTAACATGAACCCACATCTCTCTCTTCATGTGCGTCAGTTCGAGGTTACAACGGTATCTGCTGCAGCCAAAATAGCAAGTCTCCATGAGAACGCGCTAGCTCAGACTCCGCAGCGGTACCAAAGAGCTCCCTTCAATCCTTCGGGAAACCAGAAACAGTCTGGATCAATCCAATATAAACCAGTCAACAACACACCGATCCTTCCAAATCCGCAAGGCAAACCGGCTTTCATTCCTCGAGGGATGCCTGATAGACCCGCGCGGAAGTTCACTTATCAAGAGATGCAGGACAGACGTGCAAAGGGTTTGTGTATGTTTTGCGACGAAGCATTTACACCAGGACATCAGCTTAAGCATAAACGCTCTCAGATATTCGTTATGGAGTGTGAAGAAGAGATCGATGAGGTCAGTTCTGACGATGAGGCGGGAGTAGAGCTCATCACAAACGAACCTCAGGAGGAGATCGCTCTAGAACCAACACCAGTGATTTCTGTTAATGCTCTCAGCGGTTCCGCCACTTTCAACTGTATGAGGGTTATTGGCTCTTATGGAAAAAGGAAGTTGTTCATCTTGATTGACCCGGGCAGTACACATAACTTTCTTGACATCAAGGTTGCTAAGGAGTTGGGTTGCAGATTAGAAGCGTTCAGTCCCATGTCAGTTGCGGCTGCCAACGGTAACAATCTGATGACAAAGTACAAATGTCGTCAATTCACTTGGAAGGTTCAGGGTTATACCTATACCTCTGAGATTCGAACTCTCCCATTAGACTGTTGTGAGCTTGTGCTAGGGGTTCAATGGCTATCCACTCTAGGCCCCATACTCTGGGATTTTCTAAACCTCAGGATGGAGTTCAATCTGGAAGGACATAAACACGTCTTGAGAGGTGTCACTAAATCTGGGTGTAAACTGATAAAAGGAGCTAGTCTCAACAAACTCATGCTTCAGGAGCCTCAAATCGCGATGTTGCAGATCAGAGAACTCAAGGAGCAATCAGACGGGGAATACCTGCAACCGGAGTTACTCTTATCACACATCTCAGCTCCTGAAAGTAAGCTAGCTACTGATCCCGAGCTGCTTTCTTTACTTGACGCTTTTGCGGATTTGTTCAAGGAGCCAGAAGGCCTACCCCCATTCCGAGAAGGGTTTGATCACAAGATCCCTCTCCAAGCTGGTGCCAACCCGGTCAACCTTCGTCCATACCGTTACTCATCTCTTCAGAAAGATGCTATCGATGAAATGATAAAGGAGATGCTGAGCCAAGGGATTATTCAGTGCAGTTCCAGCCCTTACGCCTCTCCCATAGTGCTGGTGAAAAAGAAAGACGGTACATGGCGCCTCTGTGTAGACTACAGGGGTCTCAACAGCCAAACCATCAAGGATAAATATCCTATTCCCCTGTTGGATGACTTACTTGATGAGCTTGGGGGTGCAAGGTACTTTTCGAAGCTTGATCTCAGGGCAGGCTTTCATCAACTGCGAATGTCACCCAGTGATATCTACAAGACTGCATTTAAGTCTCATTCAGGGCACTACGAGTATCTAGTCATGCCTTTTGGTCTCTCCAACGCCCCTTGCACTTTTCAGAGCTTGATGAATCATGTTTTCCAGGATGTAGCACGGAAGTTTTTGCTAGTGTTCTTCGACGACATTCTGGTCTACAGCCCTGATTGGAACTCTCACCTGCAACACCTACAAGCTGTCTTCCTCATCCTGCAACAACAACAGCTCTATTTGAAGGCCTCCAAATGCACTTTTGGAGCCACTGTAATTGAGTACCTGGGTCACTTCATTTCCGCTGAAGGGGTTAGTACGGATCCAGCAAAGATTTCCGCTATCAAATGTTGGCCTACTCCCACGTCCATCAAGCAGCTGCGCAGCTTCTTGGGTTTGTCTAACTACTACCGTCGCTTCATTAAAGGGTACAGCGTTCTCTCTAGACCTTTAACTTCTCTACTCAAGAAAGATGGGTTTTCTTGGGGACCCGACGCGACTGTTGCATTTGACAACCTCAAAACTGCATTGTCGTCAACACCAGTGCTCGCGCTTCCTGACTTTGAGAAGACCTTTATAGTCGAAACCGACGCGTCGAACACAGGCATTGGAGCTGTCCTCATGCAGGACAATCATCCCATATGCTATATCAGCCGTGCTTTAGGTCCGCGACACCAAGCTCTATCTGTCTACGAGAAGGAGTTGATGGCAGTGGTACATGCTGTACAAGTGTGGAACGCCTATCTTGCCCACCGGCCATTTATCATCCGCACCGATCAAAAGAGTCTCAAATATATGGTGGAACAGAAGGCAACTACACCTTTCCAACACATGTGGCTATCTAAGCTGATGGGTTATGATTTTGAAGTACACTACAAGCAGGGAAAAGACAACGTCGCTGCTGATGCTCTCTCCAGAGTCACAGGTTCGGAACTCTTACACATTACTTTGTCTCAAACTCATCAGGGATTCTATGACTCCCTTAAGCTGCTATGGCAAACGGATCCCCAGTTGAGCAGACTGATTTCCGACCTGAAGACTGATGCTCGATCTCACCCTGCCTATACCTTTATTAATGATGAGTTGCGAAGGAAAGGGAAGCTAGTGGTGGGAAATGATACAGCAGTGAAGACTCATATTCTAAAATGGCTACATGACTCTGCTATCGGTGGACACTCAGGCAGGGACGCAACACTTCATAGGATCAAATCCTTGTTCTACTGGCCGAAATTGACACTTGAAGTCCAGAACTATGTGCGCCACTGTGCTGTTTGTCAACAGAACAAGTATGAGAATGTCGCTAAACCGGGTCTCCTTCAGCCGCTTCCTATTCCGCTGGGTGTCTGGGAATCTATTAGCATGGATTTCATTGAGGGCCTTCCCCCTTCCTCCGGAAAACACTGCATCCTGGTGGTTGTGGATAGGTTCAGTAAAAATGCACATTTCCTTGCTCTGTCCCATCCTTACACTGCTATTGAAGTGGCGCAGGTTTACATGGACAACGTTTTCAAACTTCACGGGCTTCCTAAGGACATCATCAGCGACAGGGATCCCACCTTCTTGAGTGAAGTTTGGCAGGAGCTTTTCCGTGTTCATGGGGTCGATCTCAAACATTCTACTGCCTACCACCCTCAAACAGATGGGCAAACCGAAGTTACAAACAAGACACTCGAGACATATCTTCGCTGTATGACTTCAGAGGCGCCTCACACTTGGCGTAAATGGTTGCCCTTGGCAGAGTGGTGGTACAACACAACTTATCACTCTGCTATCAAGAGCACTCCTTTTGAAGTGGTTTACGGTCAGCCTCCACCTCTCCACTTCCCATATTTACCCGGGGAGAGCTCCTCGACCCTGGTAGACAGAAGCCTTCAGAAACGGGAAGAAGTTATATCAATGCTGAAATTTCATCTGATGCGCGCACAGAACAGGATGAAACAGGCTGCTGACTCTCACAGATCACAAAGGGAGTTCACAGTCGGTTCTTATGTGTACCTGAAGCTGCAACCTTACCGCCAAACCACAATGAAGAAGCGGAATGTTCCTCACAAGCTTTCACCTCGCTTCTATGGACCTTTCCGCATCACTGATAAGGTTGGATCGTCGGCATATCGATTGGACCTTCCCTCTACAGCAGCAATACATAATGTCTTTCATGTCAGCCAACTTAAGCTCTGCCCAAACCCCCCAACAACTACTCCTACGATTCCACAGTTCTGGGTTGATTTGGGTACTGCTAAGGAGCCAGAGCTCATACTTGAGAAGAAAATGGCGAAGCGGCACAACATGGCAGTTACTAAGGTCTTAGTTCAGTGGAAAGGGGAGACATCTGAAACTGCAACATGGGAGTTCTACAAGGATTTCATCACCAAATATCCACATTTCCATCCTTGAGGACAAGGATGATCTCAAGCAGGGGGGTATTGTGACAGCATTTCCCCAGCTAATCTTATCTTATCTTTACTTTATAAATAACCCGGTTTGCACACCGGTTAAGAGGTCACGTGTTTAGACCGTTGAACGTCATTTTGCCTTTATGTACAACTTTGGCTTTTTCCGTGAAAGGCAACAAATTCAGTATTCTCTTTATTCCTCTATCTTCTCTTTCATACCTCACCGATCATCCACCTGAATCCTGTACTTCGAGGTGACGATTCTTCTCTGATTCACCTTCTAGTCCTTGATTCCTTCCTTACTTTAGACTCTCGGAGGGTTTATAGTTCGGAATATCTCCTCATATATTTTTACTGCTCCACTAACCGCAATTTCATCAAAAAAGGGAGAAGAAGAAGAAGAACAACAACATGAAGAGACCGGAGGCTCAAGTTGTAGCCACCACGATAATAACAGGGCAAATGCCGAAAGCATCACCCAGCTAGCCGGACTCAACCAACGCCTGGTGGAACTAAAAGGAAAAATAGATTTTTCATGCAAGGAAACTCGTATAGTTGCGGTTATTGGGTTGCCTGGCATTGGTAAAACCACCCTCGTGAAGAAGCTATATGATGAATGCCACCACATGTTCCAGCGTCACGTGCATATGGTCAACATCCGTGGGAAATCAGACGAGGATGGGACGCTATCGCTACAAAGGAGGCTTCTGAAAGAACTACTTAGAGATACTGACGTTAAAGTAAGTGACGAGACGACGCATGATTCTGTGGCCAGGGAACTGCTGGATAAAAAAGTTTTCCTTGTTCTTGATAACGTGAGTAGCAAGGAACAGGTAGATGTCCTTCTAGGGGACCATAGCTGGATTAAGAAAGGAAGCAGGATTGTTATTACAACGCGTGATAAGACATCCCTCGTTCAACTCCAACATACTTATGTTGTCCCAAGATTGGATCTCAGGGATGGCCTAAAGCACTTCAGCACTTACGCCTTTAAAGATCACACCTGTCCTTCCTCGGGTAATTTCAAGAAGCTATCCGAAAAATTCGTGGATTACGCTAGAGGAAACCCGCTAGCTATACAGATATTGGGTGGAGAGCTTCTTTTGAAAAACGAAGATCATTGGTCACAGAAACTTGATACACTAGCGCAAATTCCCTGCCCACGTATTGAACATCTATTGACATTAAGTTATGCTGAGTTGAGTAAGGAGCAGCAAGAAACGTTTTTGGTTGTAGCGTCTTTCTTCAGAACAGGGGATGAGTATTACGTTAGAAGTTTAGTGGATTCAGGAGAGATCTCAAAACTTGCGGATAAGTTACTGGTTAGCATCTCTAGTGGCCGAGTTGAGATGCATGATTTATTGTATACGTTCGCCATGAAACTTTGTTCTTCCGTATCTTGCAAGACGATTTGGAACCATGATAGCTTTACTGCTGCAGCTAAAAAGAAAAATGTGAAATTTGATATTCAGCCAAGTGAAGGAAAAGACCAATGCAACCTCCAAAAGGCAAGTTTTCATAATTTGTTGGAGTTTTAGAGTTACTTGTTTTTCTTAAGCGGATTAAGTATACTATTACAATTTTGAAAAATATTATTTAAAGTCAGACAATTTTACATGTAGTTTTTAAGTTATTTATGAGCTAGTTGTACAATGTGGCTCTCTTTTTAAGATCAGTTTACAAGATTTTAACCTTTTCAGGAAAGGGAAAGCGTCGTCAAGGGCATTTCACTGGACTTGTCTGAGTTAACTGATAAGCTGCCTTTAGATTCTGAAATCTTCAGGGACATGTGCAATCTGCGATATCTCAAAATCTACGACTCCCAATGTTCCCGAGATTGTACTGATTGCAAACTGAACTTCCCTGATGGATTCAACTGGTCACTGGAAAATATCCGGTATCTCCACTGGCTACAATACCCTTTGAAGAAGCTACCAAAAGATGTCGACCCAAAGAATATGGTTGAACTCAGCCTACCTTACAGCAAGATAACCCGACTCTGGAAGAACGTTAAGGTGTATCTTTGCATCCTTTCTCTAGTCATTCTCTTTTCCTTTGTTGTTGACTAATAGTTGAATCTTTTTTTCTGTCGCAGGATACATCAAAACTAAAGTGGGTCGACCTCAGTCACTCACATGAGCTTCAAGAAATATCAGGGTTAGTAGGGTCTCAAAATCTTCAAAGACTGAATCTAGAAGGCTGCATAAACTTGAAAACGTTGCCACAAGGGATGCAAAATCTGAGACGTTTGGCTTACCTGAACCTGAGAGGATGCACGAGCCTCGCCTTTCTTCCAGAGATGAAGTTGAGTTCCCTGAAAATTCTCATCTTGAGCTACTGCTCAGAGCTTGAAAAGTTTCAGGTGATTTCCAATGATCTAGAAGCTCTATATTTGGAAGCTACTGCAATAAAGGAGCTTCCTACTTCCATAGGGGACCTCCACAAACTTGTTCTTTTGAATATGAAAGACTGCAAAGCGTTGGCGAGTCTACCCAATTGTTTTGGAAATCTGAAAGCTCTTGAGGAGCTAATACTATCTGGCTGCTCAAAGCTTGAGAGTCTTCCAAAATTAGATAATATGGAAGCTTTGAAGATTTTGTTGCTTGATGGAACATCAATAGAACAGATGCCAAGGTTATTGCATTGCCCTGACTCTGAAGGCCACCGCCACGCTTATGCAGATATGCCAATTCATATACATCAAAGTTTGAGTGGGAGACCAGGTGATAGTAATGGTCTATCATTCTCATTGCTATCTTTATGCTTAAGTGGAAGTAAAATTAAGAGCTTACAAGCTAATATTAGCCAGCTTTATCATCTGAAATGGCTTGATTTGAAGAACTGCAAGGAGCTCAAATCTCTTCCGGTGTTACCACCAAATCTGAAGTGCTTAGATGCACATGGCTGTGATTCACTGGAAAAAGTTGCAAGCCCACTAGCTACTCTCGCGGTGACAGGACAAATCCATTGCTCACTCATCTTCACTAATTGCAACAAACTGGATCAAGCTGCAAAAAGCAACATAATATCTTTCACTCGGAAGAAAGGCCAGTTGATTTCAGATGCTCATAATCGTTACAACGAGGTCTGTAATCTTTTTTTTTTTTTTTTGCCTTCTCAAACACTTCCCACTCTTGCTGACAACATACACAGGTTTATGATTGTTTCTTTTACATTTTTGTAGGGCTTTGTTTTGGATTCTTTGATCGGAACTTGTTTCCCTGAATGTGAAGTACCTGAAATGTTTGATCACCAATCTTTTGGATCACACTTAGAGCAACAACTACCTCGTCACTGGTGTGACAGTAAGCTTATTGGGATAGCTCTATGCGCTGTTATTTTGTTTCCAGAAGACTACCAACAACAAAACAGTCGTTTCTTGGTGAAATGCACTTGCAAGTTCCAAAGTGAAGATAAGGTTTGCATCAGCTTTAGATCCGTTGTTGGAGGATGGAGCGAATCAGGCGATGAGCCACGCAATATTAAGTCTCCTCATGTGTTTATTGGCTACACTAGTTGGGTAGACATCAGCAAACGTCATATGGAAGATCATGGGAACAATGAGAAAGGATGTATTCCTTCTAAGGTTTCACTCACATTCGAGGTGACAGATGGTGCGACTGATGTAGTTAAATGTGAGGTGCTTAAATGTGGTTTTGCTTTGGTGTATACACCAAATGATATCGTGTATACACCAAATGATATTGATGGCATCTCCCCAAGTAAAACAAAACGAGAATGAGCTAAGCGATGAAATATTCGTGGTATATATTTGCATATATCGTGTATTACGTTTGTATATCTCTTTCCTTTATGTTCTTGTATATCTCCTAGTATTTTCTTGTACGGCCTGCTTGTGCGCAAAGTTTAAGGCCCTTAGCATGTATATGCATTGTTCGACCTTGTGGTCAAGAAGAGTTTACAGAAAACATTCAAACGATCGATCTCTATTTCAAATTCAGAACATGACAAAACTTTTGTGATGGTTCCTCTGTTTCATCATTTCAGGGACTAGTGTGGGTCTGACGATGTGTTCTTGAGTTACAACAACTGTTAACATGTTAGGATATAGTAAAATGTCACCTTCTCATGTCATTCATCATAATCTTCTGTTTCACCCAGAATCCGAACACTTGTACCAATAGACAAGTATACTTAACATGCCACAAGTTTGAAACAAAACACAAGTCTTAACCCGGATAGGATTCATTCGGGAGGAAGAGTTCCAAGTTGTTAAACCGTGAATTTGAAATGTGGCGGTCCACCTTACCGATCCGTCACTACGTAAAGAACGCTGAAAGCTCTCTTCTGAAAGAGTTTATGAGCTAAGATTCTCTCTTTCTTCTCAGTTCTGCAGAAAGATCAAAACTTCTTTGAAACTAAACACAGTTCTGTTCACAACTTTAGCCATTAAATTCAAGTTTTCCTCCAATTAGTTGGAGCAAATTCTAAGAATAGAGCATGCTTGAAGTTATCCGATCTTGTTCAAAACGTTGATATGCTCTCCTAGTTCTCAGAAACAAGACAACACTTGAAGCTAGACCAATCACCGACAAGCATCCCCACCACACAAACGTTAGGAGATAACAGTCTCGTCCCATACATATTACTGACTCTGCATTTGACCCAGCCCTGCTATGAGATTCATAGACCAACGCAGCTAAGAAACCGTAGACCAACGATCCTATCGGTATGTTTGTGATGAGGATGTTGTGGTTTACACCGACGCTGTTGGGTCCAAATAGCTCAGATGTGATAGAAACCGCTGCTGCGAATATGAAACCCGAGCTTAGACCAATTAGAGCTGTTCCTGCTTGTAACGCTGACAAACTTCCTGATGATGCCAATAAGAAAAGAGCGATTGTGGTTGGTAAAAGAGCAACGGTTAGCCACCCTGTTCTAGCGAAATAAAACTTCCTGTACATTTTACATTGCAATAACATCAGAATCTTCTCAATAATGCTAGAACCAGAGGAGTAAAAAGGCATGTGCAAGAGACTTACGCTCTTATATAGTCTGGTGTTGCTGAAAGCAATCGACCGAAGAAGGAGAAGGAAGAATAAAGTGTGACAAGAGTTGTAGTCTCAGTGCTTTGTCCTAAAGATTGTGCAATCTGTCCGAGGTTGTTGCTATAGACAAGTCCAATCGTGCCACCGCAAAAATATGCTATATAGTAAAGCCAGAAATCTGATCTGCACAAGAGCAAATACAGAGGATGCTCTTCTCCAAGCATTCCAAGCTGATTTCTTGTAATGAGCTTACTGCAACAAGATCCGTTTTCATCTTCAGTGAAACTCTTTTGTTCAGGAGTAATGGCTGTTCGCACTACATCATCGTTTAGCAACTGATAGCCTTCGAGGCTGGCTTCACGTGTGGCCATTCCTTTATGTATCTCAAGCTCATCCACATCAACAAGAATGAACCCGGAGCCTTCTAAACGGAAAGTGGAGTGGACATTGTGCAGATACCAATTACGAGCGTAGACTAGACCGGGAAGGCATAAAGGGAGAATCAAGAGAAGAATTGATCCACCAAAGAGCAGACGAGCTGAGGTTACATCAGAAGTCTTTGAACCAAAGAGAAGTAGATAAACACCGTTCAAAACCGCTAATATGTTAAGCAAGAGAAACATGAGAGAGTCTCTACGAACTCCATCTGGGGGAAGAGGTTCAAGAGGCGGTTGGCGAAGAATAGGGATGAGAGCAGCGAAGGAGACGATAAGAGGTATAAGGGCGTTTAAGAGAAGGTAAAGCTGTGTGGAGATGGGATTGATTGCGTTGTAAGCAAGAGTGTATAACGCAGCACTTACGCCATTGAAGCTGACTGTAAGGGAAAGTGCAAGTGATCTGTTTGCAGGGAAGTTTTTGATGCAGAGCACAAAGCAGACTGTGTTAAACCAGCAGATACTTAGCCCAGCTAACAAACAACACAGAAACACCTGCCACAACATCACAAAAAAACATACTTAATCCCAAGATGTATCTGAGACATTGTGATCAAGAATTACATAAAAATCCAAGAAAGTTAATCATTCCTCGAAAAAAATATATTCTAAAATTAAAATATTTAATTGACAAGCAAAGTGTAAGATAATTCAAAAAAAAAAAATCATTCAGCCATAATACCTTTATCTTAAAATTCAATATATTTTTTTATCACATGACAGTAGATATGATTCAAACTAATAGATATGATGATGTCAATGAAACTACATTAGCTGAATATATTTTTCAAAAATCAAGATTATCTATACATTCCTCATGAACGTTCTTCAAATCATCATCAAATTGATTCACCGATTAAACAACAGAGACATATAATAATAACCTCAATAAACTGAAATGTTGATGGAAATTTTTCGTTACCAGAATGTACGGCAAAGAGATAACGTTAGTGATGACGAGCCACTGAACACCGTAACCGACGAACCCCATTATCGCCGCCGCGAAGAGAACCGTCCAGAGAGGGAAGTACAGTAGCGCAAGTCCCGATGACCATCCCAAAACTTTGCCGAGATCCGAAGCGACGGCGAGATAGTTCAACTGTACCTGTGAAATCCCTAGAACCGATTTCAAATCCGACGAGTACGTCGAGAAATCGAAGTTCGTACCAGTGAAAGCTTGAATCCAGATCGTCGCCACTAGAATCATCCATTTCCTCGACTGTCCCGCCATCACTTTTCCAATCTCCGACGTTGATTGCTTCCTAAATCTCCGGAGATTTTTTCTTCTTTTTTTTTTTTGCTCGAGATTCGATGTGTGTGTGATAGTGTAAGCGAATCTTTGTTCTCGAATACGAAAACGAATCATGTTGGTTTACGTGGCGGCATCTTCATATGAAATTTTAATAATTCATTAGAGAAACTAATAAAATAGTAGCATCTATATTATATAAATAGAGGTAGTATATGAATAAAAATGAAAATTATATTAAATTAATAAAATAATTTATTTTAAAAAAAGTTACTTCATTTAAATAAAGAAATATAAATATCATTTACCGTTTAAAAAAAAAATATCATTCACTATTTAAAAAGATTAAAATTCTCAAATTATATAATATTTTATATAAAATAAAATAAAATTGTTAACATATGTTAAACTCTTATATCTACAACTATTTATTATCTATTTATTTATTTTGAAATTTACAACAATATATTATCAAAATGATTATATACAAAATATAATAGTATATAACTAACATTTAGTTTAACTGTTATTTACAGAATATACTATTTGAAAACTTTGAAATTTAATAATTCATTAAGGATACTAATAAAAATCAATTTTAACAATAATTTCACTTTTTATTTTTAATTATAACCAAATATGTTGAGAACATATTAAAAACACCAAAAATTTCAGTTTTTTTAATAAAATAATGCATTAGTAATAAAAAAAACAAAAATCATAAAATTTTCTAAGCTAAAATATTTGTGTAATTTTCCATATTTTTCTTAACCAAATATACAATTTAGGAGAAAATATTTCAAACACAAATAATAATAATACAAATTTTAAAAATATTAAATTACATATGATAAATTATACATTTTTAAATGTGATACGAGAAAAATATGTTGCAAAAAAAAAGTGGTATAATATTTATAAAATTTAAGTTAATAAAAAGAAGATTAAAAATATTATAATAACCAAAATATCATATATTGATAAAAAAATATTAAGATAATATGATAGATGCTTTATATATAAAATATACTAAAATAATAAGGCTAAATTACCTTAATTGAACAATGTATTTACTTATAAAATCATGCAATATAGTAAAATAATACATGCTAAAGTAGGTTTAGAGTTAAAGAATTGAATTTGGGGTTAGAATTTCAAATTTCAAAAAAATAAAAAAATAAAATTAAAATTTTTAAAACAAAAATAAATTATTTTGATCATTTTTTCTTGAGTGCTATTTTTGTGACAAAAACTTAAAAATATAAAATTTGAGATAATTACCCATATTTTTAAGCCTTTATCAAAACTGATTTATACTATATTTTATTTGAGTTCAGGTAACATATTATCTTAACTATTAATGTTATATAACGTCATTTTGTGTTATAAATGAAATCGAATAATTAACCTTGGATTATTTATAAATATATAAAAATTATTTATATTGTGTTTTCTAATCAGTGATACGTGGCGGCCCGTAACTGGTTCGTTTTAAAAAAAATCAGAAGAAATTAAAAAGATTAAGCATCCCATAGAGGTGCTTAGGATTGATGGTGCTCTTAACTAACCCAACAATAGCTGGACTACACTCTCTGTTCACTACCAAAATCCCAGAAAACCTTGACGTTTTTCGATCTCAAGCTTACTAACCTTCCAAAAGCACTAGCTCGCCTAATTCTAATTTCACGAGTAAATATATGTTTTTTTAGTAAATACTCCGTATATGTTTTTTAGTAAATATATGCTCTTTTTGAATGTATCGTATCTTCGTCTCCGAAATTGATAACACCAATCTTTTTAGTGCATATCTTGCATGTTGCTTGCCACACTGCAAACCGTTCCTCTAATCAAAGTCTGCCATACCATAATTATTTTTGGGTGTAAATGTTAAGTCCATACAATAAATTATCGTATTTATTGCCATACAATAAATTTATTGTATGTGATACAACTGTGTAACACATGAGCTCCCGATGCCGATCTACTTTAGACTCGCCCATCATCGTTCGGGCTATGCATTTCCATGCACGAACTCGTGTGAAGATCCAAATCTTTAGCTTACACTGGCACCATGTATCATCTTTACACTATCTTTTTCCGACTCTTTACACTTTCTTTTTGGAGAATTGAGATACATGTTTGTAATGGGGACGTAACTCATGCTACAATGAAGTTCAAAGGGTGTTTCGAAATTAAATACTCATATAATATTCTACTACATTATTGTTTTGTCGGTTCCACTGTATTAGGCCTACAATTATTATTTAGTGTTTCACCATATATTCTGATTAAGCCTGGATATTTTATATGTTAAATTTAATTTGAGTCGTTATTCAATTTGATGTGAAAAATTTAGATATTTGTAAATTTTTAGAGCAAAACAAATATTAAAAATTAATATTTGTTAAAACACAAAAAATACAAATACTAAAAATTCACGGTCAGATATCTGCTCAACTCCTTTTTATACAAACAGAAGTATATTTATAATTAAACAGAAAGTTTTAAATGTATAGTTTTATATATTTATTATTTTGACATATAATTTTAATAATTTCATTTATAAAATTACTCATAGAAGTATTAAATTAACTTAAAATTGATTAATTTTCATAAACCTAAAATTTTTAAAAATATGTTTTATAAAAAATAATTAAATTTTAAAACTTATGGAACATATAGTTTCAACTTTTTTTCTTTTTTTTTGATTATGTAAAATATATTTTTTAAAAACAAACTTGTATAGTTTCTTAGATTTACTTGTTTTAGACAAAGTGGACGAGATATATCTGTAAATATTCACAAATATCTGTAAATTTTTTCGATATCCAAAAAATTGGATATTGGTGTTTTCTAAATTAAATCAAATTGTAGAAAATAAAATAATAAATACTGAAATTTATAGTGATATCTAGTGGTGGGCACAAATTGAATATTACCATATTTTTAGTATTTGTGATTTGCTTTATACTTCCTGAATATCTGATTTTTTTATTTACTTTGCTTCAGAAAAATACAGATATTTGGTTTTCCGCATATCCAAAAAAATTATGGATATTTGCAAATATTCATGGATATTTACGGATACTTTATTCATTTTTTTCAATAAGTAAATCTAAAAACATTATACAAATTTATTGTTAAAAATATTTTTACATAATATAAAAGATAAAGTAAAAATTAGTGAAACTGTTAGTTTTATAAATTTTTAAACTTAATAAATTTTTCTTATAAACTAATATTTTAGAAAATTATAATTTTTATAAATATTTTATATTTTTCTTAATTTAATATTTTTATAAGTAATTTTATAAATAAATTAATAAATTTATATGTTAAAATAATAATTATATAAGAGTATACATTTAAAACTCTATAATTAACTATATATATATGTATAAAATCAGAGCATATCATATATTTGTCTATAATTTTTTAATATTTATGATTTGATTTGTTTTTAACAAATATTGATGTTTAATATTTTCTTTTTTTGAAAACTTATATATATTCAGATTTTTCAGATTGAATCGAAACGAATAATGAATCAAATAAAATTTAGTGGATAAAATGCTCAACTCTGTCCACCCCTAATTCTGATCATATTCAATTATTCAAATAAAAACATCATGTGATGTCTAATTATTGTAACGAGGTCGTGACTCAAAAAGTCAAAAGTCAAAACTCCAAACCCATATGCTGTCTTTGTATTATTAAACGCGGTTTCGGGTTCTAGAAAGAGAAAACGAAATTATTTTTTTAAAATACTTGACTTTTTAAAGAAAAATAAAAACAATTGACGAATTGTAACCGCGATCTTCCGGGACGCTTCCTTATTTTAAGTCTCATTATTCAGAGACCCTACCTGGCTACCTCTCATCTTTTAGCAATTTCCCCCAAAATTATTTATTTTTTCGTTAGACATTCTATCATTAAAATTCACTTTACAAATCTATCACCTATTCTTTATTTTTTTATCGACGACAAATCTATCACCTATTAATCAATATCTACCAACTAATTTTATTCATTTACAACAAACTTTTCTCAGAAATATAATATATAATAAATGCGAAAATATCTAAGTATCTAATGACATATATCTGTAAAATCTAACAATTATGAGATAGGGCAGAGTTTTTTCTCTTTTTGGCTAATTAATTTATTAGTGTATATGGTATTTTTGTAGTAAATCTGTCATCCAAAACTAAAACTAAACAGATTGTATGGATTATCCAAATATGACCCCAAAACTAAGAATAGTTTACCAAAGTTTATCTAAAGGTAATTAACTTATAACTAAATAATAATATTTTCGTTTTAATTTAATTATCGTTGTAGAGTAAAAAATTCGTAATAAATATTATTTTATAATAAAATTGATGAAAATTTTATTAATTATATATGTTATTCAATTTTTAGATTAAAATATGATTAGGTGTATACGTAATATATTTTTATATAAAAATCTATAAACTAAATATTTTTAAAATTATATACAAAAACCAAAAATGACAACTAAAATAAAACAGAATAAGTACTATTTAACTCTATTTTATAACTTGTTCACACTATTTAGTTCTAAGAGAAATTCTCTTAGATAGCGTATTTTAGTTTGTTTGTCACAAAAATAGTTTTTAAGGAAGAAAATGACCAAAATGTTTTTTTAGAAGCTAAAAATTCATTTATATGTATTTATACCCCTAGGGTTAACTAATTTGCACTTTAGGGTTTAGAGTTAAGGGGTGGGTTTGGGGTTAGGGTTTCAAATTTCAAAAAAAAAAAAAAAAAAAAAATTAAAATTTCAAAAAAAAAAGTTTATTTTGATCATTTTATTTTTTGAGGGCTATTTTGCGACAAAAACTAAAAAATGATTATTTAAGAGAATTGTCCTAGTTCTAATTCGTTTGAAAAATATTTTAGTTCCAATTACAACCAACTTTTTAACGATTTTGACTTTTCACTGAAATATTCAACATGCAAAATAAAATTAATTCTTATGTAAAACCTAAATCCGTTTAGTCTCGGTTTACACGTCTAAGTTATAACGTAGTTAAAAATACAAGATGAAGATGAATGAGAGAAAAGTCAGACTTAATAATATTAAGGGCAATTTTCTTAAATAGCCCTTTTTAAGTTTTTGTCACAAAAATAGTCCTAAAAAAAATAAAATGACCAAAATAGACTCTTTTTTTTTTTTGAAATTTTGATTTTTTTTAATTTTTTTTTTGAAATTTGAAACCCTAACCCCAAACCCACCCCTTAACTCTAAACCCTAAAGTGCAAATTAGTTAACCCTAAGGGTATAAATGCATATAAATGATTTTTTTAGCTTCTAAAAAAAACATTTTGGTCATTTTCTTCCTTAAAAACTATTTTTGTGACAAACAAACTAAAAGGGTTATCCAAGGGAATTTCTCTAATATAAACTACCATAAGCCATAAGGTCTTAAACATTTGGTATTTCGCATTAACTCGGTTCGGTGCATTTGAACCACCGACAGAACAGTACACGTGGCAAATATTTTATATTTTAGAAATAATTTAATGTTATTTTGTCACTAATTTAAATGCTATTGTTTCAAATTTAAAATTTTTGAAGATAAAGCTGAACTGACATGGACGTTCGTACAAATAGTTTTAGTTAGATTCCGTCCAGACTCATTACTAGTATTTACCTACTACTACTATTACGTAGAGAAGATTGTTTTTGTTTTCTTTTGTTTTGTTTTAAGTTTTATCCGTCATTTTTCTGGTTGGGTTGGTAATCTACTATTGAAATGGTAGTATGATAACAATATATAGTTTCTAACTTTAAAAAACGTTTACCAATTATTCACAATTATACGAATCGCAGATGGTAAGATTTAACAAATTAGCCGTAATAATAATCAAAAATCATAGATAATGTATAGCTTTTCATTTAAATAGTTTTTACTAATATCAAATTACTAGATATATTTGTTTTTAAGTTCTGATGTTTTTGTTTTTATTTTAGAAATAATGTTACAGCGTCCAACAAGCAATTATGTACTTCTATTAGATCTAGTTACTTTTAGTAGGAGTTTAAATGACAGCTTATAAAATGTATTAACTTTCAAATTTTCTGCTTATAATCTATAATACAATTTGGTATAGTATTCTGTTATTGTTGTAATTTAGGAAATAAAATTCCCTGACCTGAATTATAGAAGCTGTAACACTATCTCAAGAACACATCAACAACTCTTCTTCTGTTATATCTTGGTTTCGGTTTCATCAGTAAAAGCAATATACTATAAGCATATAGAATAAATACTTTTTTCTATGCTAAAAAGGATTATGAATTAAAACTGTGAATAATAATAATATCACTACAAAGGTAGTTTTAATGACACTCTTTTGACGTTGAATCTCTCGTGACCTGGCAAATACATGAAAGAAACCAAAAAACTGTATGCTTATTTTTTAATAAATTAAGCAAAATATGTATATAGAAAGACAAAAAAAATTCCTTTGAACGTGTGCTATTCTGTATCCATCTATAAAACAGAGAAGACGGCAATTGCTTTTCTATGAACTTGTAAACCTTACTCTTGAAGACTCCTCTTTTACAGATTTCTCTACGTGAATAAGTATCCGAAGTGCCATTTCTCAAGGTAAATCTTATTTTTCTTCATCAAATTAAGTTTTATTTCCCTACAAATTTATGAGAGAATTTTCTCAGTTCTTCCATCTTTTGGATAATAGTTTCTTCCAGTTTCCACTCCATATTGATCTTAGCTTCGATTTTCTTATTCAACCATAGGTTTTAGATATGTTTCTAAGTTTTTTTTCCTTTTTGAGAAAGATATGTTTCCAAGTTCATTGATGATTTATTTAGATTATCACTCTCAAAAAAAACTGTGACCTGTGTGAGTGATCTTTGGAGTTTAACCTAGCTAGTAGTTACAGTCGTATAGTTTATAATGCAGATATCTTGATTTGTTTTTTGTCTCAATCTTATCATTTCATTCAAGAAGTGATCTGATTTTTTCGAAATAGCAGGCGGTTCAATAAATTAAATTATTTTCTGCAAACCAAATTTTTGTTGAATTCTCATTACTTTCATGATTCTCATTTTGCCCCTCCCGACGCCGGGAATTCCGGTCGGTTTAAGTTTGGCCAAGAAGGGTACTTTCGGATACACCTTATATCCCATGTACTTGTCACCATCTCAATCCCATTTAATAGAAATGCAATCTAACAACTAATATTACTAAGACATTTCCAACTTATTGTACTTATAGTTCTAATATAGATTGCATTGACTAAACAAGCAAGTACTCCTAATTTTAATGGCATTTATTTTATCTTTTGAACTTTGGAATAATAAAGCTAATATAAATGATATTTTGGTGAAGTACACCCATCGAGGGAATTTACTACAGCCAACTAAAATAGACACATGGACTGGTCTTCTTGTTCCCCGTCTTTCGAGAACACCAACGGACCAATAGTTATACTTTCTTTAATATATTCGCGCAGTTCAATAAAGTCACTACACAACGAAATTTAGCATTATTTTAACACGATTTGTTGGTAAAAAACAAACAAATAAATTACAGAAAAACATTACTTGAGATTAGGGCTGGGCACGGATCGGATATCCGGATTTTTGAAGGTATTTGTGATTTGCTTCGTATGTTACGGATATCTAATTTTCCGATTTGCTTTGCTTCGGAAAAATACGGATATCCTGAAAAACGGATATCCGGAAAATAAATAGATATTTGCGGATATTTACGAATACTTACGGATATCTTATCCGTCTTGATTTATACAAATAATCTTAAAAATTTGATACAAATTTGTTTTGTAAAATATTTCTTTAGCATAATATATAAAATAAAAATTAAAAGAAGTAGTGAATCTACATATTTTGTAAGTTTTTTAAACTTAGTTAATAATTATAATAGCACAAAACTTAAGACAAAAGTTATACTATGTTAGTTTTTTTAATGTAATACTTTTATATAAGTAATAATATAAATAAAATTTGTCAAATTATATGTTAGAATAATAATTATATAATTTTATACATTTAAAACTTTAAATATAATCAAGATATACATGTATTTATATATTGCCGGATCGGAGCGGATATCCGCTTCCCAAAATTTTAATATTTGTGATTTGCTTCGATTTTAACGGATATCGATTTTTAGTATTTGCTTTGCTTCGAAAGTTTACGGATATTCGAAATTTTCGGATCGAATCGAAACGAATAACGAATCGAATCAAATTTAACGGATAAAATGCCCACCCCTAAGATCTGATCACATCTCGTGATCTTTAAGCTTTTGTAAGAATCATTCCCACAGTGTTTGGGAGTGAACTAATGTTCTTGCCGGATTTTCTAACCATTCACAGTAAGATATTACTAGGGGAAAGTTTATTTTCATTAAAACGTGGGTTATTTTGCAATTACAGGATGGTGAGGCTAAAGCAATTGTGGTCAAGTGTTATGGTATTAGCCGTAGTTGTGATCGGAGCTGGAGCTGTGCCCATCACATATCTTGAATCTGCTGTGGCTAAAGGAGCCGGTACGCAAATTTCTTTTTCCTTTTGCTCGAGATACTTAATTTGAGGTGTTAATTAATGGTAAAGTTTGAGCATTCGCCATATGAATGGGCATACAAAATTACAAACCAGACTGAACCGAATTAATTAAGCCAAACTTAATTTTCGTAACCGTGTTAGTACAACCAAAATAGTACTTATTCCGTTTCAGATTAATTATCGTTGTAAAATAAAATTTTTGTTTTAAAATAAGTGTCATTTTATAGTTTTAATGCAAAATTTATTGATTTTTTATTCTAATTTATTTTTCTATTGGTTGAAATGGGGTTAAGTGTATTGGTAGTTGTGTTTTTGTTTTGGAAATATATAAAATTAAATGTTTTCTTAATATGTGTCAAAGTCTAAAACGACAACTAAAATGAAACGGAGGGAGTATGAACTTAAATTCATTAAAATATTTTCATACATATATATATATATATATATATGTATGCTGGTTATAATTAGGAATTCTGACCAAACCTTAGCTGTTTATAAATTCTTTATAAGATATATATATTAAAAAAAGAAAAATTCTTTATGAGATATATAATTTTCAAATAGAATCTATTGAATTGTTTCTGATCGAACTCATACCAATTTAATAGCCGATTGTCGTATAGTTAATTTGATAGATAAAAACCATTGGTATGATTGATTACAACATTTTTATAGTGTGCTTGGATGGTAGCGCACCAGCGTACCATTTCGATAAAGGATCTGGTTCAGGAGTGAACAACTGGATCGTTCATATGGAGGTTAGTTGAAAGATAACTTTTAACTTCTATCTTTATAGTTTGACCCCCCCAAAAAAGTTCTATCTTTATTAAAAATTATAATCACAATTTATGATGCAAGAACATAGCTAAGTCAACTAAACATATATGTACTAGGGAGGAGGATGGTGCACTGATATAGCTACATGTGTAAAACGTAAAACTACAATGAAGGGTTCATCTAAGTTTATGAACAAAGATTTCGGTTTCTCCGGTATATTGGGTGGCAAGCAAAGCACCAATCCAGGTTTTTAACCTTTACAACAAAAAAATCGTTGGATTTTCATGAGTTGCTTATCATGTTTCTGATGCAATGATTTTTTTTTTAATGCAGATTTCTATAACTGGAATAGAATCAAAGTTCGGTATTGCGATGGTTCATCTTTCACTGGTGATATTGAAGCCGTTGATCCGGTAATTCATTATAGTGTCACCGTTAAATTTTAGTACTTATTAAGTCATTTAAAACGCATATTGGGGAATAATCTAACTTTGGTACTTGAAAATTTTCAGACAAACAAGCTCTTCTTCCGCGGTGCTAGGGTTTGGCGTGCGGTGATTGATGATCTTATGGCTAAGGGAATGAGCAACGCTCAAAACGTATGAGAACGCTACAAAATTTTCAATTTTAAGTAGTGATTTATTTTGATCTTTTTGGTATTGAGCATTTTTTGCTACATTAATTTTCAGGCGATACTTTCCGGTTGTTCAGCTGGAGCATTGGCTGCCATTCTACATTGCGACGAATTCAAGTCCATTCTCCCCAAAACAGCTAAGGTCAAATGTGTTTCCGACGCCGGTTTCTTTATCCACGGGTAACATTCATAATCTCTATAACATCACCAAAACAACATTCTACAACACGAAGTTAGTAACTTCTTTTGTTAACTTTGTTGTTTATAAACAGTAAGGATATAAGTGGAGGATCTTACATCGAATCATACTACAACAAAGTCGTAGCGACACACGTACGATCTCTCTCTCTCTCTTTTATCAGACCACATTTGTTTAAGACTTAGCTTCTTTCTTTCGCGGCTAATCTTGATCACTGTGTGCAGGGATCTGCAAAGAGTCTTCCTGCTTCTTGTACCTCAAGTATGAAGCCAGAACTGGTAAAATCTCTATTAAAGCATCATTGATATACACTTCTTGCCCGTTTGTTACATTGTATAAACACTATGTTTGATTGTTTTTGCAGTGTTTCTTCCCGCAATACGTTGTTAAGACCATGCAAACACCTCTTTTCGTGATCAATGCCGCCTTCGATTCTTGGCAGGTTCGTATTTTTATCTCCCTTATTATTGTTTTTTCTGCATTAATATTTGACCCTAAAGATCAAGATTTGTATTAATACAGATCAAGAATGTTTTGGCTCCTACCTCTGTTGATAAACGCAAAGAGTGGAAGGATTGTAAGCTTGATCTTAAGAAGTGTACAGCCGCTCAGCTTCAAACTGTTCAAGGTATATAATGATGAAGATTAACTAACCGGCCGGGCTCTGGTTTGATGATGTCTACTTGGCTAAACCGATTGGTTTTAATCTCTCAGGGTATAGAGACCAGATGTTAGCTGCGTTGGAACCAGTTCGAGCAACGACGACTAGAGGATTGTTCTTAGATTCGTGCCACGCTCATTGCCAAGGTGGAAGTGCCGCCACTTGGTCCGGTGCTCAAGGCCCCCAAGTCGGCAATACGGTAATCATTTACTCGTTTTTTATATAAAATATAATTAAGAAAAACAATAAAATACAACAAAGACAAATTTTTAATTTAAAAATGCTACAATTTTGGAAAAGTTATTTCAGAAAGTAGATTAAGTCCATTGCTGAATTTTGGGGTTATACATTTAGAAAAATTGAACATGAAATGTCTTCTTCGTTTATTGAATTTTTTACTTACAATCAACTTAGTCTTCTAAATTATGTTTTGGGATTATTTTCTTTTTTTCAGAAAATGGCGAAAGCGGTTGGAGACTGGTTCTATGAGCGGAGTACGTTTCAGAACATAGATTGTCCATCCTTGAATTGCAACCCTACTTGTCCTGCAGTATCAACTGAAGACTAAAATCTATTGTGTTTTTAAATTCCAAATACATTTATTTCTTTGAATATTGTTGTTGAAATTTTTAATATGATGCATAACTGATACAATTATTTAAGACACATGAATAATAAATAAACGTTTCCACTTTATCACCTCTACAATCATGTAACCGATTTTATATATTATCATATTTTTCTGTTTAAAGAAAAAACCTAACTTTTAGAATCAGAATCTTACTGTATGTTTATGGGAGCAAGTAAAAGCACAAAAAAAGCAATGGGAGTCAATCTTATAATGAGTCAGAGACAAAGCTGCTCATGAATACAAAAATATCAGTGGATTTACTTCTTATAGGCAGTAGGCATGATAAATCACTTTTAGTTAGCACCTGTTAGAATGTACATCACTCTTCTAGGAACCATCAATTCAACATGTTAAAACCATGACGCTCAATATTTATCTCTGGAGGGAGATTACTAAGTTCCACTTCTTAATTAGCTGTAAACCATGATTTGCTGTCTCAAAGTGCAAGTTGAATAGTTTCAGCAGAAGAAGTACAGTCCCCACCATTGAAAGGTTTGTCATATGTGTCTTCAAAATGTACCATATTAACCAATTAGATACAGAAGTTTACATTTTCTTCATAGAAAGTGTGAAATTTGTATATGTATTTTTTTCAATTTGTAAGCTACAAACTAAAGCAAAACACACAACACTTTGATTAAGTTTCAGACAAAAACCAATGAGTGTTCTTTGTCTCTTGCAGAATCAGAATCTCTCAGATTGTAAATCAGTGTTGTTCCTGTGATTGATCATGTCTACAAATATCTCCACGACATAGCGGACATACTCTGCATTGCAATGAAAACCTAATCAGATCTCATCTAAGGCACAAAAAACGCGGAAAAAACTGACACCACAAATCAGTTACATACATGTGAATCTCTTTAAGCCATTTATCCACACATGTTCTGTGGAATTCATGATGACAAGGAAGTGTCCTTATAGTATCTCCTTCCTCATACTCCACAAGGCATATGTAACACCTGAAGGATCCGGCCAAAAAAACACACAGATCCTATTGATGATACTGATGGTTGTTGAGAAGATAAGACAACATATTGCTGATGAATCTCATCAAGAACCTAAAAATCAGTACACTATAAACCCTTGAGCATACAGAGAGAGAAAACAAAATGGTGGCAAACGTTGTTAATGAGCAGACATGTGTTTACCTCGAAGAGAGGTTCAGCTAGCAATACTATCCTTGAGATGCTAGCACTTGCAATTGTCTCATTGGTTGTTGTTGTGGAGCCACAGTTAGTAGTACATGCACGGCAGGTGCAACGACCTGATAAGACGCAAGTCCTATCATGATGGCCATTCTCAAACAGGCTTCCCAGTCTTTGAAGCGCAGGAACCTGTGTAATCAGTTACTTACATCAGTTATTAAATCTTGAGTTGCACAGAGAACATCAAAGGATGTAAATTTTCAAAACCCTGTGATCTCATTCTCCTCCTTCTTTCAAGAAAATCTGATATGCGTTGTAATAAACCTTCACTAGCGAGATGACTTGGCGTCTCGTGATATTGAGTTCCGAATAACCTCCTTCTGATGCTAGAAGCTGAACAATTCAGTAAAGATGTTGAAGTCACAGGAGTATCCTCCGCTTCTGATACCACAGAGAGTGAAGATGGGCGAAGAACTCTGTCACGGAGTCTTCCAACACTCAAACTGATACCGATTGACCGGTAAAAATCAAGAAAAGTGTGATAATATTTTTAAACCGAAAATAATATCATAAACCGCACTACCGAGCTTTGCTGATCAGTTCTTTTTTTGTCTTGTCAATATGCTCTGATCAGTCAACCTCGTGAAAATTGTGTTAGGTTTGTAATTTTGTTTATTTCCGCTTATTAATGTAAATTAACAACATTTATGGACGCTCGTTTGTATATTCATAAAGTTCAGAAAAAAAATCTCACATGTGGGAAACAGCAGAGCTGAGAGAGCAAAACAAAAAAAAAACTTCACAGCCAAAAAAAAATGCACACGCTAAACACCACCACCACCACCACCACCGGTTCACAAGATCCGATCGACCCAAACCGAACTCTCGACCCGGATCAATACCCCCACCGAAACCCCAACCATCCACAATCTCGACGGCCTCGCGGGTTCGCCGCAACTGCTGCGGCGGCGTCGATGGGTCCAGTTGACAGCGATGTAAACAACGGAAACATAACCGGAATCGGCGGTGGAGAGACGAGCAGCGGAGGAGGAGGAGGAGGAGGGAAGGGGAAGAGAGAGAGGGAGAAGGAGAAAGAGAGAACGAAGCTTAGAGAAAGACACAGACGAGCTATCACTAGTAGAATGCTCGCTGGGTTGAGACAATACGGTAACTTTCCGTTACCGGCGCGTGCGGATATGAACGATGTAATCGCTGCTTTGGCGCGTGAAGCTGGATGGAGTGTTGACGCTGACGGTACTACTTACCGCCAATCACATCAGACTAACCATGTGGTTCGAATTTCGCAACCCTTTCTCTCAAAGTTCAAAACTTTATTAGTTATAGCTTACTCTGTTCTGTTTCGTGTGAGTTTGTTTCTGAAGTTAAGTTATCAGCCCTTTCTCCCAAAGTTCGAAACTTTTCAAGTCTCTTCATCTTTAATTCAATACCCATTACGACATTTACCGGAAGGAATCAGTAGATAATCGTAGTTCGAACATTTCTCAGCTGTAGCTTACTCTGTTCTTAGTTCTACATAAAGGAATAAAGCAAAGTTGTTTCCTTTAATAACCTATCATTTGCTTGTTCTGTTCCTTTGAGTTTGTTTCTGAAACAGAGATATATGGTAGTACGAACTTGTTTGATGAATCATGATTGTTTCATGCCATTGGATAGGTTCAGTTTCCGACGAGATCTATTGAGAGTCCTCTTTCTTCTAGTACTTTGAAGAACTGTGCTAAGGCTGCACTTGATTGTCAGCAGCATCCTTCTCTTAGAATCGACGAGAACCTTTCTCCTGTGTCTCTAGATTCCGTTGTTATCGCGGAGAGTGATCATCCCGGGAATGGAAGGTATACAGGTGCTAGCCCTATCCCCTCAGTCGGATGCGTGGATGCCAATCAGGTAACGATTGCATTGTTAGGAGAGTTGAGTTTGAGCTGGACTTCGATTGATCCAACAGTTTTGTTGTTCTTTCAGCTTATACAAGATGTTCATTCCACAGAGCGTCGTAATGACTTTGCAGAGAACTTTTATGTCCCAGTGTACGCCATGCTTCCTGTGAGCTTCTGATGAGATAACTGTGTGTTATATACAAAGTTCTTTTACCACTTTTGCAACCATCCTTAGTTTTCTTGAGCTGAAGTTCTACACGTTTCTTTTCAGGTTGGCGTTATAGATAACTTCGGCCAGTTAGTTGATCCTCAAGGTGTAAGGCAAGAACTAAGCTACATGAAGTCATTAAATGTCGATGGAGTCGTAATAGATTGTTGGTGGGGGATAGTCGAAGGCTGGAATCCTCAGAAGTATGTGTGGTCTGGCTACAGGGAGCTTTTTAACCTTATCAGAGACTTCAAACTTAAACTACAGGTGCCTTGCTTGTAGAGCTTTTAATACATCATATGTGACCAAACTATAACTATTGCAGTAAAGAAAACCGTCTTCTTTTATACGATCTTAGCAATTAGCATATGGTATATGTGAAGGTGGTGATGGCATTTCATGAGTATGGAGGGAATGCATCTGGAAATGTTATGATCTCGTTGCCACAATGGGTTTTGGAGATTGGGAAAGACAATCCAGACATATTTTTCACTGATCCTGAAGGAAGGAGGAGTTTTGAGTGTTTGAATTGGAGCATTGACAAGGAACGAGTATTGCATGGACGAACTGGCATAGAGGTACTAAAAGAAGAACTTTCATTTCTCGTGAACTGCTAAATGTTATTTTCGTTGTAAAATTTGATTTTTCAGGTCTATTTTGATTTTATGAGAAGCTTCCGGTCAGAGTTTGATGACTTGTTTGCGGAGGGACTAATTGCTGCAATAGAGATTGGTCTTGGAGCTTCTGGTGAACTAAAGTATCCATCTTTCCCTGAAAGAATGGGTTGGATCTATCCTGGTATTGGTGAGTTTCAGGTATTATTCAGATATCTGAACTCTACTTCCTGTCCAACTTGTGCTTGATAAAGTCTGAGCATGGTTTGTTCCTATTGCAGTGTTATGACAAATATTCTCAAGCGAGTCTGCTAAAGGAAGCAAAATCAAGAGGATTTGCTTTCTGGGGTAAAGGACCAGAGAATGCTGGACAATACAATTCACAACCTCATGAAACTGGTTTCTTCCAGGAAAGAGGTGAATATGACAGCTACTACGGTCGCTTCTTCTTGAACTGGTACTCTCAGTTACTGATAGGACACGCAGAGAATGTTCTTTCTCTTGCAAATCTCGCGTTTGAGGATACAAAGATTATTGTCAAGGTGTTGTACTCTTTTGGCAGTTTCCCTTCATTTAATGATCAATTGATTGTAACAGTGAGACTCATACAAGAGCAAAATAACGCAGATACCGGCGATTTACTGGTCATACAAGACAGCTAGTCATGCAGCTGAACTAACTGCAGGATACTATAACCCTTCAAACCGTGATGGGTACTCTCCTGTTTTCGAAACTCTGAAGAAATATTCAGTGACTGTGAAGTTTGTGTGCCCTGGGCCTCAAATGTCATCATCTAATGAGCATGAAGAAGCTCTAGCTGATCCAGAAGGTTTGAGTTGGCAGGTAATGGCAGTTTTTTATTGATGACTTTGCTTTCTTGTTTTTTTTTTCTTTAACAGAAGCTTTGTTATATGTGGCAGGTGGTCAATGCAGCTTGGGATAAAGGACTTCTTATTGGGGGAGAGAATGCGATCACTTGTTTCGATAGAGAAGGTTGTATGAGATTAATCGAAATGGCTAAACCAAGAAACCATCCAGATAGCAATCACTTCTCCTTCTTCACTTATCGCCAACCTTCTCCTCTAGTTCAAGGGTCTACTTGCTTTGCAGATTTGGACTACTTTATTAAACGCATGCACGGTGAGGTTTACCTGCGCATACAATCAATCACGCATGTCTAACATTGCTAAGCTTTTGTTCTTATTGTTTCATTGTATGTTTTTGCAGGTGATTTACAGAGATAAACAGTGGTTGGAACTTGGAAATTAGAACCGAGCAATAGAGGTTGCATGGTCTTAGTTTTTTCTTTCAAAGTCTTTTGTTTAACTTTGAAACTTCAAAACCGATTTGGCTCATAAGAGTAACAGCCTCTAAAGCTGCGGTTTGAACTTAACCTTTGGGTAAGAGTATCCATGACTTTAATGATTGGAACTCTGAGGATGAAACTCTTAGATCTTTTAATGATACATAATTTAAGTTTAATGATACATAATTTAAGTTAATCAGAAGATGGGTATTCGAAACTTCTGCTTCTGGTTGCTTCCACAAGATCTTTTTATTCTTTTTGTCTTCTAAATAACACACAAAATGGTTAATAATGATTATGCCTTCCACAGTTCCACGCAAAGAAAAAGGTTTCGACAAAAGCAACTTTCTGTTTTAGAATGAAAAACAAGCTTCCTTCGTGACATATATCGAAGAAAATTTTAGCCAAATAGAGGAGAAAAACTCTGAATATCTTCATTTTCTTCCATGTTCTCATTTGATAGTATTATGAATAATATATATTAATTGTTACAATTATTATAGAACAATTAAAACTCAACCCCAAAAATAAAAATATAATACTAACCAAGTTAAAAAAGAAAAATCAAATGAGAGACAAGACTACAAGAGCCCCTAATGCTTATGAGCAGAAGTGCAAGGAGACTGTGGGATGTAATTATGATCAGACGGTCTAAACCTAAGCTCACAGCTAAGGTTACATTCGAACTTGACCGACCCTAATGGTCCGACTCGCCATCGAGACTTGGACCCACCTTTGAGCTCGAAAGTAATCACATCTTGTTTAACCGCGTAGTCAGTGGCATCCATCATGGTTCGACTCAATGGTATAGGATATGACTGAACCACGTAATGAGAAGACATTGTTTTCTTTTTATCAACTTCAAACTCGCCTTGTTTTAAATACGCAATCGTTCTACCTTCATAGCTTAGCTTAAAATTGGTTTCATCAAACAAGGCGTAAGCCTTACCATTATCATTCTCTGCACGTATCACAATCGTTATCTGCGTCTGCATGACTCCAACTATATCATACCTAGTCCATTTAAAAAAATAAAAAGATGATTAATTCAAAACTGAAGATCAAGAGAAGGGTAAAGAGTTGTGGTGGGAAACCGTACTTCAGGAGGTCGAGGTGAGCATACTCGACGCTAAGGATGGGAACTCGAGGATGAATGATCATGTAACCAGCGAAGATTACAATGCCACCAATGATCACAGCAACAGAGATGATGGCACATATGATAGCTAAACACCAGATGAAAGGACTTGTACTATGACGAGAGGAGAACCTGGTCATTATTTTTGTGGCTCACGGACTCGAGTTTTGGTTAGAGATTGATGAGACAGCATCCGGGCTGGGACACACGTTCTTGTCTTTTTGGTGGGTGAAGTTTGAGAGAGAGGGATAATTGAATTGAAAGGATTAGGTACTTAACCCTCATTGGTGGGGAAAGTCTTGGTATCTTTCTTTCCCTTGGTGTAAAGGCAAAAAATGGGTGTTGCAAGTAACACATAATTGTATAAAAGTTTTATACTTCATAGATCTTTAAGGAATCTTCTACTTATATAGAGAGAGTGTCTAATGTGCTTTTTCGCTATATAAAAGCAATTCTTGACTTGTAAGTGTTAAATAACAAAGCATTTAGTTAGTACATATTATATATTTAATGATTTGCAAATACCAAAAGGTTCAAATAGTACTCTCTTTTTTTTTCTCTACGTAGGAGAACCAACAACATTCTCTCCCTGAGGCTAAAGCTCATCATGACAGAAAAAAAAGGAAGATGAACTTGCCAATATGATATGCCTACCAATTTTGAGATCTGGTTACCATTAAAACTGTTTTTAACCCTAAAAGCTGAAACAAAAAAAAACAGAGGTAAGTAAGAAAAGGAAGTGCTAGCTAGAGTGTGACCAAACAAAAGCACCAGCTTAGAAATGTGTGTTTCTGCCTCGGCCCCTCCCACCACCAGAGTAGTAACCATAACCCGAGTTTGAGTAGTTGTTATTGTTGTTGTTGTTATATCCGCCTCGGTAATTGGTTTGTGCAGCTAGATATGCACCCTGACCCGGTTGTGGCTGAAGTGGTCTTTGAAAATGGTTACCAAATCTCTGAAATAACGATGAAGAGAAAAAAAAATTCATAAACGAAACACTATTGCAATTTGAGGAAGAGAAGTTTCACAACTCTAGGTTGGTGAACCTAGAAAGGAGTTGAAACAAACCTGAGGGTCTTGTCTCATGTGCTCCGGGAACTGGATGTGTTGCTGTTGTTGTCCGCTTCTTGCCGCTTGGTCAGGTCGATTGCACGAGATTGTATCGAAGAAGTCATCCTTTTTATAAGCAGGCTGCAACAATTAACAAAAAACGTTGACTGCTTCATATTATCTAGATAATGTCAAGAGCTTGGGAATCAGATCGCTATTACACTTTGATAAAGATGGAAATGAATACCTTTGTCTTGCCTTCTTCGCTTGGCTCAACTGTAGTCTCTTCCCTGTGATTAGTTTGATTGTTTTTCCCGAGAAAGCCCCACAGTTCACTCTTCTTGAACTTGTCATTCATTGCCTCAAAATCAAATTCTTCAGTGAACTCAGTGCTAGAACTAGGGATCCAAGACTGCAGCACATTTACAACCAGAAAAAAAAAAAAAAAAACTAAATTAGAAACGATGGCATGCATTGCACAAAAGATAAAAAAACAGTCATGGCGCTTGATATATGAGATCATGAATCTACGAACCAATATAATCACGAAGAAACTTCATCATAACTGTGATAAATCATGTATATGTGTGATAATAACGAGAAAACATCAGAAATATAATTTTAAGAAAGAAAGAGAAAGACCTGATGAGCTGAAACCGGAAGAGGCAGTATTGGCGCTTGATATGTGGTAGCAAGACTTCGAGAAGGCAGACCCACTGATGCTGGGTTAGATTGCCGTAATGGCTCCATCCCAAAGAATGGTTGAGGCGAGTTCGATAAAGGACCAGAAATTACAGGAGCTGAAACAGAAGTCACAGCTGGTAAACTATAAGGTATTGATTGGTTATGATGGTTAGACTGAGAGTCATAAACACATTTACCAACAGCCTGGGGTGCAATGGGGTAACTGTTCTGAACATTCGGAGCAGAAACTTCTGCTTCAGAAAGTGGAGAAAGGCTGGAGGGTGAAGAGGCAAGGCCAAGTGGAGTATGGTGTTGTGCTTGACCAAGGGGAGAAGGGTTAGAAGAGTATGACAGGTTATAAGTAACGTCGGGTGTATGAGTAACAACCTTCGTTGTATCATCTACTACACCCATAATTGGTGAAGCAAACATATCTACAATCTGTCCTTGATCATTGTGCTTGGTAGAGGATGATGAAACTGTCTGGTGCATCATACCAAGAGGAACTCCAGCAGAAGCTAGTTTGTTTCCTTGCACAAAAGAAGGCATATGCATAGGCATAGACGAACCCGCATTACTTTGAGTCGCCTGAAACGTATTTGTTGAACCAATAAGGCTTGCTGGGGATTCTGTCAAGCTTCCTCCATCACCTAAAGGAACCGGTGAATGATGTGTGGTAGGAACCGGTTTACTAGTCAAAGCAGGTGTATGGACCCATTGTGCTCCTCTCCCCAAACCATAACCACTATCATATCCAGAAAGCGGAGAGCTCACAGCTGGCGTAGACTGAGAGGACTGTAAACAAAACAAAAACAAAATATATCTTAACATGCAAACTGATCATCTTAACAGACAGTTATCCTTCTCTATGCTTCACATGAATATCTTTACCTGAATGATGTCCTTTTCACTTTGAATATCCTTTCTTGATTGTGCAGATGGAGAAGGGTTAACTTGCAGATCCTGAAAACACCAAACAAGTATATCATCACAAATCATTCTAACTAATCTTCAAAGTTTTATAATGACCACGTAGAAAGACCAGCTACTAAATACATCAAACAGAAAATGAACACTAACTTTGATGTCACTTCCCCGGAAAAGAATGTAATCGTAAACTGTATCACATGATGGAACTTGAGGCTTATCTTTGTTCCTCCCTTCCGTTCCACAGGATCTTACTGCAACAAACCATTCAACAAGTAAGAGCATTATCATTCAACACAAGAGAAAGGACGACAGATTAGAATAGCAACACAAGCTAAGTTTTGCATATACACTCTCTCCACTAAATGTCAACACAAACTTGAACTGAAACTACTTATAAACGATTCTTCAGAGCCTTCATTTGAATCTAAACACCAAATCCAGAAAGCAAAATCACTAATCAGATTCAAATATACAAGCATAAACATTGTAAATCTAAATTAGGTTAAATCCGAACACTCGCAACAGTTTTTTTCGAGTCCGTACCGTTCTTCAGACCTAGCGTAGAGTCATGAACGTTGAGATGGTATAGAATGCCTTCGTAGCGGATCTCGGACTTAGATATTAGACTGATGAAGCTCCCTATGAACGTATCGCCCGGCGACGGAGATGGCGACGGCGACGAAGATTGCGAACTCTCACTCGCCATTTTAGGGATTTTCGGCGGGAAAAGAACGATGGAATCAGCGCGTGTAATCGATTAGGGTTGTTGCTCTTTCTCTTCTGTTGCAATGCTTTTTGAAAAATCTCACTTCTACCTTTCTCGCAGAACCGTCATAGCTCGAGTTCGTCTTCGTCGTGGTTTATAAAGGCGGGGGTCATCATCTGTGAGCCGTTGATCCACCATTGAGAATATGTGGGCCTTCTTTAGGCCCATTCACAATTGTTTTTGGTTCATATTTAATAACCTCATGAATATTCGTTTACAAAATAGCCCTAAATTAAAGTAGTTGGATCTCATTTGTTAGGATTTCTTATTGAAGTGGTTTTAGATTCTTTTACAATTGGTTTAGGAGATGCATGATATGAGAGATATTAGTGTATAATTGTCAAATATTGAGAACTTGTATCATGTTTCTCTACAAATGAGATTCATATAGAAACTCTTTGCCAATAAAGAGAAAGTGGTAGGGATAATAAGCCTTTATTATCACTAAAAGAAGCCAAGGATGTACCACAATCTATTTCAAAGCTTGAAGATGTCAGCATGTTCATCATTCCTTCCTCTCTTGGAGAACTGAAGTTGGATGATGCTCTTGCGGTTCTGGTGCAAGTGTCAATGTGATGTCTTTTGCAATGGTGAAGAATTTAGGGATCAAGTATATGAAGCTTTGCACCTCTCATATCATGTTTGGAGATGACTCTTCAAAATTTCCACTTAGGTTTACAACCAATTATCCTATAAAGGTTGGAAACTGCACAATCCCAACATATTTAATGGTTTTAGATATTTTAGAGAATAAACAATTTCCATTGATTCATGGAAGGTCATTCTTCATCACAGCTGATGCTTGCATATACTTCCCCAATAAGAAGGTGACACTCCACAACATCAACAAAGCTGTCTCATACCCTATCACCTCTCCATTCACTCAGATCTAATATGTGGAATAATCACTATTAGAGAGCTTCATACATAAGAGAATAGGGAAGAAATGGTTGCAATTGTAGAAAAGAATTCTACACTAACTGAAGAGTTAGACAAAGAAAACTTTGCTGGAAAAGGTCTTCAAGACATGTTTGAAAAGCATTTGGAAAATTCTTCAAAATGGTTTAGTAGAGCCATTAATGTTACTCATGGAAAGAAGAAGATGAAAGAACATCAACCTCAAAGCCATAATACATCTCCACACACTTTCATGATACACCCAATGAACCTCAATGATGGATCAATTGGGTACAAGGTCAAATGCAAACGAGTCTAAATCATTCTCAAATGCAAGGGTCATCATAATTCCTTAGCTTCAAGGCAACCCAATGAAGCTTTAAGAGATTTTGTATCAGGTATAAACTTTAAACAAACTCGATTGGGAGGAAGTCTCATGATATAAATATTTTTTTTTCTTTTATGTTGCTTTGGTTTGTTTGAATAAGACCAGGGACATTGGATTGATGAAATAAGGAGTTATGTCGAGATCGCCAAGGTCAAAAGAATCTCTCCCTCCTCATTCTTTCTCTCATAAAATCCATCTCCAAGTAAGTGTATTCTACCTTTGTAAGTATTTAGTTTTCTATCACCTTTGTAGGGTTTGACAACCAACCATTTTGAGAGAGTTTTGGGGTTGGGGATGCAGGACTAGAAGTTGGTAACTTATTACTTGGAATTCCATAATTGGTATTTATAACGTTGGTAACAAAAGAATTTACAATTTGAGAGAAATAACAAAAACAAAATCTCAAAATTTAATTCAAGTACATTTACTAACCCTCAACTATAAATTATAATAACAAATAACTAAAATGTATGTACACTTGGGGGTCCCATTTGGGATTTTTCCTAATTATTGTCTTTCATTTCTACATTCTTGTTTCTTAGCCAATGAAATAAAAGAGAATTGTTTTTCTCTTAAAATTCCTCACTTTCTAATTTTAGAAACCTAATGGTACTTTCGTAATTGTTCATACGTCAGCCTCTGGTTTTCGTTCCAAGGCAATAGGCAATCCATTCTGAGGAAGAGCGAACGGTCCATACTGAATTCCATCGCTTGGTCCCACGATCGACCATCTGGAAATTACCAAAACACCATTTATAAGCTAAAATATTTCCAAAAAGACTAATTTTCAAGTCAACTATCAAAAGACATGATTTTCATAGGTAACAAACCTGTATTTAGTGGTGAGATGATGAATTAGAATGGAGATTTCAAGTTTAGCTAACTCATTGCCTGGACATGAATGGATCCCACTTCCAAATGGCATGAATGTATTTGGTTTCGGCGCAGCTTCGAATCTAGATGGATCAAATTTTCCAGGATCCGAAAAGAAATCAGCATTGTGATGAATGTTTCTGAATAGTGGCAATACTTTCCATCCCTTTGGTATCAAGTATCCTGTAAAAATAATGATTCAAACTTTAGCTTATCTAAAATATGTAAGTAACATCTTGGTATAAAATTCGATCTCATGTATGTGTACCTTCGTATTCAACATCTTCAACAGCTTCTCTAAATGTGAAAGATAAGATTGTAGCAACTCTCATTGTCTCTTGGACGACTCTAGAAGTTAGTGTCATCTTCTTTGTATCTTCCCAAGTGAGACTTTCTCCTTCTTTCTTGCCTTTCCTTATCGCCATTTGTTCTTCCTGTTTTACCCAATAAAACCTCATCAATTTACCAAACTGCCACTGGAGATCTTAACGTGTCCTTTTGAAAAATATGTACTTACGGTGACAGCTTCTAGGACAGTTGGATTATCTGCTAAGTACTTTAGGATCCACGTCATCACACTCGCGGTCGTGTCTCTTGCCGCGAAGATAACTCCGATTATGTTGTCTGCGATTTGCTCGTCGCTTAAACCTTCTTTGTCTTCCATGAATGATCCGAGAAGATCTTTGTGCGTTGATGGGTTCTCTCTTCTCTTCGTTAAGATCTTGGCGAGGATGTGAGCTAGTTCCTTGCGAGCTTTCATTGCTTTGTGGAATAGTGTTCCCGGGAGATTAATCGGCATCGAGTTGTAACCTTTCTCAAGAATGTAGTAGCATCGTTTTAGATCTTCTCTGTAAAAGACTTCGTCTTTCCCGAGTATCGAGAGTAACGCCACATTGAAAGTGTACTGTTGATACAAAAACAGGGGATACTCTGTTTTAGAAACAGGGGATGCTCTGTTTTTAAAGAGTTTGAAAAGTGTGGGAAGGAGGAGCTTACTGTTTTCATTTCTTGGTAAGTGTTGAGTTGAGTTCCGTCCCAAGAACTGAGTGATTCTTGAGCGATGGATTCGATATGTGGGACCATGTTTCTGATTGAATCAGGCATGAAAGCTCTTAAAACAAGCTTTCTGAGTTTAGCATGATAGTCTCCTTGGTGGAAGAAGATAGCTTGCTTTCCAAGCATCCTCTCTTTGCTCGCCGGAAAAGTCGGTTTAAACAAATGAGATTTTGTTACCAATACGAATTTGGCTGCTTCAGGGCTTGAGATCATCACACATGGACATCCCAATACATGAGTCTTGAATACCGATCCGTATCTGTTTTTATCAAAAAGATCAATAAAAAAAAAGTCAACCTTTTTGTTTGTGTTAAAGAACAAAATTCGATTTTTTTGGGGGTGCAAATTAGACCTTCTCTGTTTTGAGGCGAAGAAGACATTTGGGTCTTGTGAGTAAAGCTGGAATGTTTCGCCGACGTAAGGATAACCCATTGTTCCCGGAGGAAGTGGGAGTTTGGAGGAGGAGCTAAGGGGGAATCCGACGGTGGAGGCTATTAACCGGAGTAAACAGAGAAACAGAGCCACCGCGAAGAAAGTGAGAAACATGCCGGAGAAATCCATTGTATTTGATTTTGAACAAAACACAAATCGTGTTTCAACAGTGTGTGTGATTCTCTCTCTGATGGAAGTGTTTGTTTTGTGTTGTGTTGTGTTGTGTTGAGATGGAAACTCAAGTGGGAGAGATGGTTTGGTTTTATAGGCAGTGGAAGAGAGAGAGACATTTTGAGGGAGTTTCCTAAAAGGAGCCTTTTTGTTCTTGAGCCAGCTCATTTGAGAGAGTGACGAGAGCACGTGTTGAATAGCATGCAACAAAAAAAAAAAAAAAGCGTGTGAGATTTTGACCAAAGATTAGCCATCGCTATGAGTTGTTTTAAATTGGGATTAAGTCAAGGAAAGGGGCAATTTTGGCTCTTAAGTGGAGACAAAGGAGGGTTTTTTAATTAAATGTTTGCCATGTTCATGGATGGCTGCATTACTTATGTACTACTAACCCTCTTGTGTTTATCTATTTTTAAGATATTTTAAAAATGCTAACAAAAAATCAATATTTTTTAAAATAGTATTACCATCGAAAAGAAGAATAAAGAATAAACATGATTGATGATAAATGTATTTGTTAGATTTTTGATTTAATAGTTGACATTTTAGAATTGTTCACAAAATTGAGAAAAAAAATTATATAAAAGTATCACTAGTTATTTACCTAATCATAATTCTAAAATAAAATTTATAAAATAGAAAATATGATGTAACATAAAAATAATAAAATTTATACTGAAAATTGTAAACATCATCTAATTTGGAACATATTTTTTCTAAAACATCAAATATCTAAAACAGATTATCATTTTAGATTATTGTTAAACTGTCTTGGAATATTTCTATTTAAATTTTTATTTATAATTAATAAGTATTGAATGTATACTATCTGCAAAAAAATTATGGTTTATTAAGTGTGAACATATTTGTATATTAAAAGACTAATCCACATAAAATATGTTAAAATTCTACAAAATAGAAAAATTCCAATAAAATATTTATTGGTGATATAAACTTTTGAAATAAACTAAACTGTTGAATCTTGATTGTGGCTAAAATAAATTATTTTTGAATGTAAAACAAAGAAACTGGACCCGAAAAAATAAATTTATAAAGAAAAAACAACAAATATATATATTTGGTTATAATCAAATTTAGAATAAGACCGACACAGCCAACCTAAATCGTATTCAGTGTCTTTCATGTAATTGATATTATTTCCCAACTAAAAAGCCCAAAAAAAAAAGCTGAATTGAGCATAAGAACTTTAGCATTTGGTGTAAACAATTATTTCCATCAAAAAATACTATAGATGGTTGAAATTATTGCTCAACTTATTCTACTAATAAATTTTATTTTGGTACTAATAGAAGGTTGAATCTGGTAATTAGACGGTAATGGAAAAACCACGTGGTTGTGAAAACAATAGACGCAGAATACAAGTTTGTAGGATTAATTATTCGTGAGTATTATATATCACTAATGGTAAGCCCACTTGTTACAAGTTTTATTATTCATAGATACTAAATTCTTTCCCATGGTCCGTGTATTACAGCCATATACTATTACTTTATTAATAGCTTATGCGAATTAATCAAAACCTACATGGCTGACATAAAAATTATTCAAAACCTATGTGATTAAAAATCTATTTTGAAATCATTTTTGACTTTTATCGTTTCAAGTGATACAAGTAGGTTTAAATTATGATCAACTTCAGTGAGTATTAGTTTTGACTTTTGAGAAATGTGTTTAATATACATTGACTTTTGTTTCATACCTTTTTAGTATCAATTGACTTTGTGCTTGTAAAAGAAAGACATAACTATTTTCTTGGAGGATCTAAGACCAAAGACTTGAGTATTTATAATTTGTCTACTTACTTATTAATTTTGGAAATCAGACAAGTCTAACTATCACCAAATATCTTGCAAGATTAATACATATACTGTTATAACAACAGTTGTCAAAAATATTTAAACATATATATGCCCCACTTGATTACATCTATAAAAGCAAAATAAATGTGAATAGAAGTTTGATATGCATATAAATCAGAACAAATGTTCATACAGGCGCATATTTGTGTTGTAAAATTTTTTATATGTCTATTATTTCTGTTTAAACAAGTCCTTGTATGGATGCACAAATAAAACTTTAGTTAATTATTAAAATTATAAAATAAATATAAAATAAATTTAATTATAATATTATCACTAAAATTTATGAATATCTATCGTTAATTTATTTATATTAATTTGATTACGATTTATTTTAAATTATGAAGAATATAATAATTTAGTAAAATCGTTTTTCAAATAATAATATAAATTATAGAAGCTATCAAGTGTTTTTTGAAATATAAAATAATATGTGACTGTATTTATTATCAATCCAAAAAGTAAACAATTTTTTTTCACTTAAAAGCAGCACCGAAGGAAAACTATACAACTAGACACTTTTGACTGACCCCAAATAAAAATTGAATTTGGGAGGGACAAAATTGGTCAGAGATAGACAAACTTATGATCAACACATAGTTAACTGACATTTGTCTTATGAAGGTTGAGGGTGGCCTCCGTATAATCGTTTATAAGATAAGAAGAGGTGACTTTTCGTATAACATCCACATATCTCCACATATCGTTTAATAATTACAAAGTTCATAAATTCTAAAAGTCGAATATGGACTATATATAGTTGGGGAAATTAATCATAGAACGAATCCAAATTTATTGTTCTTCAACAAGAAACATAAATACGCGGTCGAATAAATATGATGCATTGTTACGCGACCTACGGTTTCCTCTTTCGCTACTCGTTTGGACGTAGTCGTGCTACGACTTCTTCTATTTAGTTTCTATTTTATCAAAACATGAAACATGGCGTGCAATCATGCTGGTGTTATTACATTGTAAAATGGGATATTCAATTTTTTTATATACAAAAGAACGAATGTTCAAAGTGACAATTTAGTTTATACATTTTACAAAATTAATATGAGTTGTTTACTACACGTAGATACGTTAATTGGAGACCATTTCTTATTATCGTCGGGCACTTATAAGCTTTAAGTAATAAAAGAACTCAAATATTTACATAAAATTAGTTTTGAGGTTCGTTTACTTGGACATGGAACAACCGTTTTGGTTTGTAAAATCTTCATAAAACTTATACTTTGTCAAGGTGGTGTAAATTTTGTCAAGGGGTTCGTATTGCTTTAAACCAAGTGTGTTCTAGGAACAACGTTTTCCCCTCCTAGGTTTAGGTAAATTATCAAAATTTAAATATTAGGTTTTCAGTTTAGAAATTATCCATATGTATATATATATATAGGATGAAGTTTCGTGAATAAATTAATATTCCAAATAATGTAAAATAATACATATATATATATATATATATTGAGGATATATAGTTAGTATTTTATTTACTTGACTCAGTGTTATAATTGTGTTTATAATTTTATGACACACATTTGTGTTGCATTCAAGCAGAGCCGGTCCTGAGATTTTCATATTCACTTAAGGTCGCAATCAAAAAATGAAAAAATGGCTGGTTTTTTATATTTTTCAGAAAAATTGACTGCTTTTAAAGGTTATATTTTAATATGAAATTGGAGGCTGCAAATGGATGCTTGCTTTGCTTGGCCTCAAGGCCGCCTCTGCATTCAAGTAATTTACTCCTTCTGTTTTTATTTTAAATGTCACTTTAACATTTTTTCTTGTTACATAAAAAGTGTTATTTTATAATTTTAATGTAATTTTGAGTTCAATATTAATTACAAGTACTTTAATTTTTTTAATAATTTTATTTATCCTAAATAATATTGATTGAATATATGTAATTAAAAATATTAATGAATTTTAATCATTTTTAAAGGGAATTCTCTTAAATAGTCATTTTTTAGTTTTTGTCACAAAATAGCCCTAAAAAAATAAAATGACCAAAATTAGACTTTTTTTTTTTGAAATTTTGATTTTTTTAATTTTTTTTTTGAATTTGAAACCCTAACCCCAAACCCACCCCTTAACTCTAAACTTTAAAGTGCAAATTAGTTAACCCTAGGGGTATAAATGCATATAAATGATTTTTTAGCTTCTAAAAAAACATTTTAGTCATTCTCTTCCTTAAAAACTATTTTTGTGACAAACAAACTAAAAGAGGCTATCCAAGGAATTTCTCTTTTTTTTTTAAATATATATGAAAAATATCCAAGTGATACTTTTTAGAAAAATTCCCTTAGATAGCCCCTTTTAGTTTCTTCTTCACAAAAATAGTTTTTAAAGAAGAAAATGACCAAAATAGTTTTTTTAGAAGCCAATTTTTTTATTAATATGCATTTATATCTCTAGGGTTAACTAATTTAGACTTTAGGGTTTAGAGTAAAGAGGTGGGTTTGGGGATAGGGTTTCAAATTTCAAAAAGAAAATTAAAAAAATTGAAAATTTCAAAAAAAAAATACTATTTTAGTCATTTTATTTTTCTAGGGCTATTTTTGTGACAAAAACTAAGAAAGAGTTATTTAAGAGAATTGCCTACTTTTTATGAAACTAAGTAATGTTTTGCATATGCTTGAACAAAAACAATATGTTGCGCACGTACAGAAAGAAAGGAGTGGGCATTATATTTTGATGTCCCGTTATGTTTCAATGTTTTGTTCTAGAAAAATGGGACCAATTTTAAACACACATAGTTTTTGTTAATTTATAGGTCGTATATGAAACTCTATTTCGAGTTTCCCAAATTATCAAAATGTTTATACAATGTTTAATAATTCTTATATCCGTACAAAAAATTTTCTTTATATCCGTTTTTTTTTGTCAACTTCTTTATATCCGTTTAATCGTCTATCATCATTTGATATTTTACACGAATCATCAATACTTATATACACACAAAAATTGTTTTTTTTTTTTTTTGTTGTAACACACACAAACTTTGTTTAATACTACTTATACACGAATGAAATATTCATTATAATATTATGAAAATATTCACATCAGGAACGTCACAAGCTAGGTGTGATTGTTGTACTTTCGAGTTTCGACTGACGATCATCTTCGTAACATGCAACATACCTCAATTTGCGTGCGTGACAGAATCTTATACCTTTACACTTACGTGGACTACTTCCCAATGAGGAAATCTCAGTTTATCCGTTCTTCTTTCTAAAAAGGTTCCTTGCAAATATAATATAAATTTATATAATTTATTTCAAAATATGTATGCCAAGATTTGTCAGTTTATTTGTTTGTTTCTGCAGTGGAAATCTTCTCTTACCTTCCTGAATCTAGCCCTGAATCTAGCTAAAGTTAATTATTTAGTGTATGTACTGAGTTTGTGATGTAATATAACTAAAACTCTTCCAACAAACAGCATGACATAATTAAACAAAATTAATCCTCCATTCATTTTAAAACAATATATGTTTTACAATCTTTATGTATATTAAAAAAATACGTAAAATTTTAATTATAAATATATTATTTTGTGATTAGTTATTTTTTATACATGCGCCAAAACTTTCTATTAGATATGGTTATGGTGGCAGTACTAAAAAAATTGAACTGGATTAAGAGTCCTTTGCATTTATGGGTATATATCATGTGCAATAGATTTATGCTATGACAGTAATTTGTTATTCACATTGCAACTAATTCAATATTTTACGAGAGAACAAAATATGTGAAGAATGATTATCACTTTATTAGAGATGATATTCAAGTTGTAGTATTTAAAACAAAGCATGTTTTTACGACTGAGCAACTAGCTAGTATATTCACTAAAGCATTTGGTGCATATTTTTGTCATACAATTTTACTCAAATTGGCATTCAGGATTTCCATGTGGCATAACATTATGTGATGCGACAAATGTGTGTATTATTGAACTGTTCTGTTTCAGTGAAATACATTCCATATTTTTTTTTTCAATTCATATCAGACTGCTTTCCGTATATCTGTTCATATAACAATTCTTTTCTTCTATTAATAATCAATCAAACAACCAAATCAAACATATTACACAAAAAAGAAAATCAAATCAAATTCTATGAACAGAAATCATGTGAGTGATATCACGAGAACAGTAATCACTATGAACAGTAATCACAATGAACAGTAATCATTATGAACAGTAATCGTGATGAATAGTGAACTCATAAACAGTGATCGATTTCTAACCTTGGATATCATATTAGATCTAGGAGTTTTTATATTAATTATTTTAAACTTTACAATGTTTTTTTATATACAAAATTCTAGGTACATATGATAATGGGTATATGTATATGACACCAAACTTTTATGTTTCATACAGGTAAAATATTTGCTTGGGTCCACCACTGTGGATAGCATTGCTACTTTGCTTAAGAAGGTATGAGAAGTGGCTTATACGGATACGCTATTTCTCAATTTTCTTGTTTATTATTTTAGTTGTCTTGTTTGTTTTCTCCATCACATGAGATTTTCTTCTCTCTTCAACTGATAGAATATAAATTATAAATTACAGTTTGTTAACTTTTTTGTTCAAAGGTAATATGCATTAACATTAGTGATTCAATATTACTATGATTATGAGTGTGATACCGTATTTAAAAAATGACGTATTAAGATAATATGAAAAAGTAGATTAGGTAGTGCGATGGTATAACTGTTCATAAAAAGACATGAAAACTGATGATGGTTTATGTTAATATCTATCTATTTCGGATAAGAATAACTTTTAAAAATCAGCTGCCCAAAATTGTAATCGTGGCCGTGGTTTTCCGTCAAGTCAACATCACTCTCTTCGAATTCTTTATAACAGTTTTCATTTCATTAAACTGAAAGAATGTTTCACTAAAAGAAAAATATCAAGTTAATATTATTAAAATGTTACGAGAACAAGTGGACGGGGAATTACATATTAGTTTCCTTTAAAAGACGTTTAAAAAGCTTTGTCTTGCTTGTTTTTTGTATCTGCCCCCACACGGTATCAAGTTACAGTCATTCAAAGTGGCAAATAATATATGATGTGACAATGATGAGTTAGATTGTATGAACCCAACGCTCAACTTGTAACTGAAATAATTTGTTAATATTCTTTTGTTCAACAAACATTGTTTATATATATCCAAAAGAATAGTAAAATACATATAGTAATTAAAATTATACTCTCTTTAAGTGGGGAGATTAGATGCTTTACATTTATATCCAAATTTAAATGTATTTTGTATTATACTTTTTTACAACTGGCTAATTATTGTTAAATAATTTTGTTTGATTTTTGTTAACTTGGCACTTTTACTCTTAAAAAGGAAGATTAATATATTAGTTTACAATATATATACACAACTATATTAGATAAACTTTATTTATCTACTTATTAGCTGTATTATTCAACTACTTTTACAAAAAAATTAAAAATATTCAAAGAAAAAATATTTTCTCAGTTCTTCCTAGTTATTTTTCTTTTTGAAAATAAGAAAGAGATATTGTGACATCCTTTAGAAATTTAATTGTTAATTTTTTCATACATTTTATTTTACCATAGAATATATAAATATTAGGATGTTTTTTCATGGTTGTACTTAAGACTAAGACTAAACATTTTAGCTGTTAAATTTGATTTGATTCATTATTCATTTCGATTTGATATTAAAAATATGGATATTTTTAAATTTTTAAAGCAAGATAAATATTAAAAATCAATATCTGTTAAAAATAAAGTAAATCATAAATACTAAAAAAACTAGAGACATATTTTGCTTTAGCTTTTATACAAATAGATGTATACTTCAATTAAATATAAGCTTTTAAATATATAATTTTATATAATTGTTATTTTAACATATAATTGTTATTTATAAAATTACTTATAAAATTGTTCAATTAAGAAAGGAATAGCAAATCTTTATAAAAACTATAATGTTTCTAAATTTGTTTTTATGATAAGTTAATTAATTTAAAACTTATGAAACATAGTTTCACTAATTTTTACTTTTTTAATTTTTATTTTATTTTATATATTGTAAAATATATTTTTTGAAAACTAACTTGTATATTTTTTCTAAATTTACTTGTATTGAACAAAGTGGATGAAATATCCATAAATATTTGTAAATATTCATAAATTTTCTGATATCTAAAAATAGGATATTCATATTTTTCAAATTAAAGCAAATAAAAAATCAAATATCTATAAAATAGAAAATAAATCATAAATACTGATTTATTTTGTAATTCACACATTTAAATAAAATTTACTTTAAATGGGTTAGGTGCAAGAAGGTAGTGCATGAAGAAGTACGGACGTGGTGCATAATTAAAATCGAATATTGCTTTAAAAGGATAAATAATATCCCAATCAGGCAATCATATCTACTTCTCTGTTCATGCATTTTCTCATCGCTTACACCTATGCATTTTTTTGTTAATGATATTTCTGAGATAAACACAAGTAACACAACCCACGTAGTTTCTCTATGTATACTATATGATTACAGAAAATTAATGGAGATATATTATATAGAATTAATAAACTTTCTGTATACCAATTTTACTATATGATTACAGAAAATTAATGGAGATATATTATATAGAATTAATAAACTTTCTGTATACCAATTTCGGTCAACTATTATTTTGAACACCCCAACCACATTCTTGGGCTTGCTAAAATGTCAACTCTTGGATTGTTTTATTAAACGCTATTATTAAAATTAAATGTTGTACAGAAGTTTCGTAGTATTATTTAAGGTTACGACAACGATTAATGTATTTTTGGATATTTATGCATGAAATGTTTATCACCAGGATTTTAACGAATGAAAATGAATTAGAAAGTAACATTTGCTTGAAGTCATTCGAATATTGGCAAAGTGCTAACGGATTGCTACTTTGCTAGTAAACAAGCCAACTAACTAGATAACAAGTCCGTGTTACAAAAAAAAAAAGTGCTACACAAAAAACAAATAGATAACAAGTCCACACTCTCGATTTTTTTTCTTTAATTTTAACTTCAAAATTAATTATATTAAAAATACAAATAAAAATTAAACTAAAGTTATAGTTTTATAAAAATCTATCAAAATTAACATAACATTCACAATTTGAGCAAATTTTGTAACATAAGAAAATATTGAAGCTTATAGTTACAAAATCTAAAAATTTAATAAAAAATTAATCAAAAACAATGCGATAATATGAAATGTTGACCATGATCTAAACTCGAAAGACGGGTGTTTTATTTTTCAAAATATATTAAAAATTAACATAACAATGGTAAAAAATAAAGTGTACAATTCAATGTTTGTGGTCATGAAAAAATAATTTGTAAAAGTAAAACTAATATTTTTTTTGAAAATAACTAATAACTTTGTGTCTTACAATTACGAAAACTATAAATCTTTCATAAAACATGTAGGAGTGTATTTCATTTGAAATTTGAAATGATTTAATTTTTAATGAGTTTTTAGATAATTTTAAGCGAATCAAAAAATTTAGTGTATTTTGTGTTAAACAATTATAAAATCTCATCTAAAACTAGGAAATTTTTATTTTTATTTTTATAACTAAGATACCTCTCTCAAACACTCTAGAAATATTTAAAGCACTATAAAATCTTAAACTTAAATTTTATTTAATAATAGTGGGATTTCAAAGTATCTAATGAAATAATAAATTCAATAATACTGAATTTCAAAGTGTTATTTTAAATTCACGTTTGAATAACAGTAGATTTGTAGTTTTAATATAAACCACCTCAAATTACTAATTGAATATATTCCTCGTATTATGTGAGTAAATATTTTAAAACAAATTATGAAATTATGTATAATAAATAAAAATCTTGATAAATAGTTTGTCATATGAGAACCAGTAAATGATTTGGAAAAAATAAAAACAAATTAATATACATATATATATATATATAGTAAATAAGCAAGAAGGTCAAATAAGCGGATACAGTGACGTTAGACCTAACTAATAAACAAAAATCTTGACAAAAGGTTGAAAATATATAATACTAAAACTTTGACGAGTAATATCAATACACAACAATCAACAAATATGTTAATTAAGAGAGAGAATCAAGACCACGAAAGAAACAAACAGAAATAACCACATCAAAATTGATTTTAATAATTTAATCAGTCATTAAATTGAAGTAAACGTAAAGGATTACTTTTTTGGCATCAAACGTAAAGAATCGATGTGGGGAAATATTATAATGAATAAAGAAAACAGAACAGTGGGCTTTTAAAAGCGGTTTTGATGGAAACCAGGGACTTCCTCCGTAATCGTGGCTCGTAAGATGCCAGTTGTCACACCAAAATTATATATTTCAGGAAAGCAGTATATTATTTAAATATATCGTTTGGTAATATTCATATGCTCATATGCTATTTTTAGTCTATGTCTGGTAGTTGTCTTTGTTTTTATTTAATTAACAAATTGCATTGGGACGCATACTTAAGATAAGATAAAGAATAAAAATGTAAATAGCCTATTACGTTTTTGCTATGTATAAGAGCGCTATTTCTATTTATTATTTAGTCGTCATGCACATGCACATGCACACTATTTCTGCTCACATATAACTTAAAGGGTATTTAAGTTATATTTATCGTTCATGGTCAAGCAAAGGTATTTAAGGAGTGATCCGTATGTCTACTTAAAGGGTTCAGAGGTGCAATATATGATTTATCTTTTGCTATATGTGGACATGTTTAATTGATTCGAAGATAATGAGTAAAATTCAGGAGTTGAAGGATTAGTTGAGTGTAGAATTTGAGATGAAGGACTTAGGAGGAGCTAGAAGGATCATAAGCATGGACATAATCAAAGACAAAGCTAACGAGACTATACTTCTATCTCAAAATGAATATTTTGCCAAAGTCTTAAAGACTTTTGGCATGTGCGATTCTTTTAAAATACAGATTTTCTTATTGTTTTTATTAAGAAGAGCAGTGAGCATACCGTTGAGATTTCAGTTTAAACTATAAGTTATACCTAGAGACAAGGAGTTAGTAGAAGCCAAGGAGATGAAAAACATATCTAATTCCAGTGCGGTGGGAAGTCTCATGTATACCATGGTAGGATCTAGATGGAGAACGTACCTTACTCAATTTGAGTGGAGAATTCAAGATGAAAGACCTAAGAGGAGCTAGAAGGAACCTACGTATGAACATAATCAGAGGCAGATGTAACGAGATTCTACTTTTATCCCAAAATGAATATCTTACCAAAATATTAAAGACTTTTGGGGTGTGGAATTGTAGAGCAGTGAGCACACTGTTGGGATCTCAGTTTAAACTACAAGTAATATCTAAAAACAAAGAACTAGTAGATTCCAAGAAGATGGAGAACATCCTTACTCTGATGCAGTGGGAAACCTCATGTACGTCATGGTAGGATCTAGACTAGACCTTGCGTATGCAGTTGGCCTAGTGTGCATGTACATGAGTAAATCTGGAAGGGAACATTGGTTAATAGTCAAGCAGATAATGAAATATGTAAAATGTGCATTAAAGTTAAATTTAAATTTCAAGAAAGACAATGACTTCAAGATTAGAAGCTATTGCGATTCAGATTACGACACATACAAAGATAGGAGCATGTCTATCACAGGAGGTAACACCATAAGCTAGAGGTCTTCACTACATAAACTAATTGTCCTGTCAACAACGGAAGCGAAATACATGGCGTTATCGGATGCAATCAAAGAGAGAATCTGGTTAAAAGGAACCTGTGAAGAACTAAAGCTAAACAGTGTACCAGTGGAGGTGAATTGTGATTCTTGAAGTGTGATCTATCTAACAGGACTACGACCATGAGAGGAAGAGGGAGGTGCATCTTAGGTTTAGGTTTTGATTTATTAGGTTTTGGTCTAATGTCTTTTAATTAGTTTTTGGTTTAATGTGTTATGTTTTTTTAATATTTTTAAATTATGGTTTAATCTTGTAAAACAGTTTTTAGTTAGTAAATAAATTTAATTTTTAGTTAAAAAATAATTTTGATTTAATTTAATTTAATTAATTAATTTTAAATAAATAATTTTAAATTAATTATATTATATTATATTTTATTTTTTATTTTTTTAATTATAGCATTATATCTATGTCATTATAAAATATTTTGTAACACTAAAAATAAGCCATTGAAAAGTATATCATAGCACAAATCAAATTTTATAAAAACTAATTGATAGCTAACGATTAACGCTACAATATGTCTATTTATTATAGCACACAAAACGCTACAATAGGTGGATGGTCTATTATAGCTGCCACTGCCATAGCGTTTATGAAAATGCTATGAAAACCCTTTGGTAGCATTTTTCGTGTCCTACTAGTGTCAATACTTCTTGTAGTAAAATTTCGTCTACCGAAAAGACTATATTGCAACAAAGTACAATTTCATTAGAGAAGTAATTGTAGACAAAGTAGTGGAGGTAATAAAGACTCACACATCGGCTAATCCAACCGATATGTTGATGAAGACATTACCTGAAAATAATTTTGAAGGTTGCTTGGCAAAGCTGAGCATCATCGAAGCCTAAAGAAACTTGGAGAAAGTCGTCTTTGGAACTGAGAGGACGACTTAGGAAAAGGAGAAGTCTTGGTATTCAGAGAGATGAAAGTGTTGAGATCAAGATCGGATCGAGACATGAAGAGATTTGAAGTGAGGACAAAAGAACCGGTGAGCAAGGATCAGAAGCATCAAAAACATGCAGAAGGGTTTCTCGAGGGAACGGAGACAGCTTTTCTCGGAGCTAGAGTTTCATACAGTGGAGAGAGATCGACACTAAAGTATAGATTATGAGAAGTGTGGTGTCGACTCAGTCCATGCAAGCTGAAGAAATCAAGTGGGCTTCAGCCCAAGTCGAACCCAAACCAGAAGCAAGGCTAGAATGCGTTTGGACCTCGGTGATTTAATGAAAGTTGAAATTCTTTTTTGTGTGTGTGAAGTCCGTGTTTTAGATACATGAAAGGATTGAAAAGGTAAAAAAGGATTGTAAAGTAAGAAAAGATGAAATTCATGTTTAAAATTAAGATTTGAAGATATTAGTTTCCTTTATTTGGAAGATAAATGAGCTTTAACAAAAAAGTAAATGTGAAATCCATGTTTAAACTAGTTAAGATTTGAAGATGTCATATAAAATAATTTTCATGAGTCATCACTATCTAAGTTATTATTTCTTTATAGTCGATACATTTGTCTTAATGTAATCGATGTTACTTCAGTTTTGATATTATTCTTCTGTAGACAATTTAAGTATATTGTCGACTACCCAAAAAAAAAAAGAGTATATGAATTGTAAGTGCTGACGCGGCTAATCGTGTTATAAGTAGATATCCAGCTTAGCCAAAGCATGTGATTAGCTGACTCATACTAAAACCACCGTATTTTATTATTGATATATTAAACTATTTTAGTTTAAATGAATTTCCAACTATTTTATCTTCTTATGTAAATGGTATTTTCCGCCACCGCTCATATTTTTGTTTGTACAATCCAGTTGCATTCTATTGGATATGAAAACAATGACATACTTATATGCGCGAGATATAAAATAAATTTACAATATACTGTAAGAACTCTATAAACTAATATTTTATAAATTAATATTTTTTTTTTAATTTTAAGTTAGGCCAGTATAAAATATAAAATAGTTCAATAAAATAATAAAATATTAATATTATAAAATTATTAGGTAAAATATATAATTCCATTAAAATTATAAATTAATAATTATTATATATGTAAATTTTATATAAACATACACAATTTTTTTTATTGTTTATGTTTCTTCAAAATAAATTTTATTTCTAATTTTATTTATAATTTTATCAAACATAAAATAGTTTAAATTTATCTTTATAAACTTTAATCAATATATAATATTATTCCTTTTAGTTTTTTACACTAAAAATATTTTAAAAATATAAATTTAAAAATATTCTTTTTAAATAATAATTTTATAAATTAATAAGCTCTCGAAGTCCCGATATTATTATTTATAGAAGTTTTACCGTATATATATATGATCTTTAAAACTTAAAACTAAAGTCTTTTTTATAGCTGTTCAATGTTCAAACTTAAATTTTTGTTTGATCATTGTATACAAAATCCTAGAAAGTTGGAAAGTTCCAAAAAAAAATCGACCATCTATACATATATAGAAAATATGAGTATATTATCATACTTTTTTTTGTTTCGAGCTCACAAAATTAAATCATACGTACAACTGAAAAGATAAAGATTAGTTATTCTTTTGTCAACTGATTAGTTTATATAGAACGCTACATTTTTGTATCTTTTGTGATGTGATTCATGTTTTGACTTTAGAACGAAAACATAATTAAATACAAAAACAATGGGAGACACCTGGTTTATAGGTTTAAGAATATGATCATACTGCAAAAGTACGTCATACGTACAACGAAAGGACGAATCAAAATAACAAAGCCAACTCATTTGACGAAGGCAGATACATTGATCATATTTGTAATCAATAATTAATTAAGCAGTTTATTAAAATAAGCACTCCAAGTCTAAAGATTTTAAACACCAAACAAAAGTAGGTATACGTCAATATTCTTGCTATACCGCTTAAGCTTTCCCGAGAGCCATTTTTGGGGGTAATTTTGTTTCATTCGATTTTTTTTAATAAAGCAGAAAAAATCGTATGTATTTCTCTGCTTTTTCTTATAAAAAAAGTAGGGTTAATGACTTTTTTAATTGATGACTTTAGAGAATCTCCCATCCAATTTTGTTTTTTTTTTTTAAATATTTTTTAAAAATTAAAATAACTCTATTATAGAGGTGAATTTGCTTCAAGGGTAATACTTCTATACTCGAGTATACTCTATTATAGAAATAAATATAGAGTAATTTTCTATTTTTAAAGTAAAAATAGAAAAAAGAGGTTGGTTTAGAGATGGTCTTAGGCCATCATTATTGGTCATTTCTTAAGATAACCCTTAAAGGGGAAACACGAAGGAGAAAAAAGGGAAAAACCATTATTTAAGGGTTGTTCCTTAGTGAAAATTGACAAAAAAATAAAAAGAATAAAACTTAAAGGACTTTTCTCAGTAGTCAGTCTCACCAATAATGATGCCCTTAGGTTTTTTTAGTGAAATAAGTTTATATGGTACACAACAATCAATGCCACGAGGCCAATTGTCACCTAAACTCAAATATCTCTTAGATTTCATGGTAATTGTAATTAGAGATCTTGCGATGATGGACCAACTTGGCTGATCCAACCGTTTTAAATCTATCCTTCTGTATAGAACATATAATCCGTCGACATATGTCCCTTTAAGGATGCATTCAACCAAATATGTAAAATAAATTCGTGCTAAAATGACAAATACTATGTCACTATGGTGACCATTAATTTAAAAACTTTTCCTTAAAAGTTGATGTTGCAAACCTGGTAATAACATTTGTAAATGTGTTTTTAATTGTGTAGTGATTGAACAAATAATTTAGAAGTAACTTCAAATAAATTATTACTGAAAAATTAATAGGTATTATTTTTATTTTTATCAGTTCAGTTCAAGGTGTCTTACGAAGATTTTCCTAGTAATAAATTTTAACAATTTCCCCTGGCTGGATTTTATCTTAGATTAGGATTCAGTTTCTTCAGTTTAAAGGTCTAATCACTTTCATTATCTCAATGTGAAGAAGCTATTACGCGTTCGTTTAATTAGTCTTTCAAATTTGTGAGATCAATTTTTATTTGAAAACCAGCTTTCAAATTTTTTTTTGTGAGATCTACTGATTTGTTGGTATTTTTATCTGATGAGTTAGGGTTATTCTTCAGAATGATAGAAGATGGATTTACAAAAACCCAATCTTAGATCCTTAATACCAGATTCGGTTGTTTGGCAGTGAACGTTCCATGCAACTCAACACCTCTTTGTTGCTAAAAATTTCCTCAGATTTACCACACCTACCAAAATGTGTCGCCACCTCTGTAGCCAAGTTTCTTGTTGTTTCTTAAGCACTACTTGCTGCAGAAAGTTTGAGACGTAGATCACTGAATGTGTTATCTGATTAGAATTTATCTCACTGCTCAGCAGTTTCTTCACAGAGTAGAGATTCTCAACCAAATAGAGAATGAAATAGAACGTATCAAAAACCAAATGGAACCCAGTGGCTGTTGTCCCCTGCAGTATCTGTAACCACTCGGTAGAAACCAGAAACCATTTGTTCTTTCAGTGCACATGTTCAAAGGAGGGTTTAACGCAGAAACTACTTGGTTCTGCATATACAAGTACGTGGGATCAGCTACTGACTTTCTTGGTGCATCCTAAGTGGGATAAGATGATCAGGTTTTTGCTGTGTTATGTTTTTCAAGTTTTATTTTATTCAATCTAGACCGAAAGAAACAAAAAGAATCTCGGGGAACAACTCGGAACGCAGGCAGCCTCATCAGTCACATTGATAAGCTCGTAAGAACCAGAATTGTATCAACAAAAGGATCATGTGGAGGAGTGTGCGAGGGTGCTTTCCAAGTATGATTTCCATCAAGATGAAGAACTCAACTTCTCCTTGCCTATCTTTCTTCTCATTTAGTTTATACAAATTCATAAACTCAACACCATAGTAGCATTCATTGTACAAAGTTTTTTTTAAAAAAAATTTTAAATTTTTTTTTTTTTGGATAAACTTAACATTCTTTCAGAAAAGAGAGTTTTGTTTGTTTGTTGAACAAATTTTTCATGGCTGAAAGCTAAGCTTTTTTCTCCCAAATTGTTCGACCAAATATTTTAATTTTATTTCCTAGAATCAACCAAAACCATCTTATTGTAAAATTTAAAATCATTTAAATGTTTGATTTAACGTGCACCTAATGTTGGTTTAAATTATTATTCTTAGTTAACTGACTTTTAATGATACAAAGCGTTTGCAATTAGTTAAATAAAAATATAAAATTTATTTTTTTTAAAAATAAAATATTAATATTAAATTATAATTTAAAACTATTAAATAGAAACATATGTTATTTGAATATTTTATTATACTTTTTCCCATTTTTGTTATTGAAAATTTAATCACGAAGCTTATTATTACTGTCTTAAATGACTGAGATGACATCCATGTTCTAGTTGAAACCATTAAATAGCAAACAGACGAGAAGTCATTGACTCATTGGAGTATTGACTTACTCCTATATCACTCAATAATGCAAGTGGTTCTAAATAAAATATTTTTGTTTCAGACAATTTGTGTGGATAGCATTGCTAGCAGCTTCCATCAATTAGGAATGTTTTGCCTTTCAAAACTTTAGAATTTATATTTTATCTTAAATATTTGAATTTTCCGAAACATACCATACCTTCTATCTTTCAACTAACTCATTCACTCCTTGCAAATTTAAGGAGAAACATATTTATCTTTCCATTAACAAAGTAAAGTAAGAAGAAGAAATGGCAAAAGAAATGAATAACGAGTGTCCTCCTTTCGACTTCTCGAGGAAATATTACACCAATGTCGGAGGCGAATGCACGAGGAAGGCAAGCTTCTTCGGAGATTCGACTGTGCTCGACCAAGGTGTTGGCTACGCCATTATTCTCGGTTTTGGTGCTTTCTTTGCTGTCTTCACATCTTTTCTGGTTAGTTTCCTTTTCGCCTAACTATAAACTATCATGAAAAGAACAAAACAACCATATCTCTCTCTCTTCTTCAGACTATGAGATTTAAGAAACTCTTATGTGGATGACATGTACTTTAAAAATATATTTTTGGTAAATCAAATACATCATAATTTAAATATCAATTAAATAATTTCCATGTTGCTATTTTTTTAGTTTTCTTATAAATTAGAAAAAATCCTTATCTATCAAGTTTCATTAGGTATAATTTTATATGATACATTAATATTATTTATACTAATATTATTAAAAAATTAATACATAAGTTTATAAGAAGTATATGCGGATATTTTATCAATGAATGTGGAAACAAATATTTTATTTAAAATATTATCTTATTGAACTATTAATAATATTTTCTATATATAAAATTTCAATTTCAAATATCAAATTTAGTTTGTCAATCGAATCAACTTTTCAAATTTGAATATACTATTTGCAAGTGTTGAAAAAAAATGGGTTGATTCGTTGCCATATTCGAAAAAAAAAAATCTGGATAACAAAAATGTATGGACAACAAATTATTCATTTGATACTTATCCGAAAACAAAAACAAGAGCCTAGTGATAAGGAAATTGAACAAGGTTTGCCGACCCGGCTGAGTGCGACAGTTCACTGATACTAATAAAGTTAATTTGGATATTTTTTTCTGGATCCATTATGATAATTTCTGAAATAATGAATTAAGGTTTGGTTAGAAAGAAGATACGTTGGAGCTCGACACACCTCTGAATGGTTCAATACAGCCGGAAGAAACGTCAAGACAGGACTTATTGCAAGCGTTATCGTATCACAGGTTATATAAGATATTAAATTCATATAACAGATTATATATTTTTCACTTAAATAGTCTTTTTTAAATTTTTGTCACAAAATAGCCCTCGAAAAATAAAATGACCAAAATAGACTTTTCTTTTTTATTGAAATTTTGATTTTTTTTTTAAATTTGAAACTCTAACCCCAAACTCACCCCTTAACTCTAAACCCTAAAGTTCAAATTAGTTAACTCTAGGGGTATAAATGCATATAAATGAATTTTTTAACTTCTAAAAAAAATTTTGGTCACTTTCTTCCTTACAAACTATTTTTGTGACAAACAAACAAACTAAAAAAGACTATATAAGGGAATTTCTCTTAATTAAATTGGGTTGCAAATTATTGATTTATTTGTGTTGGTCGTTGGGTGAAAACTAAAAAGTGGACATGGGCTGCGACGATACTGCAAAGTTCAAACGTCGCATGGCTGTATGGTGTTAGTGGACCGTTTTGGTACGCTAGTGGAGCCTCCATACAGGTAACGCCAAGAAAAAAACTATATAATACACATACAAATTTTAACAATATGGTTTAGTTTCTATATGCATTATGACTTGTGAATGATCGATGATGAACAAAACAGGTGCTGTTGTTTGGCGTGATGGCAATTGAGATAAAAAGAAAAGCTCCTAATGCTCACACGGTCTGTGAAATCGTGAAGGCTCGGTACATAAAATCTTTTTCTGGAGTTTTATTTTGTAGGTTGTTAATAGTCGGAGCAAAGACTAGACACGGTTTAATTATGATTTAGAATTCTACTTCTGAGGGTTGAGGCTAATTTATTTTAATTTGTTTTTAAATGAGATTAGTTGGGGAACGGCAACACATATAGTGTTCTTGGTATTTTGTCTGACGACAAATGTGATAGTGACGGCAATGCTATTGCTCGGAGGCTCTGCGGTGGTGAATGCTCTCACTGGAGTAAATATTTACGCCGCAAGCTTCCTCATTCCGATAGGCGTCGTTGTCTATACTTTGGCTGGAGGACTTAAAGCTACTTTCCTCGCAAGCTATGTTCATTCTGTCATAGGTAAAATACTAGTTTATTTTAAATAATATTGATACATATATGTATATATATCTTAAAAGCTCGAAATAAAATTTCTCAAAATTACTAACCGGTTAACATATACTCCCTCCGTTTCAAAAAAATCCATGTTTTAGAAAAAAAAATTGTTTCAAAAAATACATTTTTAATGCTTTCATTAATCGTAAATTGTAAATTTCAAAAGTATAATTACATTTATTAAAATTTTATTGGTTAAAAATTATGGAGAATAATTAATTATGAAAATTAATATATTGGTAACTAAAATTTGATATGTTTTCTTAATAAATGTGAAAATGTTAAAATATGAAATATTTTGAAATGGAAGGAGTAATTTTTTTAGAAGTGTTCAATATGTTTTTGGAATTTAGTTTTGTAGTTATTTAGATTTAGTATTTTGTTTCTAAAATTTACTAATGGTTTTGTTTGTCCATTTATTTGTAAGACTAAATCATTAATGGTCTTCTGAAAATCAGAGAGACACTTACATTACCATATATCTTTGCTTGGTTCTTGTGATTTCAGTTCACGTGGTTTTAGTCATCTTCGTATATCTAGTTTACACTTCGAGTAGTCAGCTTGGGAGTCCATCTGTGGTCTATGACCGACTAAAACTCATGTCCGCTAAGTCAAGGACATGCACGGAGCCACACTCACATCTCCACCAAGCTTGCGGTCCTGTCCATGGCAACTACAGAGGCTCTTATGTCACCATGTTGAGCTCTGGTGGTGCTGTCTTCGGTCTCATCAACATTGTCGGAAACTTCGGCACTGTCTTCGTAGACAATGTGAGATTATTTTCAATGAGTTTTTTTCTTTGTTTATAATTCGAACTTAATTTTCTCCCTAGTTTGAGTATGAGTTATGACATCATATCAGCACTATAACAAACCAGTAATTTACAATCACTATACTTTTTACTAAAACCTTTTACCAAAACATGAATATATCGAAATGACAAATTCATAAAGAAAATAATATAAATCGAGATGTATGTAGGGTTATTGGGTGAGTGCAATAGCTGCTCGACCTTCATCAACTCACAAGGGATATTTGCTTGGTGGACTCGTGTGGTTCGCTGTGCCTTTCTCTCTAGCAACCTCGTTAGGCCTCGGCGCACTTGCCCTCGACTTGCCTATAACCGTAGATGAGGCTGATCGAGGTCTGGTCCCGCCTGCTACTGCCATTGCTCTCATGGGTAAAACAGGATCCATGCTTCTTCTCACTATGCTTTTCATGTAAGTACATTACTCCTTCAGTTTTAGCCTTTGAGTCATAATGAAATCTAATGATTGATAATTACAAAATAATTATATTTTAGGACTGACTCAATTTATTTGGTTCCATTTTGGATTGTTTATTTTATTGTCCACATAACCGATCATTTTGATCGATCGGTCTTGTTCACTTATACAATATAGTGTGGTTCGTTGGGTCCCAATTGTAAAAGAAACTGGAGTTTCTAAAATAGAATAAATGATAAGAGATGAATTTCTTAAACAGAAAAAGATTTTATATCATAATCTATATGATTATGATCAATGCAAACATAAAGAACAAGAACTCACTTTTATTATTTTAAAAGAATAGAAATCTAAACTCGGTTTTACATCACAACATTAAATAGAAAATAAAACATGATAAAGTGAACAATTGCATCTCTAAATTGCAACTCTTCAGTAAAGAGTTGTGTTATTACAAATGAAGAGTTGTGTCTCTTTCTCTTTGGAACTCTTAAATAAAACTATCCAAATTTATCTAAAATTCATGATTCTTAACATATGCATCATTTCATTAAACTCAATTACATCCAACATTTCCTTTTAATTGAGTTTCTCTTTGAATCCAGTCTCTTTGTACTTTGTTTCAAATCATTCATGACTAACCTTGCTTTATACTTTATTGGATTTCCATATGCATCTTTCTTGATACGATATATCCACTTTATATTGATATTATTTTTCTTCTCGGGTTTTTCTACAGCTGCCATGATTTGTGTTTATCTATCATCTTAACTTCATCACTTATATTATCATCACTCCATGCCTTGATCACAAATTCTTTATCATATGATTTCAGTTGATCTGAAGCATTAAAACAACCTTCATATACTTGAACTGAATGTTCACATTGCTTCATTTGTGTCTCACTCTTTCATTATATCTTCTTGCGGATTTAGAAGTGTCTTCTCAGTGAAGTGTCACATCTCCATCTTTCCCTTTTCATTTTGTAAAATAATCTCTTCTTCACGAGTGACTTCTTTACTTACTTCATAATAGTTTCACTTTATTAGAAAACTTTAATAAACCATTTATATTTCTGTAATCTTCTTTCCCTTAGAATCTGAGATTATGCATCGCTTGTTTTTGAAAAAAAACATGATATCCACGAGATATCATTTGCGGACCACTAAGCAAACTAGAAAGATATCCTTCATCATTTTTTTCCTTTGTTAGTCATGATAGTAATATCTTCTTTCCCGACTGTCATTACGAATTTTCAATTTCCAACTTTAATTGGAACCTTAATGCTTCTATCTAGCCTTGTGAAGTTTTCACTTCATCGTTATGTGGTTTCTGCAGCCACTATCCACTAACCAGACATCTTCGTCCTTGATTTTTCTGACTCTTCACTTGCATTAAATAACATGTAATTTCCATCATCTTCATTCTCAAAGCCCATCTCTGCTCGTTTATATTTATTCGAACGATAATATCTTGAGAAATGACTAACTTTCCGCAGTTGTAACATTCTTTATGGTTCCTTAAACCTTTTTCCGATCAGCCATTTCTTCCAACAGTTAGCTTTAGTGTGGTTGTTTCTGTTACAAAACCCACACTATCTTTTTCTATATTTTAGTTTATAACCAGAACTTTTTTCTCTTACTCGAACATTAAATGTGCCTTATGTCATGTTCTCACTTTGATCTTCCACACATTTTTCATGTGCCTTAAGAGTTCGTATTAACTTTGTTACCGACAATGAAGTCAAATCATTTGTTTGCTCCATCACAACCACAATGTTGTCAAATCTTCTTGGGAGAGATATGAGATTTTTGGATAATATGATAGTTTGACTTCTCTTCACCATGAACCCTTAATTGATTTTCCAAATCAGTTAATTTGTTAGTGAAAACTTTAAGTTATCATCTTCTTTGTACATCTTCAAATTTTCATACTCTCTTTTTAATGATTGCAGTTTGGATCAATCATACTTGTGAGTTCCTTGGAATTCAGGTTTGAAAGCATTCCATGCATTTTTTGTAGTAACCGCTGTGAGAGAATTATGACTTGACACTACAGTTTGTAAAATTTGTAGTTCCATCATATTTTGTGATGATGTTCCTCTCAGTATATCACAATCTATATGATTTATAGATTGTGATCAATGCAAACATAAGGAACAATTCACTTTTTTATATCTTAATAGAATAGAAATATTAACTTAGTTTTACATCACAATAACACAAGAGTTTAAATAGAAAATAAAAAAAATATACAAAATGAACAATTACATCTCTTAATTGCATTTCTTCAGTGAAGAGATATGTTATTACAAATGAAGAATTGTGTCTTTTTTCTTTTTAGAATTTTTAAATAAAATTAACCAAATTTATCTAAAAATCAAGAATTTTAACACATTCCTTAACTAAACTCAATTACATCCGACACCAATAAGCTGCACGCCTATAAAAATATACGTTAGCCCAACTTTTTCCTTGTGTTTATAAGTCATCTTGCTGCGTATTGTTTATGATGAGCCCGTTCTCGACAAGAAACCGACCTCACATGCAAAAAAATGCTCATCAGAATATAAACGTTACGTTATTTGTTTATTATACAGGGCTGTAACATCTGCTGGTTCTTCCGAGCTAATCGCAGTCTCATCCCTCTTCACTTATGACATCTACCGAACATACATAAACCCTAGAGCAACCGGCAAACAAATATTAAGAGTGTCAAGATCCGGAGTTCTCGGATTTGGATGTCTCATGGGGATTCTTGCAGTGATCTTGAACAAAGTAGGGGTTTCGCTGGGATGGATGTATCTTGCAATGGGAGTTCTCATTGGCTCAGCGGTCATCCCCATCGCTTTCATGCTGTTGTGGCGCAAAGCTAATGCCTTTGGTGCAATTCTTGGGTCCATCTCTGGTTGTGTTCTTGGGATCATTACTTGGCTATCAACCGCAAAGATACAGTACGGACGGGTTGATCTTGTAACCACAGGGAAAAATGCTCCTATGTTAGCTGGTAACCTGGTCGCGATTCTAACAGGTCAGGATGCTATTAGTTTTTTTTTTTTTTTTTTTTCAGACCATCATTATCTCCGGTCTCTTAATCGGGGTTCTTAGTTTCGGATTAAAGACGGTTCTTAGTTTTTAACTAAGAAAAGCTAAGAACCGTCTCTTAAATAAGAGATATAAGAGTGTCTCTTAGCCGAAAAATGTAAAAAAAAAACAAAAAAACATCAAATCATGAGTTAAAAAAACCCCAATTAAGAGAGCGAGAATAATGATGCCTTAGTTTCTTTGGATATTTTGGTTATATCAATCAAATAGACATTTAAATAGTTTTTGATAACATTTTGGTTTGGTTTGGTCGGTACGTGTAAATAAATATATATAGGAGGATTGATCCATGCGGTGTGTAGTCTAGTCAAGCCACAAAATTACGATTGGTCGACGACAAAAGAGATAAAATTGGTGGAAGATGGGGCTTCAGGGGACGTAAATGATGTTCCTATGGAAGAGCTAAGAGAAGAGAAGCTGAGAAGAGCCAAAGCTTGGATTGTTAGATGGGGTATTGTCTTCACTCTCCTCATTGTTGTCATCTGGCCTCTTCTCTCCCTCCCAGCACGTAAGTCTTAATTCCCCATATTAATTAATAGGTAAACTTAGATTTTGATTGAAAAGTTTGACATAAATTTTTAGTTAATTCTCTCAAATAGTCTAGTTTTAAGTTTTGTGCCAACAATAGCATGTAAGAAAAAAAAGATCAAAATAATCTCATTTGTTTTCAAAATTTTAATTTTTTTTTTTTTTTAAATTTGAAACCCTAACCCCAAACTCTAAATCCTAAGTCTATATTACTTAACCCTAGTGGTATAAGTGTTTATTTATCTCTTTAATAAAAGATTTTGGTCATTTTTGTTTGGAAATTATTTTTATGATAAAAATATTTTTATGACTATTCTAAAGTATTTCTCTGATTTTTTTTGTTAGATATATTTTAAAAGTTCAATACATTTCTTTTTAATTAAAGACATTTGTAATGAATATTGTTAATATTAATGAAAACTACTATTTAGACCAAATTTTCTAAATGTTATCCTTAAACAAAAATATATAGTAATAGCTATAACCTTGATCAAGAATACTAATCATTTATTCGGAATATTCGCAGGTGTGTTCAGCAGAGGATATTTCTGGTTCTGGGCAATTGTGGCTATAGCTTGGGGAACTATAGGATCGATAGTGATAGTTGGCATGCCTTTGATAGAAAGCTGGGGAACGATCAAGAGCGTTTGTATGGGACTGTTCACTAACGATAGGTTAATAGACAAGCTTGATGACTTGAACTATAGGCTACGAGCTTTAACAATGGCTATACCGGAAGCTGAAAGGATTTATTTGCTCGAACTCGAGAAGATTAAGAAAACTGATGAAGAAAGATCAATATGATCAGTATAAGAAAAAAATTGATTATTTTGTTTCCTTCTTCTTTTGTTTATATGCTTTTGCTTGCTCATCTTTCATGTGTGTGTGAAATCATATCAAAGCTCTTTCTTATTGTGTGTTGATCTTCTCTGACAAGTGACAAGTGTATGCATATTGAATCAAAATCTAATTTTCTTCATCTAAAATTTGATTTTTCATAACATTATATATTAGAGGGCAACAGAAAAGTTTTTCGATGGTGATATTAAGGTATCTTGAAGAGACAAGCAAACATGAGATTCTAGAGTTTTCTGAAGCGGTCTTCCTCTTCAACATCTGGTGAAAATGAAAATTTGAGACTAAAAGAAAATAGTACTAGATATCAGAGAGAATATATATATATATATATATATATATATATATATATATATATTAGGAATTTCTGAGATTTCTCTAATAACCTAAGAGAAGCATGCTGTATTGGATTGAATACTAGAACACTAATATTTATTTCTGTAATGTCAGAATGAGGTTCAACTTGCTAACTACATTTAAATAGGTAGCTCTATTAAAATCTTATTAAGGGGTAGAAAATCTTTATCCTTGTAAGATGGACTGGACTTGTCTATGATCACGTTCTTGGGGAGGAAAAGTACATTTTTGTTAGAACAATTGAAGAATCTTTATTTATGTACCGTGACAATCCTATAAAAATATGTAACATGAGCTTCACATATAAATAGCAATCTGGCATTTTTTGGTTAAAATAGAAATAATTTTATTCAATCTTAAGCGACCTTCTTTACATCAAAAACAATTTAAATGTAGAATAATTTGATAAAAGAATAGAAGGTATATGAGTTTAAAGAATGAAAAAAATAGTAGAGCTAAGGCCCAATTCCGAAATTCTAAATCGCAGCGGCAAGAGAATCAACTCGGTTTAGTTAGCATACAAATTGGGCCAAGGCCCGACAAACCACGACTTGGACTAAATAGTCCAATAAAAGGTAACCCGACCCGTAAATGTAACCGGGTCAATAACTCGGGTCTTTCTTTCTTTCTTCTTCCGGAGCTCTTACCACAATCTCTCACTCAAATCTCTTCCTTCTCCGCTTCAGCCATGGGAACCCTATCTCTCTCATCTTCCCTCGTTTCACCAAGACTCAGCTCATCTTCCTCCACGTCATCCTCTTCCTTTCCGAGACCCAACAAACTCTACCTCAAACCCACTAAACTCACTTCATCTCCCTTAAGAACTTCTCCGTCGCCACTGAGATTCGCAAATGCTTCAATCGAGATGTCGCAGACACAGGAGTCAGCTATTCGCGGCGCAGAGTCTGACGTCATGGGTCTTCTCCTTAGGGAAAGAATCGTCTTTCTCGGTAGCAGTATCGACGATTTCGTCGCCGACGCAATCATGAGTCAGCTGCTTCTCTTAGATGCTAAAGACCCTAAGAAAGACATCAAACTCTTCATCAATTCCTCTGGTGGTTCCCTCAGGTTCAGTCTCTATCTGGGTTTCTGCGTTAGTGCTTAAAGTTTCAATCTTTAAGCTTTTCCCGCAAGTTAGGTCAGATTATTAGGTCAGTGTAGACGAAAGTTCGAGTCTTTTGGTTCTTACATTGATAAGTGACTAACCCATCTCAGAAAGTTCATCTTCTTGCTTCAAATGATTGAACTTTATGTTCTGTTTTTATCTGTTTAGTGCAACAATGGCTATATACGATGTGGTTCAGCTTGTTCGAGCTGATGTCTCCACGATTGCTCTTGGCATTGCTGCATCAACAGCTTCGATAATTCTTGGTGCGGGAACGAAAGGCAAGCGCTTTGCTATGCCCAACACGAGGATAATGATTCATCAGCCTCTTGGAGGTGCGAGTGGTCAAGCGATAGATGTTGAGATCCAAGCTAAAGAAGTTATGCATAACAAGAACAATGTCACCAGCATTATCGCTGGGTGTACTAGCCGGTCGTTTGAGCAGGTTTTGAAAGATATTGACAGAGACAGGTACATGTCTCCGATTGAAGCGGTTGAGTTTGGTTTGATTGATGGGGTTATTGATGGAGACAGCATCATTCCTCTCGAGCCGGTGCCTGATAGGGTGAAACCGAGGGTAAACTATGAGGAGATTAGCAAAGATCCGATGAAGTTCTTGACTCCGGAGATACCTGAAGATGAGATTTACTGAAAAATTAAGCCTCGTCGTCTAGAACCAGGTGATTGATCATATGAGAGACTTTAGCTACTTTCTTGTTAATGTTTGCCTTAATCTTTTTGCTATTTATTGCTGCATAAATCTTCATCTCTGAAGAAAGATGACATCTTAAATCAATAAGACTGAAATGATCAAGAGGTTATATGATATGTATTAAAGAGTAATTTGAATTTTTCTTCTTCTTTTGTCTCCAGGCATCTTCCAATGTGACTGGAGACTGGTAAGTTTAGCTTCTGTGGTCAATGGTGATTGGCTTTGCGAAATCGAAGTTGACTTTGCTTACCCTTGTATCTCATATTATGCTTATTCAGAAGGATAATTGTTCTTAAACCACTCTGTTTTGAGCACAATGACTGAAAAGATGTAGTTGAATTCATTTGATGTTAATGTCTCTTCAGGATTCAAGAAGTATCAGTCTACTTTCTTCTATGGATTCAAAAATATATATCGAATTTAGTTCGGTTTGAATGTTTTTTCAATTTATTTTAGTTTGAAACAATAATCAGTACATCATTTGCTACGTAGATGCTGCTGACTTACCAACATTTTAATAGTTGACGAATGAATTATGCTGACTTACCAACATTTTAATAGTTGACTAATGAATTGTTAAGGTAGTTTTTTGTATTAAGGAGAAGTTCAGATATGAAAATAAATATTATGTAGACTATAGATATGAAAAGACAGGATGGAAATTATAGGGGTCGAAACTGGCCCATTTCCCTCGCAGTCCTAATTGGGCCTGCATTTAGGCCTTCACGTCATTTTGATCTAACTGCAAGTATTGTGGCCCATTTCATGTTGAAACTTCCAAGACAAGCTTAATTTGGGCATTATACATTTATACGCAACTCTTAAGCGTTGAAGACGCGATACGTAAAACGTGTAAACTCACGAAAACGTTCTACTTTCCCTCTCAAAGTTCTCATAAAGCTCTCACCTTTCCACCACTTAGGGCTCCTCATTCAGTCCCCAATTCAATTCACTCTCTCTAACTTTCTGCAAACCCAATTCAATCGCAGATTCCAAAACGCTTCTCGATTTCTGAGCTAAACCCATTTCTACCCTCGAATTGGGTTTTCTCTACGCTGCGAGAAGTCTAACTCTTTCTCGATGGCGGCGAATTTAACGGCGGGGGCGATTGCGAAGATGCTGAACGGAGAAGTGACGACGGAGAAAGAAATGATGCCGATTCTGCAAGTGACGGAGTTGAAGCTGATTCAACAAGCGCGGAAGAACCAGGAGAGCATGGAGAGGTATAAGCTTTCGTTATCCGATGGGATCCAATCGCAAGAAGGGATACTTAATACTACCTTGAACCTTCTCGTGAAGCAAGGGCAGATTCAAATCGGTTCGGTCTTAAGACTCACTCGTTTCGTCTCTAACAACATTCAGATTCGAAGGTAAAAGCTAACATCCTTCTTTTAGTTCTCAGTTGATAATCTACTTGGTGGCCTCTTAGTGTGTGGATGACACTTGTTGTGATTATAGGATTGTTATTGTGATGGAACTTGAGATTATTGCGGAGCAATGTAATATCATTGGAAACCCTCTTCCTGCACACCCCGGGAAGCCTAGAAACTCTGGCCAAGGTTCCACTGATCAGACACAACAACAACAACAACCTGGAGCTGTTTCTGTAAACACCCAAAGCAATGGTGGCTTTGAGCAGCAACATGGTAGGAGTGAGCTGAATAATGGTACAGTGAGACATGGTGGCTTTGAGCAGCAACATGGTAGAAGGAGTGAACCTAATGGTGCTGTGAGACATGGTGTAGCCAATGCAGATCAGCATCAAGTTGGTGAGAGACGAGCGTCTGAGTTTCCTGAAACAACACCTTCGGCTAGACCATTTGCGAGCTCTAATGCGGGTTATGGAAGCTCTAGGCAGGAGCAAACTAGGGCTCCTCCAACCGCTTATTCTCGTCCACCAGTTCAGTCTGGTTATCAGGCTCAACCACCATCGATGTATACTAACATGGGACCAGTGGCTAGGAATGAAGCTCCGCCCACGATAGTTCCTATTGCTGCTCTGAATCCTTACCAGGGTCGGTGGACTATCAAGGTGAGAGTCACGAGTAAAGGAGAGCTTAGGCGTTTCAACAGTACCCGTGGGGAAGGGAAGGTGTTCAGTTTTGATCTAGTTGATGCTGCTGGTGGAGAGATTCGTGTGACTTGTTTTAATGATGTGGTTGATAGATTTTTTGACATGATTGTTGTTGGTAATGTTTACCTGATCACCAAGGGAAATTTGAAGCCTGCTCGTAAAGAGTATAATCATCTTCCCAATGATTATGAAATACAGTTAGACAACGCTTCAACTATACAGCAATGCTTTGAGGATGATGCTACCATTCCGCGGAATCAGTTCCATTTCCGGGACATATGTGCTATTGAAACCATGGAGAGCAACAGCATCATTGATGTTATTGGCATTGTGTCGTCCATCAGTCCAACAGGATCAATTATGAGGAAAAACGGAACCGAGGCACAGAAAAGAGCACTTCAGTTGAAGGATATGTCAGGCAGAAGCGTCGAGGTAACCATGTGGGGGAACTTCTGCAATGCAGAAGGACAGAGATTGCAAAGTCTTTGTGATTCTGGTGTGTTCCCGGTTCTTGCTGTGAAGGCAGGCAGGATCAGTGAGTTTAATGGGAAGCAAGTGAGCACCATTGGATCAAGTCAACTCGTCGTGGAGCCAGACTTACCTGAAGCCAGAGAGTTGAGGGCATGGTATGAGAGAGAAGGACGCAATGCTCCTTGTATCTCGATATCTAGAGAGTTCTCAGGTGCTGGCAGACAAGAGGTACGCAAGGTAATCACTCAAATCAAGGACGAGAATCTAGGGACGTCAGAGAAGCCGGACTGGATCACAGTTAGTGCCACCATTTCATTCATGAAGGTTGAAAATTTCTGCTACACAGCGTGTCCTATCGTGAATGGAGACCGTCCATGCAGCAAAAAGGTCACCAATAACGGAGACGGGACTTGGCGGTGTGAGAAATGTGACAAATGCGTGGATGAATGTGACTACAGGTATATATTGCAGCTACAGTTACAGGACCATACAGGAGTAACCTGGGCCACAGCGTTTCAGGAAGCTGGTGAGGAGATAATGGGAATGCCTGCGAAAGATTTGTATTATATGAAGAATGAGGATCGTGATGAGGAGAAATTTGAAGATATCATCCGCAAGGCTGCTTTCACCAAGTACATTTTCAAGCTGAAGGTGAAGGAAGAAACCTTTAGCGACGAGAGCCGTGTGAAAGCAACAGTTGTGAAAGCTGAAAAGCTGGACTATTCTTCAGATACCAGGTCCTTGCTAGAGGCAATGGATAAACTCAGAACAGAAGATGCTAATCCTCTGACTACAAACCCTGAGAGTTCCAACTACAGGTCTGGTGCGTTTAACTCCGCTATTGGAACTTCAGGGACCAGAGAGGCCTCATCAGTTGACGTGCCACGCAGAGAGTTTGGATTTCCTGCAGCGAACCAAGTGAATCAATTCGGTAATCAACACAGTAGCGACTCAAGACCTCTTGGCGGTGTTACTTTGTGTGACGCATGTGGGAGCAATGCTCATGTTTTTGCGAACTGCCCAAGCTTTCTCAGTGAGCCACAAGGACAACACATGAATAGCGCATACGGGAACACACAGGGAAGAAACGCAGGTGGAGGCATGCCAAGGCAACATGTTGGCAGCTACTGAAGGACTAAACTATTTCACATCATCATTATCATCTCTTTACATTTTATATACTCGCGGGTCAAATGCTTTCCTGACCGTTTTAAGTTTAAGTTTTCTTTTTCGTTTTTTTTTTAACCTTTCACTAGACACTAAAGATGATGGTGCTTTGTATCATTCTCTTTACACTGGATAAAGTAAAGTTCTGTGAGCATAATCAAATTCAAGTAACGTCTTCTTTACTTAAGTAATTATTCATCTTTTATTATAATGTTTTACACAATAATACTGAATTACAAAACCTTCCCACAAAAGACACGCAATCCTCACATAGTAATCTTGTAGTTTTAATAAGAACATATATCAATAGCAGAGTCCAGTTGATTTAGCAGACTCTCCAACATTCACATTGTAATAAACCTCCTTCACTCCTTCCCCTGCACCACAATGTCCTTTAGCAAAGCCTGAACCATCAGAGACCTCGTTGTGTCCATCACCCGCAGTAACAGTCGATGTTTCAGCAACTGTACTCGCAGCTAACGCTCTGAGACGGTAACGTTCAGCCCTTGACCCAATGACCTGTCCCAAGATGGACGCTCCAATGGTCAAAGCCATGGCTGCTTTAGGCATCAACACAGATTTCCTGAGCATAGCTATGAAAGGCACAGCAGCATGGACCGCCACAAACCATGAAGGCGAAAACTTTATGGTGTGTTCTCTCCAAACACCGAGAGGCACGTTTGCAGCCATCCCCATGAGAGCAATCGCAAGCATCTTCTCAGGTAAAGGCTGAGGGCGAAGGCTTTTAACCAAAGGGGTCTTGGAAAGCGCAGCTCTTGCAGCTACTATAGGAGCTGGACATCTAAACTTCATACCAGGAGGTGGCTGTAAGGCTTTAGCTACAAGAGGCATGACTTTACTCGCAGCTCTGTAAGATTTTGCAATTGGACAGTTCCCTGTTTTTAACCATTCATCACCAACTGCCTCATGCTTACTCGAGTCCCCAGACTGCACAAAAGCAAAACTGAATTAAGCTCCTGATCTCCATAGTAAAGACTAAGTCTTTTTGTATAATCTTACCTGTTGCTTTTTGGGTTTCTTGTGTTTGTCTGAGAAGGGACCAAACCCAAAAGGCCCTCCAGGACCAAAAGCTGATAAGCTTATGGTAGCGACCTTCCCCGCAAGAGGATTGAACTGCGGAGCAGCACGAGGAGTCTCTTCTTCAACATCATCTCTGAAGCTAGAATGTCCAGATAACGGCACGATACCGTCTTTACCATGGAAGAGCTTGAAAGCTGAATCAAACCCAGGACCATCCTCAAAAATCGGACCTTTACTACCTTCGTGCACCTAAAAAAACAAAAGTCAAGTCCTTTAACCACAATTGAATCAAACATTAGAATTAAAAGGGAAAGAGAAAATATTACAGGAACTGAAAAACTCAAGGAGGAGAGGGAGAAACTGGTAGGCTTGTTGATGTTCCTGAGAAAAGGGCATTTCTGGATGATGCTTTCGGCAACAAAGGGACACTGAGATGATTCTTGATCCATTGATTTCCTTTTCCACCGAGAAAATAGCTTGAGAGATTGAAAATTCAAAATACACGATTAACGATTAAGAAAAGAGATCGATGGTGAAACCTATAATAGAGATCTGCTTCGAATGAAGGAAAACAAATAATGACCAATCACGAAATCGAATCAAGAGACTCACCTGAGATCAGATTTTTTTTTTCGTTCTTCTCGCCGGAAGAATTTGCAGAGAGCAGGTTTTGATTAAAACGTGTGGCCAACACAGACGTGTGTATAAGAGTTTGGATGATTGTTACCGGTTGGGTCGGTGAATCGTAAAAGTATTCCTTTTAAGAGAACCGGTGATCGCCTGTTGTTTGTTTTTTGGTTGACTTTGTATGAAGCACGTGGTAGTATTCGGTGAGAGACTGAAGTACCGTGAGTATTTGGTAATCCAGATGGATCCCATGCCGTTTTTCGTTATATCTGATCCAACGGTAGAGATTAGAGGAGTAGCTTTTTTTTTTTTTTGATGATCAAAGAGGAGTAGCTAAAGTAATTGTTGTAGACTTGTGGTGGATGACATTTAAGATGAATTTTATCCCATATTTATCAGACGTGTTTTTTTTTGGGTAAATCTCAAAGGAATGTTGATTACCAAAGTAAGACAAGATCGAATCTTACATGACTGATGATTCTAAGGTTCTACAACAAGAGGTTTAAAGAAGTTCTTCAGTCTAAGGATATATTTCTACCAATGATATTGTACTTGGAATAGACATCATAAACCAGAAACAACTATGAACTAAACCAGTTTCATGTCAAGTTCACACCCTATTCCCTCTCATCAAACCCAATATTATAGTATGAATTTTGTATTGTTCTGTTCAAACTTCAAAGCATTACATTCACAATCAAAATTGACCAGAAAGTAGCAGATGTAAAAAAGGGTCGGTTTGAATGATGGATGAAAAAAACATGGTAAACAAATGCCTCAAGATACTTTTACCAACCAGTGGATCAAACAGCAAGCATTTCTAACACACGAGCTATGACCTGGCATCACATTCTGGTTGGGATTCTAATGTTAGCATATTTACCATGGACGCCTGTCCATTTGGTTCTAAAAGTTATATATCAATTTGATGAATGGGGATCCAATTTTTGTGATACTGTTATGCACAAGGATTACATGAGAAAGAGATCGAAAAAAATCTTAAGTAGCCTTCCCAAGTAAAGTCGCTGGAGATGAAGTTTTGTATGTACACAAACAAGTGAATCGCTGGAAATGATAACTATGCTGAAGGAAGAACATCATCAAATCTAAACGTATGCATCTTACTTCAGCCTTCACATATGCTGTTACAGGAAAAGAGAGTGAAGAGCTCTTGAGAAGATCGTTACTTAGTTTGTTATTCAGTTACACAGAAGATAAGAAGACCAATAAAAGGAAGACAAGTGGCAGAAGATGAGTGGAGCTGAGAAACAATATAACTACACAAACGTTGCAGAAGAAAGATTCAACCAGAAAAATATTGTTGTAACTTCTTCTTCTTTATCTTAGGGTTCTTGTTAAGAATCTTTCTGTAACTGGATTTGGTTCATTGTTGGGGAAGGTTCTTCTATCAAACGTAACCTTTTGCACTTGAGCTACCGTTTAGGTGTTTTATGAACATCCATTCGTATTTATCGTAACGGAACTACAATCTCCGTTAACATATGCACCTTGCCTCAGCACAATACTTAAACACACTTTTTGTAAACAAAAACTTGGTGAAAACAAAAGATAGAATGAAGAACAAGGGAGAAGTTTCAATTTTTGTTTTTCTCTTCTAAAGAATCGATCAAAATCATATATGAAAATATAAAAGATTTACATATATTTTTAAAATATTTGGTAATTGTATTTTCTATATTTTTGGAGATTATACTGATTATCCATAGATTATAGATTCCACACGGTGTAAAAATAAGACAACATGGTCGAAATCAAATTCTAGTAATCTTAGAACATTTGAGTTGTTTGTAGATTACATATTCCTACTATTTTAGATTGCTAGGTTAAGAGTATAATATACATTCAAAATAAATTTAGAAAAACTTTAAAATCTTTAAATTTCTTACTCTAGTAAAAGTAGATTTACTAACAAAACGTGAAATTTAATTTCTAACATGCCATATTTCGTAGAATATAAATTTGCAAGAGATCTTAATCAATGTATTACAACCTTGTTTTGCCCATCCACTAGACCTGAAACATTCCGCTAGGCCATTTTTAAAATCATAAGGAATTAGTTGCCGTTCTCAACCATCAACGATAACCATAGAGCCGTGAGGCTCAGATGCCGGAAACTCCCATGTCGTCTCCGGAGTACCTAGTTCACGATGAACTCCTCGAGCTTATAATCGTCACTATCAATGAAGTGCTAGACGAGCGTAAAATACAAACGGACCAAAACGACACTGGGATGCGAGCTTAGACAAACTGTTGACCCAAGACGATCAATGACTCTCGATGATCGCATCTACAATTCTGGCTATCGAGAACCGACATGCTGTTTACTAGACCGAGTAAACCAAACTTCAGAGTCAGTGCAGCTGTTTGACATGATACACAAAGAGACTGCTGCGGTAAGAAAGTGTCCACTTCTAACACGGAGAACCATACAAGATACTGTGAAGGATAGATCGGAAGAGAAGTAGAGCCGCAGATAACCATCAAGAAGCACAGACGACTGCCTGTCACAGCCACCAGTAATGACCGCACGGGCCGGAATGAAGCTGGATACCATCTCTGCCTGCATATCGCGACTCCATGCACCTTTCCGGTGACAGAAACCACTGAAACTCACTTCATAACAAGACGAAAGGATGAACCTCGCCGACACCGGAGAGAATCAAGAGACCCACCGCCACTACCGCCACAGTCTAGAATAATCTATGTACTTTAGATTGACAATAAGAATTAAGAGTTCATCTTTCTAAAACATAAACATCTATCAATAGAAGAAACATATTTTATGGTTTAAAAAAAACTATTTTAACTAATTGTGTCTACATAATGTTGGGACTATGAAAGCCCATATACAACTTTATATTGTCCGATCAATATGATATTGTCCACTTTGGGGTTAAGAGGCTGATACGTATGGATTTACTTTTGGACTCCTTCCCAAAAATGCTTTGTACTAATTAGTGTCTGTGTATATGTGTTTGTGTTTGTGTTTGTATATTTGTCTGTGTTTGTGTCCATGCATCTGTGTCCAAGTGTATGCGTCCAAGTGTCTGTTGTCCATGCGTTTGTGTCCATGAGGCTGTATCCATGTGTCTTTGTCCATGAAACTGCAGGCATACCACAGTTGCCTTGTTATAGTTTTCTTGCGATTGCGACCGTGAGAATGTGTCCATGTGAATGCATCCATGAGAATGTGTCCATAGCATCCATGAAAATGTGTCCATACTCCAGACTGTTATTATGTAAACAACAGTCTCACATATAGGAGATGTCCACATGTTAGTGTCCATGAGGATTCGTCCCAAATATTTTTTGCTGGAGATGTCCCAATAGATATGTGGTTATATTTGTGTTTTCATTAAAAATAGGTTGTATGTTGAACTATATGTGTACTTTTTCTGAGTGTTTTTCATTGTATACGAGTAATTGCAGTGTGTATAGAGCATTTGGGATATGGGTAAAAGTTCTGGGAAGCTAATTTTGCAATAACCCTTCTACCGTTACTACCAATTGGGTGGTTTCTGTGTGAAGGCATTCATGGAAGACTGTCCACCGGGTGATATCCATGGGGTGTGTCCATGGGATAGTATCGAACATAACACAAAAGCAACATTATAAACCAATATTTTACTATGTAATACTCCTTCCGTTCCACTAAGATAAATGTTTTACAAAAATAAATTGTTTCATAAAGATGTATTTTTTATGTTTTCTATACAAAAATTGCAAATTTCAATAAAATTAATTGAATTTATCGAAAGACTATTGATTAAAATGCATTGGAATTTGATAATTTTTAAAAACGATGTATAAAATTAATTGAATTTATCGAAAGACTATTGGTTAAAATGCATTGGAATTTGATAATTTCTAAAAACGATGTATGATCAATGTGTTTTCTTAATATGTGTGAAAATACCAAAATATCCATCTTAATGGAACGGAGGGAGTACTAAGTATGATATTAACCCAAATTGCAAAAAAAGATAACAACATGAGCCATCGAGCGCACATCATCTAACGAGAACAACAAAAAAAGTAAAGAAAAGATAACTAAACTATTCTAAAATTTAAAATTATAACTATTTAAATCATATATGGAAGAATAAAAGTTGAAAAATTATTGAATATGAATCACATCACATAATAGTTGGACACACCAATATAGTAAATGAATAGTCAATTACGAGGTAATTAGTGTTTTTTTTATCAACAAGTGTGTTTTTTTGTAACAAGGCAATTACGAAGTAGCTAATATATATATTATCTAATTAATAAGATTATAGTAAAAGAGTAGCAAAGGTATTTTACATGTGTAAAAGCAAGTGAAAGTGCCTCAGTTATGATAAATGTTTAATTCTCTCCGTTTCATTTTAATTGTCGTTATGAGTTTATACACACATATTAAAAAATATATATAATTTTGTATATTTCTAAAATAAAAACACAATTATCTATACACATAACCATATTTAAACCAATAAAAATGAATTGAAAAATTTTACTAATAAATTTTGCATGTAAAAGCAAAAAATACACTTAATTTGTGATGAAAAATTAAGGCTAAAACAACAAGTAAGAAACGGAGGGAATATGTAAGATAAATCACATAAAGTGCCTAAATATGTAATTTTCTCATTATTTTATCCGGTCAAACATGCAAATTTGATTGTTGCATTTTCATTTTACACATTCTGGAGACAACCTTTTCTTTCAATTAAACTACATTTATATCAATTGCAATTCCCGCATTAACGTTTCTACAACCATACTACTCAGTACTTGATTGTTGCACTTTCAAAACTCAAAAAAACAAAAACCAAAAACCAAATTATCACAACCATACTACTCAGTAATCCATGTATGCTATATACAGAAACAAAACAAACATTGTAACACTTCTAACAAACAACGATAACAAAACAAACACAACAATACACACAAACAACAATAAACCAACACTAAATTCACAACGACAAAGCTCTTTCACAACAACAATAAGTAAAATTCCACGTTCAGGGCGGAGCAACCACTAGTAATCAATACAATATCTATTTTAATTAAACTTGTAAGAGATTCATTGTCTTAAACGATGCTCATAAACCTAGATTATAATGATAATAGTTTATCTGTAAATGTTTTATGAAATGTCAACTTTCTGCAAGATTTCGATCAGTTGTAACATTAATCTTGCTTTTACAAAGATTTCTTAGAAAGTCTACTTGATTCTTGTTCTTACAAATAGAAGTCTTTCTATGAAAAACTCACAAAATACTCAATGGCAAAACAAACATATGCATCAACTAAAGTTATTTTTCCGAAGTTTGTTGTATTGAGAAGACAAATCTGAAACAAATCTGAAAATTTCATATATCTTAACTTCGGTGAAAGTTTGTGTTTAGTTTCTCCAAGCATCCAAAACTTCTTAATGAAAGATACCATTCTTTATTGATAAAGAATCATCAAACTTGAATAACTATTTTAATTAAAATGTAATTTTGAAATCCAATATTTTGAGTTTTAGAATGAAATGAGAGGATATTTTAGATAAATGATTTATGTGTGTAAAAAAAGAGATTAAGATGTATAAATTAATTTCTACTGTATTTAAAGATTTCATGTTTAGAAAATCTTTAGGCGTTATCCGTGTGTTCGGGTTTGACCTAGCACCTAATCAATAAAGCATGGATTAATCGAATATTAATCGGCTATTTATTTTAAGTATTATTTTAATTTTATAGTGAAGTTACATATAAAATGGAGTTTGTGAAGCATAAACATAAGTGTTAGTGTGGTCTAGCGGCCGCTTACCTCTATTATGTCCATCAGATCACGTCTCTGATTAGCGTAAGATTCAGTTATGCTCTTTATTTTTAGTGAGTGGCATAATTGTAATTTAGTCTTCATCTTCCTCTTAAGAGTTTTCTGAGCACTGTGTTTTTCAGCGGCCGCCAATAATATTTTTCACATATACCTTCAGTCTTTTTCGTTTTTATTGTATTTACACTTCAAACATGTTGATCTAACATACACTTACCGATATTGAACTCTAAAAGAACAAAAAGATGAGTTTTTAAGCTGCTTTGTGGAATTAGCCGATTATATCATAAACGCCACAGTTGGGGACCGTGGGAAATCAACCGCCGTAAACACAGCCACGGAACCCACATTTTAGAACATGAGTTTTGGTTGTTAATGGTGGTTGTTGATATAAAATATAAGTATAATTTTTCGTAAATAAGTGATAAAAATGAGGATGTTTAAGTAAAATTAACATATTTCAAAAAAAAATAAGTAATGACATTTTTCGTGATTAGTTGAATATAACAAAAGAAATTTTCAAAAAGGGATTAGTTTTGTGTATGACCATAAATTTTAGGTCATTTTTGAAAGAACCCTTATAATCTTTGATTTACTAATTCAGTGTTAGATTCTGAGAAACCATATACATTAAGCTTAGCACAATGCCAACCCTTGATTTATATAAAGTAGGTATTGTGTTTTCCAAAGGTTTAAAATAGTTCTACACATTTGGCTATTACCTTTCTGTAGAAAAGATATTTCACTAAATTTTAGTTATTTAATAACATTCCTAGTGGTAAAACAATTTAATAAGTGAAATTAGAGCCTGTAACCAAAAAAAAAAGTTAACAAAGTGATTTTAATTGTCTAAAAACAATTATTCAATTTTTGGTTACTTTAACTGTCTAAAAAGAATTATTCAATTTTTTTTATTTCCAAAAATATTTCTTTCCTTATATACCATCATTTGAATTTTTTGAAATGAACATATATTTATAAAATTTAATGTGTTATGTGGTTTCGCGAAATTGTAGTATTCTATTCTATTTAACATAAATAATAGAAATATAATCCTTTTTTCCTTTGGTAATTTTTTTTTGTATTTTTCTATTTAGTAGACATAGATAAATGTAACATATTTTTCTCTCTCTCCTCTTATTCTCTCTCTTCCTCTTTATACTCCTCCTTCTCTTTTCTTCATCATCCCCATCCTCCTCTTCATGCTCTTCCTATCCTCCTTTTATTCCTTCTCCTCTCCCTATATTTTTTATATGTTATTCCTCCATCACATTTTTTCTCTATATTTTTTCATGTATATTCTTCTCCATTTTCTAATATTTTCCTCTTCCTCTTATTCTTTTTTTCTCTATATACTTTCATATACTATACTAGATTCTCACCAAATATAGAGTTGTAATTATTTTATTATTTATACTATGTAGACTGAATATACTCTTTGACATACTATACTTTATGCTGAAACATCAGTCATACGGATAAATATAATCTTTCGTATTGGACACTGTTCAAACTCCATTGAACCTACAAATAAATAATATTAAGAAAATTAATTTCTTCTCTAAAGTTGTATTTCTGTTTGAGATTATCTATTTTATATCGCCATTATAAATATAATAGTAATTGGTTGTAGTGTGTGTTATGCACACGCTGACGTACTGTGAAGTAGTGAAATGTTCATTTATGTTGTAATTTACATATTTTCCAAAATATGAGTATTTTTTAATTATTTCTCTATTATGGTTATACCACAAATTTATTCATTATTAAAAAACTATTTAGTTATGAGAATACTATTTTATATACGGATGCACAAAAATAATAATTGCAGTTCATTTATTATTCCATAATTTGATCAAATGACAATTCAATCATATTTAATACATGATAATGATGTTCATATATTAATTATTGGTTTTCTTAATGGCTAAGAGTTTATACATTGAGCCACATGAGCAATCATCCATCGAACATGCCTCCATCACTTCAATAAGCTTATTGTTCTCTTCAATACGATTATCAATGATCTTCAGCTGAGACTCAATTAATCTATTGAGATTTAAATGTCGGATTGATTCAAATTGTACGATGTCCAAAATAATCTTGTTTTCATCAAGGAGTTCGATTAACGTTTTCTCCAAATCCTAAATTTCACAAAATATAATTAACGTTTGTAGACAAAAGTACATAAGAGTATGAATAGTATAAATAAATACTCACCCTCACATACTCTTCATCTTCTTTTGTTTCTTCCTTCATAACAATGAGTTTGCCAATAATATCTAAAACTTCAACATTTGTGAAAGCCATTCTTTTCTTTAATGAATCTAAATCTTGAAAGATATTTAGAATTTTATCTTCACTTCTTTATCATTCGGGCACATTTATAGATTTGATGAATCGAGTCAGTCAACTACAATTAATCTTGGTCAAATATCCTTAATTTGTACATATTTATCAATATATTATACCATAAATGTTCCAATTTGAAATATGAAATAAAACTTGTTGAAAATATATTATATTATCATGTATGGTGTAACAAAAAATAACTTTCTTTTTGACTTTTAATTTTTATATGGAACGAATTGAAGTCATAAAGATCACTAATAAAAATCTACCGCATAGCCACTACAATGTCGTGGCTATATATCATAAATTTGAGGCTATAAAGAAAATAACCATATTTTTAGGACGTAAATTTACTGTAGCTATAGCCTTGTGGCTGAAAAAAAACTGTGGCTAATCATGGCTAATAGCCACAGCTTTACCACGCTTTGTCCATGGCTTATATAGCCGCGGTAATAACACTATAAGCATGGCTAAATACAGTGGTTATATTAGCCACGATTTTTCCACTTTAACTATGTAGCTTTTCTAGCCACAGTTTTGCATATATATCTTCATGGCTATATATAACCATGGCTTTTGTCCCGGTTTCATGTGGTGATGCTAGCCACGTTGTAGCCATTCAGCTTTTCGTGGCTACAGTTTTTTTTTAAATATTTTCTTTTATTTAGTTTTTATTGGCCAATTTTATCAAATTACATTTCTATTCAAATATTTAAATATTGCACATTCAATATAAACACAAATTCATATATATAAAAGAGTAGATGAACATTACAAAAACATAGATAAAGTCTAAGAAGAAGTCTTAAGACCTCGAGTTTTAAGATCTTGTTACAAAAGAGAATAAAAGATGATAAAACTACTTCTAAATGTAATCGACAAGGTTAGTATGACCAATTGGGGGTTGAGACTGAGGAGAAGAAGTCTGTCCAATAGGTGCTTGTTGGGGTAGAAGTATTTGGAGGAACTGATTGATTGCAGCCTTTGTTGCTGACATATCCTGCTTAATCTCAGAAATGTCATACTTTACCTCAATAACATCAGCAGTTACACTTTGGAAGCTGGTCTAAGACCACCCACACTGCCACTTCTATGTCGGCACAAAAAAATAAAACATACCCACTGTTAAATTACTGGTAAAATCGTGGTTATCTTAATTGCTGAATCATAGCTATCCTAGCCACATTACATTTCCATTGCTTTTTTGTGGCTTTTTTTTTGGTTCACTGTAGCTTTTTGTTTTTGGTGGCTAAGGTGTGGCAAGTGCGTAGCTTTTTCTACGCAACCACAGGTTTGTAGTGGCTCATCCGTAGTTATGCAATAGTTTTTTACTAGTGGATTTTTGACATTTTGCTAACAATATTTTTAATCATTTATTTTCTTGTTCTGTTTAATTTTTTAAAATTGTGACCTAAAAATAATTTACTAATATTCTTTTGATTTCACATAATTAATAATGCTACATAGGATAGCATAGACAAAATATAGTTTCTATTTAACTATAAACTAACTTGGAATTATAGTTGTATCAATTCCAGTGTGGCATTCCAATTAGAAACGTTCCGTAATATTAGTAGAATCAATAAGTAATATTTACAAATTTATATAAAATTATGATATATTTGAATATTAATAAAAATAAAAACCCAAAATAAATTTTCTTTTTTATGCTGACTCAATCAATTATTAAATAATATAGTTGTGAAATTTAAAACTAAAACCAAATCCCATAAAAAACACTCACCAATAAGTGATATAAGAGTGCTCAAAAGAGCAACAAAACAACAAACCATCTTAGGAGAAGAACCCAACCATCATTCTAGCTTTCTCTGTATCAAACTTCATGGTAGCTTTACTTAAGTTCATTAATTCTTCATTCAAAGGATATTGTAACTATGAGGCCTAGAAATTTATTTCTGAACACGGTGATTGCGAGTAACTAAGTACACACAATCTCCAGAGCAGCTTGATTCTGTGTCTGCAAGACTGCAACATATGGTCCAGCGAACAACGTTTGGTTCTATTGTGGCATATTCCAATGTCTTCCACTCATTCCTAAATTTAGGGTACACCATAGACAAATGCTCATGTTCTCTCATGTAATGCTCATGTCAACACAAACCTGACTTGAGGAAAGGCAAAGATGAATTTTTTATTTAATTCTCGTGCCAAAGTAATTCACGTCAACGAATACTAGCATCATCTCAGTGAAGCTGTTAGAAAGCTCGAACAAACAAAAAAAAGCAACACCATAAAGATAAAAAGATAAGGCTTAAAAGCTCATAGCAAGTTTAAGAAGCTTTGTGCTACTACAAGCCTAACAATGATAAAAACAGATAACAAAAAATCACAAATAGAATGCTTCAACTCTGGAGAATCCGGACACATATCAAGAGACTGCCTAATGAGGAAAAATCAACAGGCTTACATGCACGAAGACGAAACCAAAGAACTTAATATGGAATAATTATTGTTTTCAGCACAAAGCACATGGATTATAGACAGTGGAGCAACAAATCACATGGTCAAGGTTTTCAAATTTGGACAAAATCAATTCTTACTCCAGTCAAACTAGCTAACAGAGAGAAAATTATGAGTACTGGCACATGCAGCATCGTAGTGGAAACTAACTTGGGTCAAAGAACCCTAAGCAATGTGTTTCTTGTTCCAAATATCACAAGAAATCTACTTAGAGTTGGACAATTAGTAAAGACTGGATATAAGGTTTTGTTTGAAAGCAAAAAGTGCATCATAATGAATAAAAAATACAATATGATCATTGAAGCTTCTGTGAGTGGAACTAGCTTCTCACTAAGCTGGTCAATCATTGAGAAAAGAGTATTAAGTCAAGAAGAAGATTCTTCACCATTCAACCACAAAAAAAAAAAAAAAACTACACAACAACCAGAAGGTTGCTTATCAAGAGTTCCAAAATCTCAACATTCATCACAAAAAGCTAGAAACGAAAATTCAGCCACTGAACCACACGAACATCAAATAAAACAAGTAAAGCATCAAGAAGAGTAGATAGCTCTAACCGATTCACAGATACTGAAGAGAATCAAGACAATGGTTGTAATATGAGAGAAAATCCAAAAAAACAGAAAAGCAGATTGATAGTAACCAAATACTGAAAGGAGAAGAAAGAATAGAAAACGTAGCAGAGAAGGTGGTAGAAGAGAAATCCAGCAAAAAGAATCCAGATGACAATGACTTTACACAAAACTCGCCTGAGAAAGATACTGCAGAGAAAAGAAACTTGCAACTTAGTTAATATGAAAGAGGAATGAAGAAAGAATCAAGTGAAAGAGTTATGTTTCAAAGAAGTTGGCAAAGAAAAATATTGTAAACTTGCTGTGAATGAGGAGATCAAACTGATAAAAAAAAAATCACATTGGATATCTCACAGAAGAATCACAAAGATACATTCCGAGAAAGATTAATAAGCAAATCAATTCAGAAAAATCGACGACAAAACACAAAAGTGATGAAGAAACTTTGAAGCTTTCCCAAAAATGAGTTATGGGAGAGAAATTGTTATATTCGGATTTATCATGGAAAACCAATTGATGATAACTGAATTAACTCTAACCCTTAGTTAATGTCCCATTAATGAATCCCCGATGTGAGATACCATGTTATATTCAGGTTTATTATAAACTTCTAATTTAAAACCAATTGCTGATATGGTGTTTAATAGTTCATTTTGCAGATTTTCTTTCCTGTTATGGTGAATGCAATGATCTCTTATTGTTTCGGTTTGTGGCTGAATGTTTGAGTATTGGGTTTCAGTCGACGAGGCTTCGTTTTGTGGAGGTTCATGGTCGGTTTCTATCTAGGTGCAAAGGGGACGTCATGAAGTGAGTTTCAGCCGTACCCAAAAGTTATGTGAATCGTGAAACGATCTTGCTTGTTGAGTTGTGAAGTCTTGGTTACTAGGGGATGGTATCGTTTGGCAGGCCATAAGCAGCAACGATAGATCAGGATTGAGAAGACTTGGTGTCTTGTGTGCTAGAAGTGGAGGATGTTGTATGGTTGGTTGAGGGCAGCATCGATATATCCAGATCATAACGTTTTGCTATATGGAAAGTTTTTTTTTTTGCTTTGAATTGTCTATGTTGTTGTGTAAGAGGGCTTTCAGTTGCTGTGTTTTAGTTTCAGATTTTAGTTTTTATATCTTGGTTGTGTTCGTAAATTTCCTCGGAGTGGGTTCTAGTTGTCTTATTGCGGGCTTTTGTTTCTGAGGATTCTTTGTAATCCGCCAGCTATGTATCAAACCTTGTAATTCAACTTTAAACGAATATCATCAAATGAAAAAAGGTCAGTTGGATTTGTCAAGAGGTACAACACCTGAAGTGAGGAACATCACATTGTTATGTTTTTGGGATTGAGTTACTTATATTAATAACATACCACTACTTAGTGTTTTTTACATCAAACAACCATTCAATTACTCAAACTTTAAATGGTCTGTCTAACCATACCGTAATAAAATATCCAGCAAAACAATTTCTTATGTAAAGATTCGTAATATCCTAGTTTGTGGTATATGTGAAAGACTTAAAAATTGATTTGGCTACCTATGTCATCAAAATACATTTACATTTTCATTTACACATCCGTTTAGAACTTCAGGGTTAAGCGTGATTTAGTTGAATTCGTGAAAGGATGAGTGATCTACCAAGAAGTCATTTGCGGTATCATGTGAATAAAATCAAAGTACATGAAAAAGTCATGTGGTGCTTGTAGGGTCCTGTGAGGTCTTGTGAGGGCTCACAGTAACATGAGTTACGATCTTGGACGCAACGAAGATGTTGCGTTTTATGATAGGGATGAATTGTAACATCATAATTTATTATATATGAGAAAGGCTTAAGAGAATTGCATTTGATGCACAAACAACATCATTGCATTTCATTTATTATTCCATCAAAGCTTTAGATATAGAAACAAACGACAATTTGATCATATATGATACATGGTAATGATGTTCATATATCAATTATTTGTTTTCTTATCGGTTAAGAGTGTGGCCATTGAGCTACTCAAGCAATCCTCCCTTGCGGAAGCCTCCATCTTTTCAATAAGCTTATTGTTATCTTCAATGCGATTATCTATGAGCTTCAGCTGAGACTCAACTAACTTATCGATGTTTAAATGTTGGATGGATTCAAGTTGTTCCATGCTCAAAATAATCTTGTTTTCATCAAGGTATTCGATTAAAGTTTTCTCCAAAGCCTATATTTCACAAAATATATTTAACGGTTGTAGAAAAACAAAGTACATAAGAGTGAATAGTGTAAATAAATACTCACCCTCACATGCTCTTCATCTTCTTTTGTTTCTTCCTTCATAAGAATGAGTTCACCAATAAGATCGAAAACTTCAACATTTGTGGAAGTCATTCTTTTCTTTAATGAATCTAAATCTTGAAAGATATTTAAAATTGTGTCTTCACTTCTTTATCATTTTGGCACATTTATAGATTTGATGAATCAAGTCAGTCAACAATACTAGATAAAAGTCTATTCAAATTGATGTTGTTCTTGGTCAACTATCCTTAAATTGTATATATTTACCAATATATTATACCATAAATGTTCCAATTTGGAATATGAAATAAAAAATTCTAGAAAATATAATATATTATCATATATGGTGTAACAAAAGATAACTTTCCTGAATTAATTGATTGTTAAGTTCTATGGAACGAATTGAAGTCACAAGGATTTTTTATATATTTTGCTAATAATGTTTTTAATAATTTCTTGTTCTCTTTAAAATTCTATAAAATTTGACCTAAATATAATTTATTAATATTCTTTAAATTTCACATAATTATTAATGTTATATAGGATAACAAAGATAAAATATAATGTTTTTGTTTAATTATAGACGAACTTTGAAGTCTGTAGTTGTATCAACTCCAGTGTGGCATTCCAATATTGTTAGATACTTTCCCTAAATATTAATAGAATAAACAAATACTATTTAAAATTTTAGGTATAAATTATGATATATCTGAATATCAGTAAATTAGAAACCTTAAAATATATTTTACTTTTAACTGCTTCGTTCAATTATCAAAGGATATAACTCTGAGAATACAAAACTAAAACCAAACCCATTAAAACACTCACCTATAGGTGATATAAAACTGCTCAAAAGAGAACAAAACAACATGTACAACATCTTAGGAGAAGAACCCAACAATAATTCTAGTCTTTTTCTTCGGGATCAAACTCCATGGTAGCTTTACTTCAGTTCATAACTTCCTAATTCAAACGATATTGTAACCATGAGGGGGGCATGCCTAGAAAATTATAGCTGAACACGGTGGTCGCGAGTAACTAACTACACAAAATCTCCATAGCAGCATGATTTTGTGTCTGCAACATATGGTCCAGCGACCAAAGAATGGTTTTATCGTGGCATACCCCCAGTGTCGTCCACTCGTTGCTGAAACTGAGAGTACACCAGAAAAATTTGTCGATGTTCTCGCATGTCTTCCATAGACGTAAGCTCATTGCAGCACAAACCTGACTTGAGTAAAAGCAAAGATGCATCTCTTGTTTAACCCTCATGCCAAGGTAATCAGAGAACCCGGCGAAGCCACAAGTGCAATTAATCTAAAATACAACGACAGCTATAAAAAACAATCTGATAACTTAACAAAGGGGAAGGCAGAAAAGTTCCAAGAACCGCTCCAAAGTAACACAAATAGATTGACATAAAACAATGAATGAGCTCAGATAACGCAAAAGTAAAACCAAAAATAGGGCAGTAAAGGGAAGAATAAACCAACTATGGAGCCACAAAGAAGAAACACGTTAATGAAGACTAGCATCAGCTCAGTGAAACTGTCAGAAGGCTCGAACAAATTGAAAATAAGCTACATTATAAAGATAATAAAAGATAAGGCTAAAATCTCACAAGGAAGCCATTGATCAACTAAGAGTGATGGAGACAGGGAAGAGACCAATCGAAATAGATGATGGACCATCACACCCTTGACCAGCCATCAACAACTTGTAGAAACACATGTTTCATGAGTAAATTATATTTACCCAAAGGATGTTGTTGGTGCTAATCAAGTTATATTCAAATGATTCTATAAAATACTGGAATTTGAAATAAATAAACAATTTCTAATTTATTTTATGTGATATATGATAAATTGATTACAAATAAGCTTTGTATATCATAAATTTTATTATTCTAATCTAGGACTATGAATACTGTTTGAGACAAAAAAAAAAATCTCTCACAGACATTGTATTAGTTCTTCAAACAAATGTAGATTTGGGAGAAATCCTTGTTTCCATCTTCTCTTCTTGTGGTGTTAATCTCCATGGTTGTATTTTTATTTGTCCTGAAAAACCAAGACCATTACAAACGATATTTACTTCTTAGTATGAAAATATTAGAAACAAAATTACGTTGATAGTCATCCTCATATGTTTTTACCATTCCTTTGCCGATTGTCAGCAATATGTTATCCACCCACAATAGTTTCCATTAAGTTTTGCACTGAGTTTTCTCTTCTCCCATATAATATAAAACAACATTCGAAACAACGTTTATATTGCCTTTAATTAGAAGTACAATCACATTATGCTTAAAATCCTCACACATATTAAATAATTGATGCATGTTGAATTCACCATCAGGTAATTTCTTTGAACCAACCTCTATTCTTGTTCTTCTTCATCACAAGATTTGTCATCAATAGAAGGGTAGACTTCATCTTCATCTTCATCAGGAATTTTAACCTTATTGTTCACCTTGTTGATTACTTACAGGTCTTCTTTAACCACCTTAGCCTCATTGTGTTATTCAGAATTATCGGACAACCCAGCTTCAAACTCTATACTTTTTCATTGATCGTTTGATGCTTCACACTTGTTAGCTACTATTTCTTCAGTTAGATTCTCAAATAACACAATTGCTCTCCGGCCCGTTCTCTTCTTCAGCTAATGCCTTCTTACTTTCTTCTTCAGCTATTGCCTTCTCACTCACTTCTTCAGCTATTTACTTTCTGCTCTCTTACTGCCTTCTAACTCTCCTCTTCTGTGAAACCCAACCCTTCTTGATGTACATGTTGATCTCCTTAGACCATAGGCATGTCGTCTCCGATCTCTTCTTGTTATACTCCGAATTTTCCACAGTGGCTTTATATCTTATATTTCTTGATAAAGTAGTTTGAACCATATTTTTCCTATGATGACCCTTCTTCTCTCAAACACCTTTGAAACCAAATTTGTGAAGATGGAAACATGAGCCACCTCAACAACATTGACCACTCCATCTACGTACTCCAACTCCAAGACTTCGTTTTCATTTTAGATTTCACATAATGGTAACTTCAGCTTCTACCCTTCTACACGAACATGTTTTATAGGCCAAGGAGGTATTTTGATATGAATAAAAAAGGAAATACTTTTTAAAAAAATTCTAGAAGGAATGATGAAAATATTGATTACAGATTACAATCTACAAAATTAAATAAATAAATAAAAAGGAAAAAGCTTGGAGAGGCGGCCATCTATAATTCCAAAATCGTACGGTTGAGACTTAAAAAGACGTCATCAACGAAGTTATCAACGGTTTATGTGTAAGCTGTTAACGTAGGGTTGAGATGCAGGAGATTATAGCCAGCATTCACAAGATACGACCCTAAGGACATCCACAATGGTGGATTCCCATTGTAGAATCCTTAGAAACTTTTTTTTTTTTTTTTTAATATTTTTTTTCAGATTAAAAAAAAAAAAAAAATCAACCAATCGTGTGTCGCCACGTGTCGCAAACAGTGTAAGGACCGATCCTTATTTAGGGATTTTAAGGATCGAATCTTTAGGTTTTAGTGAGGCCCACTGATTATTTAATTATTTTTTCGCTAATGACTCCTCTTAAGGACCCCCATTGCGGGTGCTCTAATATCGCTAAATAACAAAATAAATTCCTTTTTTAGCTGAGATTTTTTAATATTGTTATCATCACGAGAACCTCACAAAAAATAACGCGGCAAGGAGAGAGAGAAGCGGTGGAGTCGTGAAGTTTGCGTAGGAGAAGCTCTGGATAACGTCTTTTCCCGTCGTCGGAGACGGAGGTTATGCCTGTTGGCTCTTGAGGTAATCAAAACATCTTTCTGATTGTTGTTTGATTGGCTTCGCGTTTCTGAGATCTGATGGAATCGAATTGATTTCCGATTGATTTTGAATTTCTTTCTTCGTTGAGATCTGAGATAAACCTTGTCGACGATTACTGTTGTTCAATTTCAAGGTGGAGTTGAGATTTGGTGATGCTACTACTAGCATGAATAGGGATCTACTCTATGTTCGTTGATTGCAATTAGGTTTTCATGAAGAGCTGTGACTTGTTTGTGTCGTTGAATGGCTTCTCTAGTTATTGTTTCGTTTATATTTGAATTGTACCTGTTGAACTTTTGATATTGATTTATGTGTTGATTATCAGGTTATATTAAGCTTCATTTCGAGTGGATTTGCTTCCTTTGAGATATGGAACAAGATTACATCTGCTCAGGCTGCTACCAGTATCGAGTTTTCTCATTGCAAGAAGCTCTCGATTGGCGGGTTCTTGCTCGCTCTGATTTCCTTACTACCCCTTTCGTGAACTGCACTTAGCTGTTCAGACCTTCTTCCGTGATCTTTATGGAAAGGTGTGATGCAAATTTCTAAGTCAGGTATGTTTTTTTTTTTTTTTACAAAGGCATTGTCATTTACATTTTAGCTTTACACGAGATGTTTCTAATATTTGGCTTGTATAAAATTGTCTTTTTGATTTTTTTTTCTTTACGTATTTGAGGACCCGTAGCTGTAAATTTAGTTAATGTCAGTTAAGAAATAAGATTTTTATATAAAAGTCTTAATTTTTCTTTTTGGAGTGTTATACATATGGAAATTTAGAGAAAAGGAATAAAACTGCTATAAAAGTTAGGAAATCTCAAAAAAAAAGGAATGATAAATGATAAGAGCTAAAAACACGTCATATACTCCAAACTTTTATAACTTCTTGATTTTCTTTTGTTTCATATTTATCGAAGCATGATTGTTTGTGTGGCACATCTTTATTTTGTGCAGGGCTGATGTCTACAAGTTATCATTCCTTTACATAGTCCAAGAGTCTCATCTAAACCTTGGTCCCTACAGTTTACAAATTCTGTTAGTCCCTATTCCATATCTGGTTCTTATGGGATGTATCAGTTTCTTTTCAAGTTTTGACATGTCGTAGCTTTGATAACTCTTTTCCTCTAGTCTCCGTACCATGAGTGAGTTGTTTTGAGCGTGGGTTGTTCATTGTGTCGTCCAGTTCTCAGTATGTTTTGCGTTCTTCTCTTGGTGTCTTTCTTTTGCCTTGATGGTCAGCCAATTTATTTCCTAAATAAATAACGGTTAGCCGGAGAATCTTTGAGTTTGCTGGGATACGAACAAGTGGAAGATTGAAGTTACAGATATATTTCAGAAAGTTCTTTACAAACAAAAAAGCTACAGAGGATACTGTGTTTAACCTAGAGACATGGAGAGGTATGTTTGATTTTCTTTATCTGTTCTCTATCTTTGGCTTCAGACCCTTGAGTTTTAATTTATGTTTCCTTTTCAATGCATTATGCAACTATAGGTATAATTTAGTCAAGGAAGTTGGTGATGGAACTTTTGGGAATGTTTGGCGAGCTGTCAATAAACAGACGGGTGAAATTGTAAGTTGTTTTTAGAGATCAAGTCTCCTATACTATTTGTGCTTAATTTTTAGGATTCTAAAGTTTTCTATGGATAGGTTGCAATTAAAAAAATGAAGAAGAAGTATTACTCTTGGGAAGAATGTGTTAATCTGAGAGAAGTGAAGGTATTGTATCTCCTTTACTTCAAATGTTATCAGTCTTTCTTCTTGTATGTTTGCTGATCATCTCTTTTTTCTCATACTAGTCTCTTAGCAGGATGAATCATCCAAACATTGTGAAGCTGAAGGAAGTTATCCGGGAGAACGATAACCTATACTTTGTGTTTGAGTACATGGTATACTTCTTGCTATTTTTTGTTTGATCTCTTTGCCATAGCTCTTTCTTCTTCAGTGCCCTAAATATTATTTATGTTCTTACTTGAGCAGGAGTGCAATCTTTACCAGCTTATGAAGGATCGCCCTAAGCTTTTTGCAGAATCTGATATCCGAAATTGGTGCTTTCAAGTCTTTCAAGGCCTTTCTTACATGCATCAGCGTGGATACTTTCACCGTGATCTTAAGCCAGGTAATTGATAGCCTTGAGTTTCCAGTCAATATCAGCACATGTGCGATGGAGTTCAACCCTTTTTTTTAATTCAGTTTATAAGCTTTTTGTTTACTGCAGCCATAATTAAATATTTTGTCAATGAAACATGTGTATATTTTATTTTTTGTAATGCAGAAAATCTACTAGTCTCTAAAGATGTCATTAAGATCGCTGATCTCGGCCTGGCCCGGGAGATCGATTCGAGTCCACCTTATACTGAATATGTCTCGACACGCTGGTAAAGTTCACTTCCCTGACCATTTGAAATGAGTCCTTAAGAAATCACTCTATTTGTAGGTCAAGTGTTGATGGCGATTAAGACATCTGTAATATTTTCCGCATCTCTTCCTTACTCGCCATAAAGTCTGTGGCTCTAATGTGCAACAGGTACAGGGCACCTGAGGTACTGCTGCAGTCATATGTGTACACGTCAAAAGTTGGTTAGTGTTCTCAAATGTCCAATAAAATAAGTCTTTCAATATGGTGTTGGTCCATTTCTTAACAGCGGGGTAATTTTGACCGTGTTTCAGATATGTGGGCAATGGGGGCTATTCTGGCTGAGCTGTTGTCTCTTCGCCCTCTTTTTCCTGGAGCTAGGTATTTGTCAGATGGTGTTCAATTACAGTGTTCGTGATTAAAGAATGTTGCGAATGTGATGCTAAGCTAGCAAATTATCTCTTTTAATGTGTGTAGTGAAGCAGATGAGATTTATAAAATCTGCAGTGTGATAGGTAGCCCAACTGAAGAGACATGGTTGGAGGGGCTTAATCTTGCTAGCGTCATCAATTATCGATTTCCTCAGGTAATTTTCTTGCTCAAATCGTGAATGTTTCTGGAGAAAAATAGCGTCTGGATTTTATAAAAAAAAATCTTTGTATACTAGTAAATAGTAATGATCTATATGTTATCTTGCAGCTTCCGGGTGTACACCTTTCAAGCTTGATGCCATATGCTAGTGCAGAGGCTGTTAACCTTGTTGAGCGCCTATGCTCATGGGATCCCAGCAATAGGCCGACTGCTGCAGAGGCTTTACAGCATCCGTTCTTTCAGAGTTGTTATTATGTTCCACCATCTCTCCGTGCCAAAATGTATGTTGGGCAGAGAGGGTCTCTCGAGCATCATCAGCTGCGGCAATCCGTCAAGAGGTTGCCGGCGACTTTGACCAATGCTGCTAATAATAAGCCATTCAACAGTTATGCCACTCCAAGGATGAATGCTCCTTTTGGCGCTAGTCAGACCCAGCGGAAGCAGGAGATGCCTAATAAGATTAACCAGGAGACAGCATGGAACAACAAACCTGTGGGAAGTTATCATGTCAGAGATGCTAAGTATATACCACCACCTGGAAGGAAGAGTCCTTGTAAGTAAAAATCACATATTCTGTTCTCATAGTTTGATTATATGTCTGAGGAAACTAAATTATGCGCTTCTGCAGCATCTATGAACAAGAAGTGGGTCTTTCCTCGTGGGCCATCAGAGGCTGCAAATCAACTGGCAGATGCAGCGGTCGGAGGAGGAAGATGGAGTCAAAGGAAACAGCAACCGACGATGAAGGCAGGTTGGGTGGGAGAAAGTGGTGACATGTTCCTCAGACCTACACAACCTCCCAATCCCTACTCTAGGAGAATCGCCGGTTAAAGCCCAAACACTCTTTCTCGTGACTCATAAGATAACATGAGCCATCATCATCATCATCGTTTTGCTTTTGATTATCATCATCATCGTCTATTACCCTAAAGTCCAAAGTCATTTGTGGAATAAGATAATGTTTGATTTTCTTTCAAAAACTCTTGTGCTTTGTTCATGGAACTTGTTCTCTCTGTACTGACTTTATTGTTTCGTCTTTGGACATCGATGAATGAGATTTAGATCAATTAACAATACTTCGTCGGAAAGAATCATAACTAGCCTTTAACGTCTTGGGTTTTGCTCTTCTTCGTGTGGCTGGACGGATGTGATTTCCTTCGTTCTGAAGCATTACTAGTCAGTGTTTACATCCACTACGTAAAATCACTCTTCACTTTACAGGCCCCATCAGCAAATATGTGTAATCATATGTCAGCATGAAAGATGTGCAATAGACATTAAAAAGATTCCATCACAAAAGTATGGTTTTGAGCATGAAAGATGTGTCAAAATGTGCAAACAGTTCATGGTTTTGTTCTCAAAACCATGGTTGGGCAAACGGTGCAACAAACATCACACGGTTCCATCTTAAAACATACAATGTCAACAACTTTTCTATGCAGAAAAGAGTTCATAGTTGTGCAGAGAAAGTAGAAGAACTACAATGCAAGATTTAATAAGACACCAGTAAATGTCTTTCTTTGATCACTTGCCTATAATAAGTTTAGCTCTGGCATCTCCTTTGTTGATTTGAAACTGATCTGTTAACCCAAAGTGAGCCATTAAAAGCCAAACAAAGTTGATCAGCTCACCACCTCTACTAAGCTGCTCCACATGAGCTGTAGAATCACAATGACACGCTGCATAACAGAGAAGTTCCACCCACACTTTGCTCAATATCTCCCACTTGTCTTTCCCATACCTCTCCTCCAGCTGCATAAGGTCTTTAGCTAACCTGCTTGCATCAAACAACACAGACTTGCTTCTATCTCCCTTAACACCCATTGGATCAATATCACTACTGACGCCAAGGATCGTCTTGCTAGCTATCTTCACATCTCTAACGTTCTCAATATGCCTCCTGTGGAAGAACTTGTCAGCTTCAGCCATTGTGTCTCTGAATCTAATCTTCCCAATTCCAGCAACCTCAGACATCAGACCAGGTTGCATGATCAGGAGATACATCACGTAGTCTGAGATGATTTTGCTGAACTCACGGTTGCTGTAATGCTTACTTTCATCATATCCCTCAGGGATAGTCTCTTCCTGTTGGTAACAGAGCTCTGTTGCAATGTGCCACATCAAAAGACTCTGATCATAATCAAAGTTTGTTACATAACCCACCAGCTTCTCCCGGTCTGCATCCTCTGGAAGGTTGTCTCGCAAAGTCCACTGTCCTCGAGCCAGAGATATCCTTTTAGCATTCTCAGGACTGTCTCCAAACTTTGACTTGTATTTGAGCTCAGTGAACATGAACGCCCAGAGCTCTTTAGTCATGGGCTCTCCATGCACAAACAGCGTCTTGTAAACCATGTCAAGCATATCTGAGATGTCAAAGAAGTCGCTGAACTTATCCCACACAAACTTGATGAAGTGAGGAATGCGTGATAGGAATCCGAAGTAGAAAGGGTAGATAGTACTACGAGCCCAAGGATGTTTTCTTGATGTCTCATTGACAGTGTGGCTGATCCTCTTGTGCACAGCATTGATCAACTTGATAACCCATCCACCAAGTGTTTGGAAGATAAAGCTGAGCTTCTCAAATGGGTAAGTGAAGGCAGTCCATGCGTAGCGACGGAGTCTACCCCTTGCGTCATGGATCCTCTCTACCTCAGCATTTGTGGCGTATGCTAGAAAGTTAAACACGTTTATGCTTCCACACCATCTCCTGAGGAAGAATCCAGTTGTAAGCACTTGATGCTTCTGCACCTTTGAACACTTATCAACACCTTCCTTGTTACACGGTTCGTTAGGACACTTATGCTCACCTTTCTCGTGACACTCTTGCATAGTCCAACTAAGCTTTCTCAAACTAAGTAGCCAGTTGAAGAACTGATCTTTCAACGATAGTTCTTCGTCCGGGTTATCCTTCAAGCTACTGAGTGCAGCACATGTCCAATCAGAAAACAGAAACAAGAGGATGGATATAATATCCAAACCCATTCCAACTGCAAACAGCGTGTAGCTAACCACGACATCAGCTCCATGAAAGTCTCGGCCTTTGTTTGGTCTCTTATCAAAGAGAATGAAAGCTGCCACAAGGGTCCCTGAAGCAACCACCCGTGATATAGTTCCAATAACGGTATGAAGAACAGCTACCTTGGTGAACAGAGCATCATAGAGAAAGCCAAGTTCCACTTCAATGATCCTCAAAGCTTCCTCTGCATCAGTCAGATTCTCAAAGATCTCAAGGCTCTCGTCACGCTCCCTGAAACTGAAGATAAGGTTGACCACAAGGCCCTTGAATGTGTTGAAGAACTTGTAAGCATACTGAGCAATCTCAAGATCAGTCAACCGACTCTCTATTTTCCTAATATCCGAGGCTTGTGCTGGATGCACAAGCTTCTTAGGCCTATTCTCCTTGTCAGGCTCATCAATGAGAATGATCTTTGTTGGTAGTCTTGCCTCTTTCTTGGCCTTATACTCCTCCATGAGCTTCGCGTAGTTTGGTCCTGGATCCGGTGCTTGAACCATAGAGTCTCTAAACTTATCCAAACTCGCACTATACAAAGCCGTTGTCCTCTCTAGATACTTTATAGTCCCGGAGATAAACACCAAGAGTATTATCAACCATAAACTATTGGGGAGAGACTGAAGAACAACGTAAACACCAGCAATAGCTTGAAAGACAAGACCAAAGACATGTCTGAGCCAAAGAGCGTTGTCTTCAAGGGCAAAAGCTGTGATTGTATCTGGTCCACCAAGATGTAAGAGCAAGAATGGTGCCCATAAGGCCATGAGCTTCTTGTCCTGTAGAGGGTCATCAGGCTTGAGATCTTTACCTTGGTTCTTGGAGATGAGACCAACGGCGAAGTTAGCAGACCAGTCTGCTAAGAGGTAAGAGGACCAAACGAGCATGATCAAGAGTCTTCTTGGTGTGCGTTTCCTGAGAGGTGAGAAGCAGATGAGAATTGCTTGGAGGGTAAGGCTCAGAATGATTGCTCCTCTTATGTTCCATCTGTCCCACACATCTTTGATGTGCTTTGGTATCACTTCCACCATTGTTGTTCTTTCTCTCTCTCTTTTGATGTTTGAGATGTTTTTTTTGTCTCAGATTGACTTAGAGAAATTTGGGGTATGTGAAATGTTTTTGGGAAGCCATTGATGCTCTCTTTTTTTACCAGAGGCTCACTCAGGACTCAGGAGAGAGACGACTCAGCGACTAAGGTCTAGCTGTTCTGTTTTTTTTCTTCTACGAATTAGTAATAAACTATTTTGCATTTTTCGTATATTTATGGCAAATTGTTTATAAAAAAACTAGTCGCTATTCGCATCGTAATGATCTTTTTTCTTTTAAATAGAAATATCCTTTTGAATAAATAAATCTTTTTTTTTNTTAGCCGAAAAGTGTAAAAAATGTCAAATTATGAATTAGAAACCCGTTAAGAGACCGGAATAATGATGCCCTAAGACTATAAAAGTGTCTCTTAACCAAAAAAATATATATTTAAAAAATATCAAATCATGAATTAGAAACCCGTTAAAGAGACCGGATAATGATGCCCTAAGACTATAATTACTTTTTGTAAACATGCTGAATAAAAAATGAAAATATGACAGCTGTTGCATAGTAATTATTAAAAGTTCGTGTATCGGAAGTTGAGCTCGCGTCGTTTAAGGATAATACATTAATCACTAAAATCCGATTTGAATCTTTAATACTATGATTAAACTCCTAAGACTAAGATAACTTTTTGTTTATTTATAGAAATATCAGTAGTATATTATATTAACACTGCCCCCTGCCCCTGATTAGTCTTATCTTTAGTCATGTCTGTCTTGTGAACTGTTTGTGTCATCATTTTAACGCAATTTAATCTTTAGGAGAGTTGTCTTTTGGATCGTAGGAAGCAATCAAGCTTACATAAAATGAATGTATCAGCCAAATAGAAGATAAACAGAAAGGTCCATGAGCTATAATGCAGATGATTTAATCTCTAGTAATCATACAATAGATGCAAACAGTTCAAGGCATTACTCTTTGAAACCACAACAAAAGCAAATGAAGGAAACTAATGTTGCTGCCGGTTAATTCGAGGATCACTTGCCTATAACCAGTTTGGCTCTAGCATCTCCTTGGTTAATCTGGAACTGATCTCCTAATCCAAAATGAGCCATCAACAGCCACACAAAGCTGATGAGTTCTCCACCTTTGCTTAGCTGAGCTGCATGTTCTATAGCTCCACACTTAGTTGCTGCATATGAAAGCAACTCAACCCACACTTTGCTCACTACCTCCCACATGTATGCCTCTCCCTTGGCCTTCTTCAAGCCATCCTTTAACTCTGGAAGCTCTTTTAAACCCTTAAGCTCTTTCGCCAGCATACTCCCATCAAACAGAACAGACTTGCTTCTATCACCTTTCACATCAATAGGTTCAGCTTTTGCTGGAGCCGTCACAGATAAAATCGCCTCGCTAGCCTTCTTTATGTCTCTGTATTCGATATGCCTCCTATCGAAAAACCTTTTCGCCTCCTCGCAAGTGTCCCTGAATCTTATCTTTCCAATACCCACAACAGCTGACATCAAAGTAGGCTGCATCATCATGAGGTACATCATGTAGTCTGAAAGGATTTTACTAAACTCACGATCACTATGGCTCTCTTCAGTGCCATGTTCTGATTGGTATAAGAGCTCAGTTGCAATATGCCACACAAGAAGACTCTGATCATAGTCCATTTCCATCACATACCGTAGAAGCTTCTCACGCTTTTTCTCTGTCTCTCTCTCTTCACCTTGTATGTCTCGCAGACTCCAGTCACCCCTAGCTGAAGACACCCTCATGGCACTTTCAGAGTCGTCGGCGAAACGGGATTTTTTCAAAACCTCTCCAAATATATGCTCCCAAAGATCCAAGGTGAGACGATCACTTGATGTGAAGATCACCTCTTCAAGCTGAGCTTGTATCCCAAAGAAGTCCATGAACTTTCTTATCAGATATCCAAGAAGATGAGCAAGGAAGAACGTCCAGTAGATCCAACTCCTAATATAATCTTCCTTTAACCAGTTTTTGTTCTTGCATAAAAGACTTATCTTATTGTCAAACCACTTGTAAACAAAATGAACTGCTTGCTTTACACCGTGGAAACAGAATGCAATTGCTTTTCCAATGGCTTTGAAGACATATCCAATGCGAAAAAACGCGATAAACCAGTCAATGGACATGTGTATGAAACCCTTTGTGTGATGGATCCGCTTCGGAGTTATCCAAAGACAGTACTCTAGCAAGTTGTGTGCATGTACATACTCAGACCACCTGCGTACCATAAAGAAAGTGTTGAGCACTTCATGACACGTCTTGTCCTTTCTATCCTTCTTCACGGATTCTTCTTCCTTCTTCAGCCTCAAGAAAATGAGAATGGGCTTTATAATCTTGTCGAACCAGTTAAGTTTGTTGTTCACTTCATGACATGTTTTGTCATTGGCACTGAAGCATCTGTACTTGGCCGTCTTCAACCCCTTCGCTCCAAGAATCCAGTTAAGAAACTTGTCGAAGTTAGTGTCGGGATCATCCACCTCGTCCTTCATCTTCCTCAGCCTGACAAAGGTCCAGTCAGACAGACAGAACATGACAAGAGCAATGCAATCAAGAGCTATCCCTCCTATCAGCAAAGCATAAGTAAGACCAACATCAAATCCACCGTAGTCTTTCTTCTCCGTGTATTGGAAGATGCGGAGAGCTGCTATAAGACATCCAAGAGCAATGAACCTGAAGATGACTCCTATAAGATTATGCAGAATCTCAGCTTTCGTGTAAAGAGCTTCGTAGATGAAGTTAAGCTCAACCTCCAAGATTCTAAGAGCTTCACCTGCTTTCAGCTCGCTAAAGAACCGCTTGCTTTCAGCTCGTTGTTGAAAGGTAAAGATGAGATCAACCACAAGACCTTTGAAGATATTGAAGTACTTATAAGCATACTGGAGAATGTTGAGCTCAGTGAGGTCATCAGGCTTAACCTTAGCACCAGCCTTTGGATCTTTCTCAGGCTCTTCAATCTTAATAATCTGTGTAGGCATCTTCATCACCTTCTTAGCCGCGTATTCCTCCATGAGCTTCGCGTAGTTTGGTCCAGGATCAGGCCGTTGGATCATGGAGTCTTTAAACTTGTCAAGACTCGCCAAGTATAACGCTAACGTCCTCTCAACATACTTGATCACCCCTGTTACGGAAACCAGCAGAATGGGTTTCCATAGATCGTTTGGTAACGACTGTAAGAAAACGTAGACGGTTGCTATTGCTTGAAAGGCAAGACCCAACAAGTGCCTGAGCCAGAGCTCATTATCTTCAAGAGCAAGGGCAGTGATTGTATCTGGACCACCGAGATGCAAGAGCAAGAAAGGAACCCAAAAGGCTAAGAGTTTATTGTTCTTTTTAGGCTCTCCGGGCTCAGGATCGTCTCCTTGACTATCAGAGATTTGACCCGCGGCGAAGTTGGCTGCCCAGTCGGCTAGAAGATAAGCTGACCAGATGAGAGAGAGTAGTACCTTTCTTGAAGTGCGTTTTCTTTGAGGTGCAAAGAAAATGAGAAACATTTGGAGGCTGAGACTGAAGATTAAGGTAGTTCGGATACTCCATGCGTCCCATATGTCTCTGATAGGCTTTGGGATTGCGTTAGCCATCTTGAAACAGAGTTAGTTCCTGATTTATTGGAACAGACGAGAATTGATGGTTTTTGAGACACAACACAGATGCATCTAAAGAGGTTTTGGCTTGTTTCTTTGTCTGTTTAATTGTTTTTTTTTTTCTTTTTCTTTTTGGTGTTGAGTTATTCTGTGCAGACAGCCATTGGAAGCCTCTTGGAGACCTGAGGTTAGTCAAAAACTGTTCATGGCTTTCAAGTCTTTCTTTTATGTTTCTTTTTACATTTTGCAAAAACATTTATTTTGTATGATTCTTGTTTACCGTTAATTTGTTTTCGTTCTGTTATACTAATTTGTCATTTCAGAAAAGGTTAAAACAATGATTTAAACAAAACTCCCAATTGTTGGTCCCTTGAAAATGAAAGGTGGGTACAGTTCAAAACAAAAGAAAATATGAAAATGTTGGGGAAAGGGATATATGCTGTATTTATTTAAACTACATTTAAAATACCTAGATATTTTAAATCAATATGTTTGGATCCTTATGTAAATTTTCTCTTGTTTTGTTTCTTATATATCGTTAAGGAATCTCTAATCAGATAGATACCAAGTATGAAGTTCTCTGAGCCTGCCTCAGAAATTGGAATGAGAACATTTGTTTAGTTCTCAGACAAAACAAAATCTGCCCATGTGAACACTAGTTAATTCTCCAAGAAACCCGTTAAAGTACGTTCACCCTATGTATTTATAATTCTAACTAGATTGTACTCTGTGATTTTAAAGCGTGAAATTATACCTTTTACATAATTTAATCTAATAATTTAAAATAATTAATTTATTTTTTAAACCATATTTGTAAACTGGTTTTATTTTTGTGAATAAATATTATTTATTTAATTTAAGAACATGGGATTTTAAAATGTAATAAATTCAATTTATATTGTTAAGACTAAAACTGAGTCAACATTTAGTTATATATATTTAATAATTATTATAAATTTAATTAGTTATTTAAACAATAAAAATTAAAAGATTTGGTTACAATAAAAATAAGAAATATTAAAAATTAAATATTTAATGTTAAAATAATATTATGTGTGATAGTGTTTTTATTAAAATTTAATAATTTGTAAATAATGAGTAAACTAATTCTAATGAAATGTAAAATAGTTAAATTTGAATAAAATATATCGTAAATCACACGTAGTAATAAGGTTATTTCTAAATTATATATTAATTTTAATAAGATAGGCTCAATATTTAATATCATCTTTTTATTTATATTTTATTTTAAAAGTTGGTATAATAGGTGATTAAAGTGAAAAGATAATCGGTTGACAAAAAAAGTTAAAAGACAATCAAAATAAAATATTTAATATGAAATTCCATTATTTCTAATGGACCCTACTTGGAAGCAATTATAACTTTAAATCCAAATAAGATATGCTTTTGTAGATTAACAAGACTTTTCCCACGTCTTGCCATGTGACGACAAAATTGCAGGAAACCATGTTGGCATTCATAGTCTATTGCTACGTATTTAATATTACCAGGACAGCTGGAGTATTATTACTTGAGCTGGATGTATTATTTTAAAAAGTTATATAAATAAATAATGGTAAACTTGGCCATTTTGTAATTGAACATAGTGCCAATACTGTTCGACGACTTCATATATATATTCAACGTGGGGGTGGGACAACGTTTGTGTAATTTATATTTTCGTCCTATCTATACACTTCTCTATTTAAAAATATATTTATAGAAAAATTATTTTATGCATAGTGGCGTTTTTGCCTATGTTCATTTGACATTTTTTTATTCAAAAGAATGGACATGAGTTCATGGTTTAGGGAGGGTTTAAACTCTACACAGAATTCCAATTTTTTAGTAAACATAATAGTTTCAGGTTTACCGATTTGATTGAAATGTGTCTCTAGATAACTATTTATCGTCCAAACAATTATATGAAATGAGCTGTACCCAAAGACACATCTAGAAAAAAAAATTATCAGAAAATTACTAAAAATAAAAAAATTAAATGAATCTGGAAACTATTAATAAAAAATGGAGCTAACTATATAAAAAAAGTCAAAACTTTAAAATGATTATTTAAAAAAATAACAAATTTAACTGAGGTCACATGATCCACTATAACAAACATGGATCCTAGACGAATAAGTGAAAGCTGTATTTTGATAGAACTTACTTGAAAAAAATATTAACTTTACATATATTATGTTAGATTTATGTGAAATTTTATTAAAATTGTAGAAAATTTTATCTACTTTAGAAATTATATCAAAAATATGTTATCATAATTAGTATTCTGAATTGTGATCAATAAATTTAAATTATTATAATATTATAGAATCAAATGAATTTTAGATTAAATTTTAAAAATTAACATCAACCCTATTAAAAATTTAAAGCAGAAACACAACTTGAACTTAACATTGATCTACTATGTGATAATAGCAAATTTGGACACTTAATATTAACTTTATATTCTAATATATCTTTTTATCATCATATATTCTTATATATCATTTAATAATTGATTTCAACTAATTCAGCTAAATATATAAATAATTTTAAAATAAAATAACTATTTATTTTGAATGATTGTAATTTAATTAAAATATTATAAAATCTTTAAAATATATATATATATATATGCAGTTTTTTTTAAAAAATATTTTTATCAATAAAAAACATTTTTTAATTATTCTTAAACAATTATTTTCAATTAATACTAACATAATTTTCATTTATAAGATTGCATATAAAGTTATAGAAATATTAAATTAAATAATAAATTTATTTAAATAACTTGTTCTATTAGTTAGTTTGTAACTATAAAATCAAAACTAAACTATACACACATAACATAACAATTATTTTTAGATTTTAAAATATACATTCATTTATAAGACATATTAAAAATAAATATTAAATTAATAAAAGTTAATTATAAATTTTAAAATAAATATTTTAATATTTAGATACTAAAAATTATATATATATATATATATATATATACTTGATAGAAACAAAATACAAAAATAAAATAATATGGGACAAGTTATTATTGATATGTATATTATTAGATATTTTTAGGTGTTATTTCATCAATTATATAATCTATTATTTAAATATGAGAAAGTTTAACAAATACATTAAACCATTTATATTAAAATTTATAAAAAATAAAAATTTGACAAATGTGAAACATGTTAAAAATGTATTACTCTAATTCAATTTTAGTTGGTTCAAATAAATTAAAACAAATGTGAGACATATCAAATAAATAATTTTTTATTTTGATTGTTTAGGAATAAAAATAAAATTTATATGAACATATTTTATATCGTAAAGAAAAAATATTATAAATCACCGAAATACATGTTAATTAATAGAATAATTGTAATTTTCAATTTGTATTAAAATTTACTTTTTACAAATCTAAAAGATAAATACAATAGTGATTATAATTTTTTGAAAATTAAAATTTAATTTTTAAAAAAAACTAATTGAAATAAATAATGTACACAAATTTAAATAAAATGAAAACTTAAAATATATAAATTATGAATGCAATTATAATTTGTATTTATAAAATTTTGTAAAGTCAAAATATAGTTTGATTTTAAAAGAAAAAAAAAACCAATAACTATATGATTTAACAGTTCTAACAATCATTAAAAATCCAGTTCTTCCTAACCTTATAATTTGTTTCTTAAATAATTCTCACACACGCCTCTGTCTCCTTTGTTTCTTCCTTTTCTTTACTTGTTCATCTTCTTTCCTGGAGATTTGTCTTTTAATTTTTCTGTTTCCACGCTATCTTCTCTTGAGTATGACTACAGAAATTCCAAAGCAAGGAGAACCCTTCTTAACCCGCTTCACTCGAAATTATGATGACTGGGTGAATAACCGCAACATAAACCATGGAGATATTCCCAAAAGCAAATATCTTTCTACAGCAACTTTGAACAAGAAAGAAGGGGAGCCAGATGAAAATGATCGTGTGGAAACCAATTCTGAACTTCCAGGCCACAAAATCCACGGTTTCGACAACGAGATCAAGTCCTTGAAGAACTTCTTGCTGGACCAGAAGGTCTACAACCAGTTCAAGACTCTTGTGGTTGTCGGAGAATACGGTGTTGGGAAGACAGCTTTATGCAAGACCATCTTCAATGATGAAGACGTGAAGAGTTTTTACGCTCCAAGAATCTGGGTGTCTATGCATAGCATTGAACGGTCTAAAGAGGAACTTGATGGGAAGATATCTGTGTTAAAGAAGATCTTGACGGTTCTTGAAGTTAAAGTCTCGATACTGGACAAGATCAAAACAGATGCTGTAGATGAGTATAATAAGATCAATGATGGAGAGACTGCAAAAGAGAAGGAGTTATCTGCTTTGCTCTATGTACTTCACTTGAATCTGAAGTGGAAGAAGTATCTGATCGTGTTTGATGATGTGCGTGAAGAGGACAACTGGAACGAGATGCTTCAAGATGATGTGGAAAAGCTCAAGAAGGATAAGAGATGGGGAAAGTATCTTTCAGATGGATTCCCTAAAGGGTCTGGTGGAAGAGTCATATACACGACAAGGGATGAGAACAAGAACCTGGGGAAGAAGCTAGTGGCAGAGGAACATGAGATACATCGTCTTTGGCCTCTTACTGATTCTCAGAATGTATGGAGGATATATGATGCAGCACGCGTGGAGAACGGGGAAGATGATCCTCCTAGGAACGACAAGAAATGCATTGAAGAGCTTATGAACAAGTCTCGTGGTCTTCCTCTAGCTGTTAGACTGTTGGCGACGCTTCTTCCCGTGTTTCTTGACGATGAAAACCCTGAGCAGAACGGTTCTACTCAACCTCCAACCGCTTGAGAAGATTGAAGAGCTTGCCATTTGTCATTCTGTTATGAAGCTTGGCTTTGTTTTCTTTATTTCTTGTTTATGTTTCTCTGTTTTGATGTTGTCTGTTGTATCAACAATCCAGAATCTCTTTAAGTAGAGATTCTTCAGTCTCAACTATCCTTCTTTATCAGAGCCTTTTACTCTTTAGGCGGTCTGCACTTGTACATTAGCAGAACCTCTCAGTTCCTTATTTCTTCATAGTTTCTTTATAACCAAAAGTATAAGCAAAACAAGCAATCCAAACTCATTTATTTTAACTATTGACAAACAACAACAATTGAAAGCAAACACGGAAGACATCAATGGAAAATGAGGAAGCAAACACATTAAAAACATAAACAGCAACAAAAAGGAAAGAAAACACATGTGGAAAACTGAGTAACTCTCAGCTCAGAGTTGCTTAGACTTGTCACGCCAGATTCCAATACCATCGCAGGGGAAGAAACTAACTTGAGGGCATTGATACTTATCCAAGAACTCCAGCTTTGGAAAGTAAAGTTTCCTCAGCTCCCTCCACTCCACTTTTAGCCTTGGAAGGAACTTCAGACGCAAAACCTTGACACTGCACTCCGTTGGCTTCTCAGGCACTGACTTCCCAAAGCCAGTAAGTTTGGTTCCTCCTTTAATATAGAGTTTTTTTCCAATGTACGTAGGTTACCAGGCTCAAGCAGTGAGGGAAGTTCCGCATCAGGAAAACACTGCAGGTCTAATTTCATCAACTTCTCTGGAAGGTGGCTTGGAACAGGGATATTAGGACGTGTCATCGACCTGAGGAATTCTTTTACTGCTCCAGCAGAAGTTTTAGCTTTGTTGTGTTTATTAATACCTCCCCAAGAGAGGAAGTGATTCTTACCAGTTTCCTCGGACAAGAAGCAACTCTGAGTCTCCCGAAGAGAGGAAGTGATTCTATGTCCAATTTTCTCAGATAGCTTGTTTTTGTCACAAGAAAGTAAGAGCATTTAAAAAAACACAAACTCTCTCTAGAAAACCCTAGCCGCCAGGGGCTTCCTCCCTTGGTCTTCTCCTCCTCTGCCATGGATTCCGGTCAGTTGCCGGAACCTGACCCTCCAGAACCTCCCGATCCACCCTCATCTCCTGTTAGAGACTCCATCAGGTTCTTCTCCACCGTCAAAGCTCTCACCCTCCCGAAATCCTGTCTCTTCAATGGAGTTTCAATCTTGGAGAAACCTGTCTTTTCCAATGAATTTTCCATCTATCCCTCCCATCTCCTCTTAGTGTCCTCTGCATCAGAATCATTCCTGCGTCCAGATCTAAATCTGAGATTTTCTCGGATTTCATATTTAGCCTCTGGAGTTCTTTGTTTTTCCATTTCCTCTCTGATTTTAGTCCCAAGAAGCTCTTCTACTTCAGTCTTGGTGGCTGGTTTGTTGGTGCTTGGTTTGGGGTCTTCCAATGGCCTTATTGCTGTGAAATACAGTCTCTCTTTATGGGTTTCGTCGCCTCTATCTCCTCCGTCGCAGTCACTGTACGATTTATCACACAACTTCTCAGTCTGGCAGTAGCTTCATATACGGGTTGCTCGACCTTCATCACCGCCTCATGCTTCCTTCATCTCCCAACAATCCAGGTTGTATCTCTGAGATTTTCAAACCTATTCACTGGTGTTGTGTTGATTGTTTTGAAGTGTTCTCATGGACTCTCTAGTGGTCCGTCTCTTGCCTTGGTGCGAGCATTTACTGCAGTATGCAGTCTCCTTACTGCAGTATGCAGTTCTGCCTTTGATATCTTTAAGTACTTTTGTGTTTTGTTGTGGCAGCTTGATGGAATTATGTCGGACATTTCAATTCCTTGGGTTTTGCTTGTTGACATTTACTGTCCATTCTCCTCCTATATGGAGGGTGTTCCCCTTCCAGTTTCATCAACTATTTTAAGTGGTTTTGGTTCAGGAAGTAAAATGTTTAAGATTAGAGATACTTCAGTTACTGAAGTTCTAATCAAAGGCTCATCAAAATGGTGTTCAATCGCCTGTGTGTGTAGCCATTTCAAGGATTGTTAATTGTGCATTTGATGCTGTTTCAGTCTCAGGAATTATATCACTGAATGTGGTCTTTAATTCTCAAGGCTTCCTTTCACTTTGCAGCTTGGTTGTTGAGACTATGTTGAGACTAGAGGACCTCTCCATACCATTAGTTGTTTAAGTGTTTTGTATGCTTGATCTATCCTTCTTTACTTTATTGTAATTGTTGTTTGTTTGGCCAGTATGGCTTTCTTATCATGTTCTGTAAACACTTTCTCCTTTTATGGAGAATAAGAATCTATAAAATTGAGGTTTGTCAAAAAAAAAAAAAAAAAGCTTGTTTTTGTCACAAAAATAATTTTCAAACAAAAAAAATAATCAAAATAATCTCGTTTGGTTTTGATTTTTATTTTTTTAAAATTTAGAATTTCAACCCAAAAATTACACCAACTTTAAATTCAAAAATTTAAGATAGTTAATCTTAAGAGTATAACTATATATTTAGTTCTTTAATAAAACATTTTGATTATTATTTTATTTTGATGCTATTTTTATGGTAATTTTTTTTTAAGGTTATTCAAGGTATTTCTCGTTCAAATATATATATATCGGTCTTTTAATTTACCGGAAGTGCATACAAATGAATCAAATTGGTAATCTATATACAAAGATATAAAGAAGAACATAATAAAAAAATTATATTTATTTCAACAGTGACAAAGTTATTAAACATAGATGTAAAAGAGAGAGATGAAGAGCGAAAGAAGAGGGAGAGAGATCAGAAGTTGACTTGACTTTGTCGACAAGGCTACCAGACACTAAACTCACCGGCGAAGAAAACTCTCCTCCGATCATGGCGGAGCCTCCTCGAGGTTACTCTCTCTCTCTTCCTGATTTAGCCTACCAGATGTATCCTTTACTCTGCATTTTTCTTATGAATCCATGGTCCCTTAGAGCTTTTATGTGATTGATGAACTGAGGAATATTTTGAGAAAAGGTGATAGATAAAAGATTAAAACTCAAAAAAATTCAAAGTTCTAAGTTAAGAGATAGTGAAAAGGGTACCGACATGTCAGATCTTTGTGTTCATTTCGAAGCTCTAATGCAGTTTTATATTTCACAGACATGAAGTATGCAGAACTGCGTCAAGAGGACAAGGATAAGGCTTTGTGTAAAGAGATAGTTGACGTTCTGGAAACAGATGGTGGTCCTCAGAGGATTTTACTGGCTGGTGAAGCTGGAATCGGGAAGACAAGGCTGGCTAAGATGGTAGGCAAGCATGCTACTGATACTGGCAGTTGTTTACTGACCATCTGCTTGCATCTTAACAGAAAGTTTGATGATGAATTGTCGCTTTATGAGAACATAGCTTCCCAGTTATGTCTCTACTCTGATTTTGAAGAGACTGAAGTGGATGATAGAGATGAAGACGAGGAGGAGGAGAAGAAGCCGGAAACTTTGTTGGCTGAGTTGAAGAAGATGATAACTGAGGAAATAAAAAAGGTGAAAGAAGCAAAGGAGCTTGCTGAGAAACCCAAGGATAAAACTGCGAAAAATGCGAAGAAGCAACCAGCTGATGGGAAGGGGAAACAGACTGTAGCAGGGACGACGCCTGCTGAAGGAGAGCAGAAAGATGGGTCACATACAGGACCTCTGTATCTTCTGTTGATTCTTGATGATGAAGGAAACAAGACTAGTGAAGACAAGGTGATGCAGGAACTGAAACTTGACAAGTTTCTTAGTGAACAAAAATTTGAAAATGGTCAGAAGAAGATTTGTCTCAAGATTCTTATTACAAGAAGAAAAGAGGAGGAACCTTCAAAGGCTGCTGTGGAAGGTGTGAAAGAGTATACAAAGAATGAGCAAGATGACAGCGAAAATGAGTCAGATGGAGGAATCAAACCACAAGACAGCGAAAATGAGTCAGATGGTGAAATCAAACCACATGGCAGTGATAATGAGGGGAAGCCTGAGCCTCAAGCACCTGTTATAGAGCCTAATGGGAAAGGTGTTTCCCCTACTGGAAATGAGACGCAGGCGGCTACGGATGATGAACTCAAGCTCCTTACCACGGATAGGTCAGAGTCTTTACTTAAATCAATCAATGAGCTTAATCTGAAGGATCTATTTGTGTCTCTTATGACGGATTGCAAGACTTACGAGAAATTTATACCTGACATTGTGGCAAAGAGCAAGAACTCGCCAGCTGCAATCTTCGTGCTAGCCAAGTCCCTAAAGCAGATCACTCCGGGAACTCGAACTCCTGTTGCAGAAGAAGGAAATAAACTAAAACAAAGGATAGAAAAAAAGATAGAAGAGGTTCTCTCAGCTGCTTGTCCAGGTTCTTCTGAGAGTGCTATCAATCCAGTCCTGCGTCTTGCATATGAGTTGCTGGAAATCGATTTTCCAATGAAGGATGCCATCTTGGATTGCTTTTGGCATAGCTTGGACTTCTTTGAGCACTGTGGCAGTGTTTACTACCGTGACCTGATCACACAATGGATACTTGAAGGCTACTTTGATCCCGTTAGGTCCGTCGAAAAGGCCTACCAAGATGGTCATTCAATCTTGATGGAGCTTATAAACCGCGGAATGCTGAAGATACAGGAGAACAATGTGGTGGTACCAGAGAGGGCCATGAGCACTTTAATAGATCCTCGACGCCGTGGGCTTTTTGGAAGATCACGGCTTAGATTCTCTAGAGTCTATTGTGGTGACAAGAGAAAAGGTATAGGGAAAATCACTCAGATAGATGATATGATTAAAACTGTGCAAGCAAAAAAAGGAGACAAGGTTTCCACGATTCTGGTTAGTGGAGACCGTCTGCGCCGTGAAACTCCTGTAAAGTATTTCAAGAAGCTGAGTGATCTTGAAGTACTTGGTCTGTTCGAACCCACACTGGAACCTTTTGTCACAGCTTTTACAAATCTTCGCGAACTCCGGGTTCTTGTAATCAGGGACTGTGATCTACTGACAGATATTGAGGAGATTAAGGCTCTTCGAGAACTACATGCTCTTGAAGTCTCTGGCGCCAGCTCCTTGAAGGAAATCTCTGACGGGTTCTTCAAGGCATTGTCTAAACTTCAAAGTCTTCACCTCTCTAGGCTGCAGATCACAACTTCCCCTTCCAGCATTTCTGAACTGACAGAACTTCACTGTCTCATCATCAAAGACTGTCCTTTACTTGAAGATTTGCCAGATATACAGGAGCTTGTAAAGCTTGAGGTTGTTGATGTTTCTGGTGCTCATGGACTGCAGACGTGTTTCGACAACACAAAAGGAGAGAAGAAAAACAAAAGCAAAAACAAAAACTTCTATCATCTCACAAAACTTCAACTCCTTGACTTCTCCGAGAGCCAGATAGAGCGGCTACCAATATTCCAAGACTCTGCTGTAGGGGACAAGCTTCATTCCGTTAGGCGGCTCTTGTTGCGCGACTGTAGCAAATTGAGAAGGTTGCCTAGTTTGAAGCCCTTGTCAGGTCTGCAAATTCTTGATCTTTCTGGCACTAGCAGCTTAGTAGAAATGCTTGAAGTGTGCTTTGAAGATAAGAAGGAACTCAAAACTCTTAATCTCTCTGGCACTAATCTTAGCGAGTTGGCGACCACCATCGAGGAGCTGTCTAATCTTAACAAACTCCTCATGAAGGATTGCACCAACCTAGAAGTTCTCCCAAACATCCAAAAACTTACAAATCTCGAAGTCATTGATGTTTCCGGATGTAAAAAGTTGCATACGATTGAAGGATCTTTGGAAGACATGTCTTACCTATGTGAGGTGAATCTCTCTGGAACCAAAGTGAAGACACCAGAGTTGCCAAAGAAGACCGAAATCCGATGTCCAAAGCATATTATTCTGGCAGATGGAAGTCGTTTTGAAGGTGAGGAATGGAGCGAAATAAGGGATAAGATTGTAAGTAAGAGATCAAACGAGGTTAGCTCCTCGGAAGCAGTTGCTAAACTCGAAGAAATCTCAGAAAAGGTGTCTGAAGAAATAGAAGAGGAGACTCAGCCAAATGAAGCTCCCACTAGTGATAGTACTGATATGGGAGATGTTATCAAGGAACGTCTCTGCCATGTCCCCATTGGGAGGGAGATATACAAGAATATACTGCCACTTTTTGATTCTCCAAGTCACCAGGAAGTCATGAAGATCCATGAATCTGAAGGCCTACAAGGGGAAGCCGCAGCTAATACTGAGTTTGTGTCATTTGTGAACATTGACTCAACAAGGCTCAAATCTTTCTTTAGCGAGAATAAATCAGTGAAGGGTTGCTCGCTGCGGATGTGCAATATAGAAAACCTTTCCTTTGAAGTGGATGGGGAAAGTTTGGGATCACTGGAGACGTTGTCGATTTCAAACTTTCCATTTTTGGAGACTATCTGCTGGGGTGACAGCTTCAAGAATCTGAAGAAGCTAAACATAGATTGCTGCCCGAAAATCAAAACGATTTTCCCTGTGATGCCTAGCAGCTTAGAAGAGCTGAACATAAGTTATTGTGAGAAGCTGGAGACAGTTGTTGAAGGAGTCGACCTCTCAAGTCTAACTAATTTGAAACGGCAAGTAAAGAAATGCCCAAACTTGAAGAAAACTTCAGAAGACTCGGTAAGTTGCAACTTTCTACTCTTATAACCTCTCCAATGAACATTTAGAACCATCAAGGCCTCTCTTGTTCTTTTTTTTTACATGAGAAATGAACTTTCGTAGATATCTTCTGCATGCGTAACGAACATTTCCCGAATGTCAAATGTTCAAAAAATATTTGAATTATATTTTCTCTGTTTTGCAGGTCCGTGGTCCTTGAGTTGTCTTCCACAAAATCTTGACTTGTTTTCGGGTTCATCTGAGCATTTTAAACTGCTGTGTATTTGCAGGACTATGTTATGGTAGAGAGACCCTGAAGTATCACGAAGATCACAGGAAGTAGATGGAGCAGCAAGATCCTCTTACTTTGCACTAAGCATCTGGATTGTTGCATGTAATGATTTATTTTATGTGTGTCTGAACTGTTGTGTTTTTGAATAACGACCGGCTATAAAACATCATCTTACCGGCTTTGTTTCCGTTGTAAAATAACTGTTGTCTATGTTGGGTGAACAAGACCTTTGGGTTGATTTGTTCTGATTTCTCAAACATTATATAACAGTATTGTTGAAAAAGTGAGTTTTCTGCTAAACATTGATTACGTAAGTAGGATGTCAAAACCAGGTTGGAGATGTATCTTCAGTCTTGAAACTTATTGTTAGAGGAAATTAATCTCTCGTGTGCCAGCAGTTAATACATGAATTTTAGATAAAAATTGAGGGTAGAATTCTAAAAATTTTGTGAAAGTTCAGGGGCTTCTAAAAAATGTGACACACTCACTTTTCCCATCTACTCTCTTTTCGCCATGAGTCTGTTTGGATTGGGAAGGTGAATTTTGTTCGATCTCTGCGTGATTTTTATCTTCAAATTAAGATTAAACTTTGAGAAGATTTTGTGATCTGTTTATGTTCCTTCTATCTATGTAATTTAAATGTTCAAAATTGTTATTGAAATGGATTATTGTATAATGGCCTAATCGAATTTGATTTGGTTTCCTGAGTCTACTACTTTTGTGATAGCGAATCAGAATCATATATGATCTTAAGCATAACACATACTCCCTCCGTTTCATATTAGTTGTCGTTCTAAGTTTATTCACACATATTAAGAAAACATATGATTTTGTATATTTTCAAAATAAAAACACAATTACCTATACACCTAACCACATTTCAACCAATAGAAAAATAAAAACACAATTACATACGAATCTTATTAATGAATTTTGCATTGAAACTCTAAAACGACATTTATTTTGAAACAAAAAAAATTTCCTACAACGACAAGTAATATGAAACGGAGGGAGTATTAGTTTTCGAATCATCGATGCTGAGAAGTGTATGTTTGATCACATCTCTTCCTCTTACTGTCTTAATAGGAATCAAAAGACTTTCCATCCTAAAAAGAGCGCTAAGCAAGGTTTCTTTACCCTCCAGGCGAAAGGGTGCACAGCTACGAAAGCATATAGATGCAACCTTAGGAAGTGGCAACTTGAGAGAAGCTCTAAAGAAGAGGCTCATCTCAATACTAGCTGATATTGGGATGTACGTCTTTGATATATCATAGTTTTTATGGATTTTCATTATAATATAAGTCCTATTTTAGAGTTTGTATTCTGTGTGGAGTCCTTTTTAGAGTTCCAATTTCTCTTGTTATTTTGAGAAATACATTGAAGTAAACTTCATCTGTATCATAAAAAAATCTATTTTAAAGATAAAAAATAGTAAAATACAATAGAGATGGTTTTAATGGAGCGTGATATGTGCAAAAGCTGGCATTACTAGTTATTCAATATCCATTCGGAGATAAACTGAGTTCCAAGTACAATTATATACATTAAAAAGTCAAAATTAATTTTTAAGTTCTAGAAATGTTTGAATTTTTAATTTGTAAAATGAATTATATCGATATGATATGTGAAGTACATTAGATCAAGCTTGGACTGCACGGCAAGCAAGAGAGTCAACACATTTCCTCACCCGAGAAAACAAAAGAGAAAGTCAAAACAGATTAGAGTATTAATTAGCACTATCTTTATATTCTTAGATCTAATAGCTTTACTACTTTCAACTCAATAGGAGAAGAAGAAGAAGAAAAATGTGGAGCTGGTCGGAGATGTTACCGGAGATCATCCACATGATCTCTCTGAGGATTGACAACCCTTTCGATCTGATCCATTTTCGATCTGTATGTTCTTGGTGGCGATCCTCTAGTGTTCCTACATTCCGACCAATTCCATCACTTAGATGTCCTCTTCCCCCAGATGTTAGGGGTTGCGGAGATGATTGCCATATCTTGAGGAGCCGTGTTTATCTTCTTCTCAACTCCTTTTCTTGCGATCCTCCCCAATTTTGGTATTTAACTCTCTTTTTATAACAGTTTTGATCCCAGATGTGATCATTTTTATTATTTTAAGGAAACTTAATGGATGTGTTAGAGTTTCACGTATCATAAATTTTAACATAACGTTTAAACATAATTTTAACATAATTTAATACTCTCTGTTTCATACTCCCTCCGTTTCACTAAGATGTATGTTTTGATGTTTTCACACATATTAAGAAAACACATTAATCATACATCGTTTTTAGAAATTATCAAATTCCAATGCATTTTAACCAATAGTCTTTCAATAAATTCAATTAATTTTATTGAACATTGTAATTTTTGTATAAAAAACATAAAAATACATCTTTGTGAAACAATTTATTTTTGTAAAACATTTATCTTAGTGGAACGGAAGGAGTAATAAGTATCGTTTTAATTTGTGCACACAGATTAAGAAAACTTTTAGACATCATTCTTCAGGTTTTAAGATCAACTCTAGTCCATAGGATAAAGAAAACTGAGAAGATTCAATAAATGATGTAAAGAAATTGTAATGTTCATAATTAAAATTCATTCTTTAAACCTTTTGTTTAATTTTTGAAATTCAAAAAAAAAAATACAATTAATTAGATGACCAAAAAATTAAGTTTATATATACACACTTTATACTTTGGATATGTCCATTAATCTATATACAAGTATTTAGATTTTAGAACACATATTCGTGTTACAAAAAAAAAACTTAAATTCGCGTCTTTTAGATTTTTTTTTTTTTTTTTTTTTTTGTGATTTGTTTTAGTTGGATTAAATCGAAGCTCTTAAATTAGAATTTGTTCGTCTGGCAGTTTATTTAAACTACAAGAAGAGGAGAATGGAGCACTTGCTCTGCAAACTTTGTTCCATAGAACAACGTCCTCTGAGTGGGGATGTACATATCCAAGTCTGTCACTTGACTTGCTCAACTCTCAAGTCATTGAGCTAGCACAAGTACATTTCGCTTGTTACACCTCTTGGTGCGATCTGTTTGATGATATCGGTAGTCCCTTTAAAGCTCAAGAAGATATCGGCTTTATGCGGTTAGATGCAGTGAACAAAGAATTTATCGTTTTGGGAAAACTCTCTTTCCAAGGTCTAGCCGTGTATAGGTCATTTGAGGAGCGTTGGACTGAGATCGAGACAGAACCTGGTCTGTTTCTAGAAGCCATTTCATCTTTTAATGGAAATCTTTATGCCATTGAACCTGCCGGACTCACAAAAGTGGTTAAGCCAACTCTAGAAGTGAATTCGTTTCAGAGGTCGAGGCATTGTGATAATACAAGAAAACGTTGGGTAAGGGGAACACACATTTTTTTAAAGAGAAACATCCTAAAATAACGTAAACTAGTTTTTTTTTCAAACCTATAGTTTCAAACATAGCACAATCATTATGTGAAAATACTTGTTTATCATATCATATTTAGGTCCCCCCCATTCCAATTTAGAATTATATTTCTCTCATTTTTAATATATATTTTTCTCATTAAAAAGGGTTTTTAGTCATTTCGGTGTATGTGTTTAATAATTCGGGATTTAGATTTCTCCAATTACAAAGGGTTTTAGTTATTTTTGGAAAAGAACTTGTGTTTGTGATATTAGTGAGAATTGACTTTTTAGATCATTATTTTGTTTTTGTGTTTTATCTACGTGCAACTTACAAGTTAGTATATGCTTCCCAATTTAGCGCAAAAAATACAAAACTCTTTCCATTATATAAATTATGGTTTTGACACACTCTAAACTTATTTAAAAAATAAGATTTACAAGTACATGGTTTTGTTGAATATACTAATTAAATGGTATTTAATTATTTATAACCCTTGATCATATCATCCTTATAATATCTTTTATTTTTTGTAATATTGTCTAAATCCAGCTTGTCAAGTCGGAGGACAAACTCCTACTAGTAGAGATGTGCACCAAGAACCGAAAGGAGTATCTCAGACCAAAACTCCTAGCAAAGATGGGATGGTTCGAGGTTTCAGAGTTAAACAAGGAGAGAAACGATTGGATTCAAGTGGAAGATCTGGGTGGTCTTGTCTTGTTCTTGGACTACCATTGCTCTTTTTCTTGCTTGCCTAATCAGATTCCGGGTTTCAGACCCAACTCTATAATCTTCAAGGGTATTTTTGGATGTTACGGAAATCAGCATCAAAGTTATGAGGTGTTTGAATTTGGTAAGCAAGGCTTTAGATCTCTTGGAGATATCCCTGAGTATATTCGGCTTTTCCAATCTCCACCATGGATATTTTCCAACGGAAGATTCATCAAAACATAATTAATTAAAAAAAAAAAAAAAGATGTTTGCATCATCACATGTAAACGCCTAAAACGAGCTGTTTCTATTTTAAAAAATTATATATATCAAGAATTCTCCTAATATGGCATTGGATTTCGTTTTGTAATTTGGCATGGACTTGCTATTCACCGCATGCAGTGCAAGTCCAAAGATAGAAAAGCAAAACCATATTTTAGTGGAAAGGAAAGTCAATAAAACTTCAAATTCTTAAAAGAATGATGCGTCAACGCACGAGGCCCTTCCTTTAAGGTTGATCGAATATTTTATCTTCCAGTAGGAATTGGAGTTTTGTCCCTACAACTCAATTGATATCAAGTGACAATATATTATGGGGTTAGTGGGGGTTGACTTGTAAAGATTTGAAGAATTTTAAGATTCTATCTACATTGGTAAAATAATATATTTTTAAAACAAATCTTGTCTTATTAGTGTGATGATTATATAATTTTATATAAATTTTGTATTGGTGTGGTGATTTTGTAATTTAGTTTAAATTTTTTGTTATTCAAAAATTAAGTATTTTTCTTATTTGCATTTCTATTAAACTATAGTGTTATTGAGGGCAATGATTCAAAATATCAAAACCAAACATAACTTCAAAGCAGCACAAATCACAGTCAGACTATTTCAATACATGATAAAATGCAAAACTGAAACTAAAATAGTGAGAAACTTGAATTATATATCCGTGCCCTAAAGATGAATGGAAAACAATGAATATTTTTAGCACATTACTATTAGGATCTTCTTTGCCAAAAAAAAAAACATATCTTATTCTGAATAAATATATTATATGAAAATATTTAATAGAACATTATAATGTACTTACTTCTTCTTTTTTTTGTAAAAAACTTTGTAGGGTAAACTTTCTATAGTGACTAGCCTCACTATTTATGCGATTCCAAATCCAAAAAATTCTTTTCCCGCTTGGATCTACAGGTTAGTATACTCTGTTGTATGAAGAATTCCCTATGGCATGGATCTACTGGTTGGTGTACACATGTTTCCCTTACTCGTATAAAGAAAGATTTATCTGGAGAAGTATAGTATCATCGCGTTGATATAAAGTTGAACCTGCGACCTCTGAAAATCGTGTATGAGAAACGTAACCACTTAGATACCATTGCTTCTCCTGTACCAAAATATTTTTTTTTTACATAAATAATGGTAACAGTTAATATGAACAAGAGTCCACGACAATCTACAAAAGAAAGATTATATAAATAAGGTGGACATATTTGGTTAGAATCCATGAAAATCTTACAAAGATTTGAAATCCACAAATCTACCTTAAATCAGCTTCCCAATAATCCCTTTAGTGTCCGCTTAAAATGTCCTATAGTTCCTGCAGGTCTTTACATGACAATAAAGCAAAATGTACCAACCAAGATACCATTTTATAATTAATGAAAAGTCGTAATGCGAAGAGAATACACACGAAAACACTAAACCTCTCTTTCCAGATTCCATATATATGTGTAATATTAAGTTTAAATTTTGATAGTGATGTGTTACAAATTTTTTTTTTGATAGTTATAAAATCATATAACAGTATAAGTTATCGAGTTACAGATTTTACCATAAACATTAGAAATCAATGTTTAAACAAAGTTCAAATTTTTTATTTATAATATCTCAAAGAATAATTAGTTATAGAGGTGTAAAATATATTATTTTTTTTTGTAACAAGGCTTTCATATTAACTAAAATATTTTATTTTTTTGTAACAAGGTGTAAAATATTTTTTGTTCTGACCCATAGTGACATTGAACCGGCAGCCTTGGATGGAGAACCAATAAAAACGCATATCGATCCGTTTATGTAACTTAGATATAATGTGTGATGATGTCAAAAAAAAAAAGAAAATACAATGTGTGATAACTAATTTTTTTGCGTAGTTACTGGCACTTTCCTAAGTACTATTTATTGGTGTGAGAAAAAATAAACAATAGCTTTTTGGAAAGAATAGGAAAATACATGAGTTATACGTACCAATTGTCTTTAATCTCGTAAAACCAAACCAATTAAAACTGAATCAAGCCAAAATAAAGAAAATAGTTTAAACTTGATAATACCAAATAAACCGAATAAAAGTTATTTTAATAAACTATGGTATATAGATATGATTCGGTATATAAACCGATAAAATCGAATAAACCAAAGAAAATAAATAATTAAAATATATTTGTATACTTATATCTAAATTTTATAATAAAATAAAGAATATATACATAATTTATCTATTAATATGATATTCATATTTAAAACATTGATTTTAATAGAGTAATTCAACAATATTATGATATTATTATTTTCTTATTTTATTTTTGATAGTTAAATAAAATAGTAATATTTCATTTAAAAATCAAAGTACAATGTATATATATATTATGTTTTAATAAATCTGATTTCTAAATATATAAACAAAAATTTGTTATTAAAAAAATATAGTTATAGTTTTTTGGTATAAAATCTAAAAAACTGAATCCCTATAGTATATAAATAGAATTAAACCAAAAAAAAAATATTATTAATATACTATCTACTTTTTATAAACTGAAAAAAAAATTAAACTAAATTTGAACCAAAATTTGGATTGAACACCACATAAAGTGTAGGCAAAGGGCAAACCTAAATAGAGCTTTGTTGGCGTGAGGTATGTTTTTTTTCTTTTTCTTTTCATTGAGATCCCTACGTGTTTAAAGTGTTAAATTGGTAAAAAGTAAAAACTTGCTCATTGCAATTTCTCCACACGTTTATCAATCTATTGGTAGAATTTTAAACTTCACTTTATCGTACTTTTAAAGTTTTTCTCTTTTTGGCTTTTAAATATTTTCTGTCTGTACCACACCAAAATTTATATTTTCTATGATTTATTATTTTAGGAAGTCTGTTTTGGTCTTTCCAAGAATCTCCTTTCGAATTCTTATTTTCAAGCAATTGTTTCCATCTTTCCTAAGAAACTTCCTTTTGTTCTTATTTCAAGCATGTGTGCAGTACATTTGTATCTTCTAGAAAGATTATCATGCACAAAAAGATTATCATGCTATTATTAAACATTACTAATCCCAAAAAAACTAATGCATTCTTTTTCCATAATTAACTATTTTCTATAACTTTTAACTAGTAAAAATTTAATTATAATTTTTTTAATACAATTATTTTTTAAATTTATGATTTACTATTAATTAGTATATTAAAATATAAAAATATATATTTTTGAAATAATTTTTTTAAAACATAATTGTTTTCGAAACTGAAAGAGTACTTGCAAAGCATTGATATTGTCACAATTTTTATAATTGATATTGTAGCTTAATTCATCTATCCCAACAATGTCTTCTCAATAAATCCAAACAATGTCTTCTCAATAAATCCCAACAATGTCTCTCTCTCTCCTCAAATATTTGATAGAACCATTTTCCTTATTATGTGTTTTCGCTAAAGAAAATGATATAACACACATACAAAGTGCAAACACCATAACAATAATTGAGAGGGAAAATCGAGTGGGGACAAATTGATTATAGAGAGAAGTAACCGACTCATCATTAATAACAGAAAAGCAAGTAGTGAAATTTTAAGACATATTTATGAAGAAGAGAGGTTTGCTGAAAATTTTGTGATGTTTGTAAGTAGAAGTTTTTATTTTAAAATCTCTCCAAATAATTACGGTAGAGGTGGATTTCTTTATCACTATTTTTACTACAAATGAGTGTAAAGTCTTCCAAAAATCATTTTCATAACTTTTCTCAGCAAGAAAATGTTTGGTTTTGAATCACACTATATTTGAGTTTTTATGAGTTGTTGGTTGAATAGTAGGAGATTTCAACTTTGTCAAAAAAAAGAGATTCAAGATTTAAAGTTATTTTTAGAGACTTTACATAAAGTTAGTGTTGAACAACATAGGATTTGAGAAAATATTTAGCAATCATTAGTTGAATAACAAGGGATTTTGGTAAAAAAAAAACAAAAAAAAAATCCCCTAATGGTCCTACTATCTCTTTGTTTTAGTTTGATTTTCTTATTTAAATTCTTTTTTTTTCTTTGTCATGGAATATGGGAGCAAAACATAAACCGAACACCACCACTAACAAAAAGTTAATATTTTGCTTTTCTTTAGGTAGTATAAATAGTATACTATTTTGCTTTTCTTTAGGTAGCTTATTAGTATAAATAGTATGAAGTTGCCTTTCTTGGAATCTTGGTATAGCATAAGGTTTAAAGTAGAGTACCTTTCATATAGACTGTCACTAAACCTATTAAAGAAAATACGGATAATACTTCACATGAATATGTAGAGCACTTTTTCAAAAAAAAAAGGGGAATATGTAGAGCAGTCCGATAATAGTTCACAAAATATATTGTGGCATGTGGACAATAAATATTCTTTTGTCACTCCTTCTGTCCTTCAAACTCCTGCAAGACATGCATGGACATTTCTACGTATTGTAAAATTACAAAAATAGCTGTAAGCGTTTTTCTTTTCTTGTAACAGTGCAGTTTTGAAAAACTAGAAATGAAAAAACTTGAGTGTATAAAAGTCAAGACAAACGCTTAGCCACTACACTATAGGTATTTAATAAAATAAAAAATCGAAAAATTATTGATATATTTAAAGGTCGGAAGTCAATGTTTGTCCCGCTTCCTCTCAAGGACGCTACTGCTTCTAACTTCTAAGAATTCGTCCATGACAAAATTATTGAATAGCAACAATCTATCTACGTATATAGATTTATTTTACATATATACATATGTAACCTATACATATATAGGATTACATTGTATAATCTACGTCGACGAAAAACCCAAGAATTAGAAATGAAGTCTTAGCCAAATACACATGGCCGGTCTGGCTAACGGACTTCAGCGATCTGAGAGATGCCAGTCTCTTCCTAGATAACAATCTGAGGCTAGAACCTCGTCAGGCGTGACCAGCAAGAATAGTATCATCACATGGAAGCTCAGATCTATGTTCCAAAGTTTATATGTTGGACTTGGAGTTATTTCCCCGACCAGCTGGTAGAGTTTTGGAAGCAATATCAATGTCTTTCAGGGTATCCATAAGGTTGTAATGGTTCGAGACCATCATCTCGTTAACTTTCTTGAACCCGTCACCATAGACGGCTGATTCATCTGTTTCTATCTGATGAATGCAAAACTCCACTAGGTTCTTAGCTCGGGAAGCAGCATTACTAGTGGAGCATCTCTGAGACTCCAACCACATGTGTCCTAGAACTTGGCATATTCCTTCTTCAAGAATCGTACTAAGATTCCTATAACCTGTGTGCTCAAACAAAAAAAAAACACACTTTGGTATCTCTCCTCATCGTTAATGCAAAATTGGGTATTTCATATTTGACCATTTTAAGTTACATATATAAATATACATACCCACCTTTGAGTCTAAGATAAGCATGCATCATCTCGTGTGCCAATATATATCCAGTTAGAAACCTAGGAAGTCCATATAGGATGAGAATTGCAATGACCTCAGGCTTGCGAACAACTCTTTGAGATTCTTCGCCTACTAGCTGCTTGTTTGAGCCACTTGGAACCTGCATAGATATGGAGCAGAGTTTTTTCACAAAAAAAGGGAAATTTTCAATTATACTCCAACTTTGATATCATTTTTAAAATTTATAATTAGTGAATGATTATTTTCATAAATATTCTAAATTTATAATTTACAAACATTAAGCTAATTTTTTAAAATATTTATGAAACATTTATAAACCCAACCCCACCCTATTAATACTAAACCCTAAACAATAATCACTAAAGTTTATACTTAAATATTAGTTTATTTTTTTATTAAGGATATTTTTGAAAAGTGATATTAACTTTTGGTATTTTTAGCAATTTCTCAAAAAAGAATGTTCAATCTAGTTTTAGTCTGTAATAGTATCATCCTGATCTTGACTAATGTCTTACCCTTGTGATTATCTTCTCTTCAGTCAGGCAAATCCCTCTAGTTACCACCCCATACTGCTTATTGTAGAAACTTAATTAGTCCCAACAGCATATGAGTAAAACCATAAGATAACTAATATTCAATTTATGCTCACAATATTCTCTTGGTCAGATTTATTCAGCGCTTGTTTCCCCACCAAAAGAAGGGGAAATACTTTCTCAACCTTCATGTTCAAGCCTTCGAAGAACTCACGGATTTCATAGTGCAAAGATTGGGATTCATCGGTATCCATAACCGCGCTTTCCTTGCATTCTAGGCACAGCCTCCTATTGTCAGCAAGCATTACATACTCTGTTCCACAAGCCTGTAAAGAAACCCTTATAAAAAGTCGAACCGTTTGGTGTTTTAGTTTATTATAGAAAGCCAAACCGTTCCACCAATTTAAAATACTTGTAATCTTTCGCAGCTGCAACATTTGGCAGTGCCATCATCATCATGAGAAGGACAGTATTTATCCTCCCAGAAGGGATGCTTATGGTACTTTATACCTTCATTGGTTGAAGGAATCTGAAAGAATAATTATAGGTCTAACTTTATACTTTCATTTCATATAGTCTCAAGTGAGAATTTTATCTTACTTTCTTTCTGCACACATAACAGTTTGGTCGACGATGCTCCTTGTAGCAAAGTCTGTGAAACTTTCTCTTTGAGTTTGAAATCTAAGGAATTATACATTAAAGGAAAAATTGAACAACTCATGGAGTGATAACATTAAGTAAAACATTAAATTGATTTAACCTCGTCCATAGCAATTGGTTTGTGGCAATGAAGGCAACATAAACAATGACAATGCCAAATAGCACCAAGCGCAAAGATAAATAGCCCGTCTTCAATCTCAGAGTTGCAGCCATTGCATATGCTACAAACAAAGTAAAACATATCTGATTACAAAAACCCTTAAAGCCAAAACAAAAATCTGTAAGCACGCACACAAGGTTACCATTTACCTAAGATGATGATCCTCATTTTTATCTTTTGGATGGTTTAATTGTTGCTTCTCCTTAAAATTCTCCATGTTGATCTTAGTAGGTAGCGCTTCCAATTTCTTTAGTTTGCATTTCTCCTCTAACTCTCTGTTTAGCTCTAAAATCGTCAAGCTATCTTCCTTTGCCCTATCAGTCTCAGTCTCGTTTTCATCTTCTTCTCTTCTCTGACGTATGAGGTGACCTTCTTCTTCATCACGTGAAATTTTCATATATGGCTGAGAGAAGCGGAATAATAACAATGGAAGAGTCCAATGATACTCCTAGTTCTTGGTCTTGGGGGAAAAAGGGGAGACTATAATCTTGGCTAAAATAAATCTCTTTATTACTAAAACCAGAACGTAAAACACAAAACTTAAAACCAAGACTCTTTAAATGCATGCACTGCAAGTCCAAAGATAGAAAAGCAAAATTTTAGTGGAAAGAAAAGTCAATAAAACTTAAACGCACCGTATCTTAGAACAAGGAATCAAGAACAGAAGGAAATATTTTTAAAGTTGATGCGTCAACGCGCAGGGCCCTTTCTCTAAGATTGATCAAATATATCGAAATCCATTAGATTACTGTCACGACAATGAGTTTATAATCCATTGCAAAAGAACATTAGCAGCCACATAGAATTCACTAGATGTTGAATTCATTGTCGACTTAACCAAATTTGAACAAAATAATATGCATTCAGAATTAGAGGCCGAAGTTGGAGAATATGACGACAAATCAGATTCATATATTTCTGATTATTCTTCAGATTCATAGTAAATTGATTTACTTGTATGTATTTATGTTGTTCAAATTTTGTAATCCACAACAACTACAATAATAATTTTAGCATTTCATCTTATATAATAAAATATGAAGGATTATAACGAAACCAAAACTATAACTCAATTACCACAATCGAGTCGGTTATTAATTTGTACCAATGACGAAAAAATGTAAAAAGAATAGAAAAAAATAACAATCTATCGGAAATCAATCATAAAATTCTTGACAAATTGTGGTTTCAGTCTTGAAACTTTTACGGTTTGGGATTAATGAATTTTAAAGTATCACTGGGTCATATAAAGTAGAAAACAATGTTGCACATAATAAACGTTCAATACATGAAAATAATAACATCGACTTGCGATAAATTGATTGAATCAAAAACTTCAAATTAACATTATTGTATTCTTACGCAATCCGTTTTGTAATTTCTTCAAATTAGTTTAAAATGTTTTCGATAATGTTTAAGGATTATAAACTTTTTACGACAATCTTAATATACTTTTTACGTTTTTCGTGACCCAAAACCACAATACGTTGGAAATCTATCAGGAAATTCTCAATGAATTCTCGACGGATTGTGGTATTGGTTTAACCAATCAAAAAACATGCACAAAATATTCTCTTCTGTCTAGAATCCATGGGGAATTCCCTAGACAATTTATTACTTTGTGACAATGTTAAAACTGAAACACAAAAAGAAAAAGAACTTTGGTTAAACCTTCGGGTACCAGCTCAGTAATTATCTGGAAATCTGGAAGAGATTGAACAGTTTCTCTCTCTCTCTCTATCTCTCAATTGCAGAAATTGAGTTTCTTCATGACTTTGGCATATGCTGGTGGAACTAGTCCAGGCTGTCTCAATCGACGTTTTGATTTCTTTGACTGTATACAAGCAAAAGATAAATTACTCTCAGAAATTATTCACATATTTATCTATCTATCTAGGAGAAAGTGAAACAGTTGAGAGATGGTATTGCAAATACAGCTTTGCCCTACCCATTTATCTATCTATCTAGATAAACAAGGAATCTAACACTCATAGTTGAAACTAGTTCAATCACACTTTCCATGTTAAACTTACTTTCACTGTCATCATAAAAGAAAGTTCTGACTAGCAGTAAGATTCCTAGTTATCATTATCATACTGTACTTCCAGAGGCTTTGGTTAAATAGAAAAAGTAAAATTCGAGATTCATATTACCTTCAAGTGTGCATTGTGGCGCTTGCCTTCTTTCCAGCGACGGATGGTACCATCATTGAGTGGTCTAAACCTGTCTTTGTATGACCTGAGAACATATAATTAAAAACTTGTTGAGGGAGGCACACAAAGCTTTCCACTTAAGAAGGTATGATCTTGGTAATCAGAAGGTTACGAGTAAAACTTGATCTTGACTTTCTTGACTTTGGATGTGATAGGAGTCCTAGGTCTCCACTTCTTCTTCCATTTCGCCATTTTATCCTTTGAAGTGATATTCCTTACTTGAACAAACTGAACAATAACAGAGAATCAATCAGAGATAAACCATCAGAAATATATATTAATATTGCACACTAAGAGAAACCATGCGACTGTTGGTTGCAACATCTATGAACTAACCAGAAACAGAGCCACTTCGATTTCTAATTCACAACGGACGCAAAATCCAAGAACTTCACACAAGGAATCGTAGATTCATCTCGCGAATCGGAACAGTTAGCGAAGGATTTGAGCTACAGAAACTTACATGATGAGGAATGGAGATAGACCCCATGGAGGTAGGATTTGACGGAGAAACGAAGCTCCATTTACTGGTTGTGGCGAAACCTAGGGTTGACTGAGGACTCGGAGAATGGTGGATGAGACGGTGAGGAACACTGGCGAAAGAGAGATTCCGATTTGGGTGGAGGGAAATGGAACGCAGCTTAGTGCAGAATCTCTGCATTGTCGTCTCTTTTGATAAACCTCCAGAGGGATTGAAAGGGGAGCTGCTTGGGTTTTGTGTAATGGTTTGGGAAGTGTTTGGGTGTTAGGATTAGTCTATTTTTCCAAGAGAAATTTCCTAGGATATTATTTTAAATTTATTTTTACAAAAATAATATTCAAAAATGATTAAAATGTTTTATTATAGAAATAAATAAATAAAATTTTAAGATAGTTTTTTTAGTTTATTTTCATAAAAATAGCACCCAAAAAGAAAAAATATCAAAATATTTCATTAAAGAGGTAAATAAACATTTTTGTTCTTAAGGGTAACTAATCTAGACTTAAGGTTTAGAGTTAAAAGAGCTTAGTTTGGGGGCAGGGTTTCAAATTTTTAAAAATACAAATTAAAAATTCCAAAACAAAAATGGGCTATTTTAATCATTTTAGGACTATTTGAAAAAATTGCCCATAATTTTACCATATGGTTAATTAATCTAGAGTTAGATTCTAGAGTTAAGTGGTGAACATTTGGAGAGGAAAAAGTTTCATTTAAAAAAAAAAATAAGCTGATAGGGATTGTGAATTAGAACCCAAATCCACCTAGATCCGAGAAGATCCAACTCGAACTCGATCCGATTTTTTGTAATATCCAAATGGAACTATTTTTAAAATACAAAAAAGCTGATACCTAAATGGATAATATTCATACCCGAAAAACTATTTGAATGTCCATGCCTACTTGTCATTTGGTTTTAGTTAAGGTTTCAATTCGGATTCTCGATTTTCTTTCGAGTATAATTATAAAGGTATGAACAGTTCCAATAATTATGAAATCAGTTCGATTTAATTCAGATAAAAAAAGATTGGAAATCAGCTAAACAATATCCTATAAAATTTTGCGATTAATTCAATTTTGATTTAGTTCAGATTTTTGGGATACTTCCATTATTTCATATCATTCAATTCTTGATTCTGATTTTTAGGATACTTTCATTATTTCATATCAGACCATCAAAAGAGGGTCTGATCCGTGAACCTGAATCTATTGCCAGTTCCAAGTGTGTGAGATTAGCTTCTTCTCTTCTTTTTTGCTATAAGGTAAATATCATAGATATGAAAATAGATTTACTCACTCATGAAGAGATTTACAAGCAAAGTAGAAGTGTGTGAGATTAGCTTTGTTGTACCATTCATGTGTATCACTATTTCACACGCACACTCAAACATTTCACAATGATTAGACACTTTCATTCAACTCCGTTGACTGACCGAAGCTTAACCAAACCGGTATCTGGTATATAATAACCGGTTTTTGGATCTGGTATCCATGATGGTTTCTCTACTACATTCGTTTTCGCGGCTTTCTTATCCGTTGTCTTCAACTCTTCTCCTTTCATCACCTTAGCTTCTTCTGAAATTTTCGTTGAGAATCCTCTTCTACGATGATCATAACAAAAACACCATCATAATATAAACTAAATCTTTAAATGATAAACACCATCATGAAATGGTTTGACATCAATGATAATCCTTATTATCTAAGTACTCCCTCCGTTTCATATTAGTTGTCGTTTTAGGTTTATGCACACAGATTAAGGAAACATTTAATTTTACATATTTTCAAAATAAAAACACTATTACCAATACACCTAACCATATATCAACCAATAGAAAAATATAATATAGAATATTACCAATAAATTTTGCATTGAAAATCGAAAACGACACTTATTTTAAAACAAAAATTCTACTCCAGAACGACATCTAATTTGAAACGGAGGGAGTAGTATATAATAACGTCCAAAATATGATATATCCTCTGAAACTATTAATGATAAACACAGTTTGACCTATTGTAAGCATTACAAATATTGAAAATGAAGAAGATTTACCGTGAATTCGTGTTTGAGATGAAATAAGAGAGACGTCTAGAAAGAGATAGAGATTGAACCATTTTTGAAATCAACTTTCTGAAAATGTTAGTAGAGAAGAAACTTACTAAATGCTGGATTATTAGCATAACAAGCTTTATTTTATAGCCAAGACAAGCGAGGTGTTTGGTATAAAAGTTATATTTAATTAAACAATCATAGAACCCAATAGTTGACAAAAGAAAAGCCAATTTTTATAAAATAATAAATAGTCATTATCTGACGTTTTAAATGCTAATAGTGGAATAAGAAAATAGAGGATTTATAATGGGTGTCGGTCAGGGAAAGGCTGGTCTCGCCTGAAACGTTTTCGTCTGTTAGATCATGGAATGAACGTTGACTTGTCTTAATCGGACGTCAGGAACTTATTTTTTATTTTGACATCAGCATATACAAACTTTAAGAATCTGCCAATCACTTCGAACACTTCAGGCCAGACCGTCCACCTTGTATTTTGAGTCCAGAGAATTTGAATGAACTAAATTGTTGTGAAACATTCCTTCACTCATTGAATTTTGTTGTTGCAAAATGAGGTCATTCATCCCGTTCTAAAACCATATTCACCAATTGAAAGCAATATTTCCCAAACATGACTGAAATAGTCATAGATTTTTCATACACACTATTATCTAAATAAAAACTTCAATTTTCACGTAAAGAGAAAATAGACTACATCGAGTATTACTTACCCCCATCAGACCATCAAATCCCTCTAGAGTATTGTACCAATCATTATCTAACAATAATTCACTATCATATATACAATATAAATCATATTGAAACTTTATAAACTAATACAATTTAAACAATGATTGTTAAACATAATTTTATTATGTTATCTGCAAAGCCGTATTAATCAATGTTATCATAAACACTTTATTGTTATCGATCACAATTTTAATAAAATAATTTGTTAATGTAATTTTTACATTTTAAAAATAATTTTTATTTAACAAAACCTTTTATTTAATATTCCTTTGCTAAATTTCTATAAACAAGAATAAAATTCTTACAAATATTATTATTAGCAAAAAAAAAAATCTAAATTATATATCTAGCTATATAAATACTAACAAAATCCTTGACATAAAAAAACTAAATAAAAATATAATCTTTAAATTTATATGTTCTAAAGTATTGGATGGTTTGTCATCTGGTGATATATTAAAGCCCAAAGTCACATATACAAAGAAAGGGGTCTAACCGAACCCAAAAGAGATACCGAACAAAGACCCAAAGATAACAACAAACAAAAAGGTCCAAGACGAAGACCAAGAGTCGACTCTGCACCTCCACGTGTTAAGCTTTAGCGTGTTTGGGACACGTGCCCAAAGAACTAATCGGCAACTTGTCAACATCGCCTGGAGCGTTGCCGGCGTGACTTTAATCGACTGATCCACCGAAACCACACCGGAAACAAAATCCCATTCAAAGAAAGTCGCTGACAATGAGTTTGGAGATGAAAGCAACAACAACAACACCACAATAGACTAACACGAGAAATCTTTGATCATTTGAGAACTTATGAACAACAAAAACGATCGAAGATCCACATGCAGAGACCAACAACCAAGCGGCAAAAGTAAAGCCAAAAATTCTCGCTTTAAAACTTGTGAAGTTTCAAACGACGGCGACCGATCACAAACCAATTGAACATCAGATCCAATTAAACAAGAGAAACACGAAGAAGCTGAGAACAAGCAAACCGGGCCAACCACGGTTAGAGCCAAAAGCCAGCCGTCCACAAGAAGGGAATGTGCAATGCCAGAGGGAGGCCCAACCACGGGCGGAGAGTCGCCGAAAAACGCCGGTATAAAAATTCCTTCGTCACTTTTTCTCTGTGAAAGGTACGAGAAAGAACAGAGGAAAAGGCGAGTAAATCCGAATTTGCATTATCTTGTATATTCTTATTTCTCTATTATCTATATAAAATTATTTTCCTATTTGGGAATCGGAACATTAATATTGAGTTTTCCAACGGTAATACTGTAATAGTACAACGTAAACCTAAGACATTGCTTTCCGAACCTAGCTTCGGATCCAAGCCTAAAAAAACACATGACCGTTACACCTACTCTAATTTAAACACCACCATCACTCTCACTCTCTCTCTCACAAACTCACATCTCACTCTCTCTCAGTTTCTTCAATGGCTACCAAACTCATTATAAAGAAGTCAGCAAAATCAATCAACAGAAACTACTTCCGCCGTAACCGTAAGACTCACATCGGATGCTCACCATCACCGGCGACCACCACCGTCATCGCCTCCATCAACAAATCCATTTACAAATGTCACCGAAGCATCCTCTATCTATTCTCTCGTCCACGAACCAAAGGATTCAAAATCCTCAAACCCAATCTCCAACCTCCGTATCCGCTGATTCACAGTAAACCATTCGACGAGACGAAGAAGACGATCGTGCTGGATCTAGACGAGACGCTTATCCACTCATCAACGGAGAAACCCGAAGCTCCATACGATTTCGTAGTGAAGCCCGAAATCGACGGTCAGATCTTAACCTTTTTCGTGATCAAACGGCCAGGAGTAGACGATTTCTTGAAGAAGGTCGGAGAGAAGTACCAGATCGTCGTTTTCACGGCGGGTTTGAGAGAGTACGCTTCGCTCGTGCTCGATAAGCTTGATCCGGAGCGGCGCGTGGTCTCACGGAGCTTTTATAGAGACGCTTGTAGCGAGATTGATGGGAGGTTGGTGAAGGATTTGGGGTTTGTGATGAGAGACATGAGGCGGGTGGTGATCGTTGATGATAATCCAAACGCTTACGCGCTTCAACCGGAGAACGCGGTTCCGATTAAACCGTTTTGTGATGAATTGAGCGATGATGAGCTGAAGAAACTAGAAGAGTTTTTGTGTGGTGATTTTGTGAAGTGTGAAGATATGAGAGTTGCGTTGAAGGAGTTTGTTGGAATGGGTGAATGATTTTTTATTTGATTTAATTTTTTGTATTAGAGGATTTGATTATGAAGACAGTGAACAATAGCTTTGTTTGTTCGAACTGTCTTATGTTTGTGTTTTTTTCTTGTTTGATTAGTGTTTCTCTGTCGTTGAATTAAAAGGTTTTTTAATGAAATACTTTTGCATTTGAATTATTGGGGTAATGGATAGAGTTAAATGTGAGAGGATAAGAACATCAAATCAGTTGGTGTTCCAATTTTTGATTGATTCGGTCTTGATATTGGAGAATCTTGTAATGGAAGCATGCGATAAGAGTGGTGGTTTGTGTCATCCATCTTGATGCGAATGAGTCAGTTAATTGTGCAAGTATTGGCGATATCTGACCTAAACTAGCAAATATTGATATGAACACAAAGCTTGTCACTTCGCCTGCTCTAAAAACAGGGGTTAACGATGACTTTTGGGAGCAGTGTTTGACAGAGAATCAGGGATTTGATGAAGCAACATGGAGTTCAGTCATAGAGAAGAGATGTTGATGGAAGGAATGGAGATAATGATAACAGTAATATAAGATTGGAGATGAAAGGACGTTTTGTTGGAATGTAAATAACTTTATAGAGAGAGCTTGATGTTAAGCTTTTGCAAAATAGAATATGTTTTTTTCTTCTCTGAGATCATCATTGTCTGCTTCCTTATTTTACTCTGTTTCTGTAAGCTATTATTTTGAGAGAGTAATAAAGATGCATATTAGCTTTGAATGGATTTTTGCCTTCACAACCGTACCTTTGAAGCTGTGATTTCTATTAGCATAAAAGACCAAAGACTCACACAATGTAGGGAAAAAACAATTATAAGAAGCCTCGTCGCCGGGGAAGATAACGGATTTGATGCTTTATAAAGTGGTGAGCGGATAAACATATATATAACAACGTCCAACATTTCAGAAGCTGGATAAATTCAGATACAAAACTCATAAGATAAAACTATATATATAACCAGAGTTAGGCGCATGATCAATTTCTCAATAAATCCAAGGTTACATACAGTAGGAGGCAGTACAGAAGAATCAGATTTTCACAAGATCAAAAGCAGTAGGAGGCAGTACAGAAGAATCAGATCTTGGTTATTGTCATAGAACAACATCTAACATTTCAATCACACCATGATAACAATTTCACTTGACGTTAGAAGCGTAATCTTCAGAAACTTAAACAAAAGCGTCTGTAGTCCAACGGTTAGGATAATTGCCTTCCAAGCAATAGACCCGGGTTCGACTCCCGGCAGACGCATTTTTTTATTCATTTTACAATTCAAAAGTTAAAAAGAACATAAAAGATAAGATAATCCGAAATGGCGAAAGTAGTCCTCGCTTTCGACAGCAACTAGCTAAAGATCCGAACGCGTGTGAGGGTGTTACAGTAATTAAACCAACACAAAATCTGATAAAGACACAACAACACGACTCGAGTCCTTTTCTCTTCCTCCGCTTGATATTTTTCAATTCCGCGTCTCTCTCTCTCTCATCTCTGTGTAGAAGTCGAAAAGATCTAGAAAACAAAATCCTGGCGTAAATCTCGTTAGGGTTTTTCAGCTTTCAGAAAAAAGCGCAAAAAAACATTTTGATCTTTCTCTCTCTCTCTCTCAATGGCGGGTTACAAAGCAGATGATGAATACGATTACCTTTTCAAGATCGTTCTAATCGGTGATTCTGGTGTTGGAAAGTCCAATCTGCTTTCACGATTCACCAAGAACGAGTTTAGCCTCGAGTCCAAATCAACCATCGGAGTCGAGTTCGCGACTAGGAGCTTGAATGTTGATGATAAAGTCATCAAAGCCCAGATTTGGGATACTGCTGGTCAAGAAAGGTCTCTTCTTTTACTTTATCTCTTCCAAAAAAAAAAAAAAGAATAGATCTAGATTTGCAGCTAGAGAAACCAAACATTAGTTATGTAACAGAGAGGTAGATCAGTTTCACTAATTTCATTTCGATGATTATTTACTCTTATTCTCACTGGAGATTGAAAAGCTTATAATATCATATTCTATGTTTCTTCCCCTTAACGATTTTGATCAAAAAGTTTCAAGCTTTATCGATTTTTTTATATCGCTAAGTTGTTTATGTGAAAGAGCTTAGATTGGTTTCTCTTACCAGTCACTTACTGAGTCTTGTCTCCAAAGTGAAAAGCTTTTTTTTTTTGCGTTCTCAGTTTGGTCTTCGTTCTGTGTTTGGTTCTAACGGATTCATTTTTTTCATAGGTACCGAGCCATCACTAGCGCATACTATCGAGGAGCCGTTGGAGCGCTTCTTGTCTACGACGTAACGCGACACTCCACATTTGAGAACGTGGAGACATGGCTCAAAGAGCTCAGAAACCACACCGATCCAAACATTGTAGTCATGCTCGTGGGAAACAAATCTGATCTCCGCCACTTAGTGGCTGTTCAGACAGAAGATGCCAAGTCGTTCGCTGAGAAAGAGTCTCTTTACTTCATGGAAACCTCTGCTCTTGACTCCACCAATGTGGAGAACGCTTTCGCGGAAGTCCTCACTCAGATTCACTGCATTGTGAGCAGAAAGGCCATGGAAGCTGCGAGTGAATCCGCTAATGTTCCGTCGAAAGGTGACAAGATCGATCTTGGTAAAGATGTTTCTGCAGTGAAGAAAGGTGGATGCTGCTCAAACTAATAACAGAGTGGATCTTGGTTCCGGGTGATCGGTTTCTGTTAACGGGTTATGTGTTCAAAAGTGGTTCAAGTATGAGAGATTGCTTTAGGTTGAATGATTAAATGCTCTCTTGATGTATTTCTGTTGATTATATAAATTCATCCATGTTCTTGCTTGAGAAATGATTTTGAATTTTGATGTTTTGTCAAATTCCCAGAACTCAATTATCTAAGAAAGATATAATGGAAAGTTTTTAGTGATTTTGTTCGGTTTTTAGACTTTTGTTCTGTTTATTAGGAGAAATCCCTGACATTTATAAACGTAGAAGCAATAAAAATTTGTTGGCCCCTTAGTCTTATAAAAAGAAATTTAAAACTTAAAAACACTATTGTCAAACTATATTGAAAAACAAATGTATAAACTAATTTTCAAATACAATTTTTTGTATTTCTATTTTTAAATTTATTCACTAAACTTATATCATCAAAAGTTTCAATATTTTTTTCGACGACATTCATAATTCATTTTTTTAAAAATTCCATTTATCAGTTTTTTATTGGCTTAAAATTATATTAAAAAAAAAATAATCACTAAAATTTATGTAAATTTAATGTGTTTTATTAAAATGTGTGAAAAATCTAAAATATGTAACATTTTAAAATAGATGGAGTATCATCAAAAGTTTCAATATTTTTTTCGACGGTATTCATAATTTATTTAATATTTTATAATAATATTTTTATAAACGTGAAACTTTTTTCTAAATGAAAATAAAAACTGTCATGCCATATATATTACATGCATATACTTTTACAAGAATTAATATCTCACAAGTTTTTTATTTCTATGTTGGTAAAACATTTTCTAAATACTTTCATAAAGATATTATGATTATCAGTATTAGAATGAACATTTTATTTTATTTTAGGCATCTAATAATAAATATTGAATATTACCTTTTTATATATATATAATAGTACACCATCCGTAAATATTAATATTTTAGCATGTGTACACATTCATAAAAAGTTTCAGTACTCGTGTCTTCGGTTCGAATTACAAACACTGAATTTTTTTGCAGATTATAGGATGTAAAATTTATCAAAGGTTTCAGAGTACTGTATGTAGAATTATTCGTTGTGGTCGTCTACTGTGAAAATAATATGTCTATCGAGGATGTATACATATAGAACCGTATGTCGATTCAAGTGTTTTGGAGAGAACTTCATCGCACAATCATTATTCTTGTAGTTGTTCATCAATGTTGCATTCATGGAGGTATCATCATAATATATAATAGAATTAGAGATTATAAAATAATGTAATTAGTAATTTACCTAGTATTAAAAATAAAAACTAAATATACATTTATATCTATGGATTTTTAATTTTGTTTTTAAATTTTATATGTGTCTCAATAAAATTATATCACATATTTTAGATTTTAATTAGTGTATAATTTTAAAATAAAATATATTAATTAAAGTCAAAACAACAGTCCTTCAAATACAAGTACAAAATCCAAAACATCATTCTTTTAAATATTTAAAATACTGAAAGAGTGTATCTTATTAAAACTAAAATATATATATAGATGCAAAATTTACTACAATTGAAGCAATGGCAACTCAAACTGAAACTTTAACATTCACATACATATCCTAAAGAAACCTGAGACATTGGGTCTTTACCTATTTTAGCCCCTAAAACTTAATTAAACTCACCTACAGCCAAATACATGTTTGATGGTTTAAGACTGTACTGTTCTGATTTAAAAAAATAAATAAATTAAGTTCGTGCCAAATAGCTAATTAAACTCAATATTAAAAGCAACTATCTTTATTCATATCAAGATTAAGAACATATTTGAGTAAATATCATCAGTTCAATTAAGCTCGAAATAACTCGAAAGCTTTCATTAGCAAAACGTGCCATTAATGACTTTGAACTCGAAGCTAGTGTCCCATACGTATTTGAAAACGAAGTCTCCATGTATACCTTGGTTGAGGAGACACACGTCACCTGTTTTTGTCAGCGTATCAACAGGCACGATCGATTCAAAACCGGTGCACGAGAGCTTTAGGTTAGTGAGTAAGCATATACATGGGTTGTTCAGTGTCACTTTCCACACCGGTTTGTTCTTAACCATTCCGGACTTCGATTGTTTCATGCTTACGTCAGCAAGTCCACACTGTGGCAGTGGGTCAGACCCTTCCAGATTTTTCCAACGAAAATATAAATATAATATTATTGTAAACAAAAAAGATAATTAAAGTCTGTATACAAAATATAAATACCGTGGGCGACGAAGGTGATGATGGCGAAGACGACTAGGAGGCAAAGAAGTTTGCAAGCCATTTTTGGGTCTGGTCTTTCGAATTTTTATCAAACAGTTAGGAAATTGTAGCAAGTATGAACTGAGTCTGTAGCTGTTGAGATGTGTTACTGAGTATTTATAGTGGGGCATTGGGTTTGTCTTATATGGTAAAAAAACGTTTTGGTATTAATTAAGATGTTAGACCAAAATTAACTGTTCCCTTTGTCAAAAGGTCAAAGCTCATGCATAGGGTCAGAAGGTAAAAGCTCATGCATAGGGTCAACGCTAATTATTTGTTTATATCAAAAATTACGAAAGAAATTATTCAATTATTTTCTTTCAGGTAACAAATTTCAAATTACTGGGTCAAGGCTAATTTATTTGTATTTTTCTATCAGACTTCAAAAACTTCATGGAAAATTAATTGAAGAAATCACATAAAAACAATCAAAGTGTCACTTGCTAACACTTCAAACCTTAAAAGTTTTTACTAACATTTTTAACTATCAAAATGACATTTATACCACAAAAACCTACATTCTAGTTTACTTGTCCATTACGTTAAAAGAATGACTAGTATTATAAGTAAAAACGATGATATTTGATTTCTCTATAAAATATAATTATTTAATTAATAAATAAATAAAAAGACAAAAATTAAATAAAATTCTGAAATTTTCACAAAATTAGGAAATTAAAAAATTATAGATTCCAAATAGTTTTGAAAATTAATTAAATTAATATCTTTTTTTTTTAAATCATAATTTTTTTTTTGAAAAAATAGACATATCATCATTAACAGGGAAGGTTGTTAAAAACATTGTTATTGACATATCTACAACCATTGTCAACCAAGATATATCAAAAATTCTAATTAGTGATATGTCAAAAACTGTTGCTAATGGTTGTGTTAGAAAAAAATATGGTCAATAACTATATATTAGTAATTTTCAACAAAAGTTATTATCGTCAATGGTGATATGTCAAAAACCATCACCATTAATTGAGATATGTCAGAAACTATCGGTATGTTTGAAACAGTTACAGTCAACATTGATATGTTGGAAATTGATGTCAGTTTTTAAAAAATCTTATAATTTATTTTATAAATATTATATTATTTAATTATTTTAAAACTATTTAACTTTTTTGTTTTTTCTATTTATTATTTTGAATTTTTATTTAACTTTTTCTAATTTTTTGTAATTTCTGAATTTTTAATTCATTTTTATTAAATAATTATTTTTTAAAAAAATTTACTCATTACCGTTTTAACTTATAATACTAGTTACTTTTTAAGTGATGAACCACTTATTTCGATAAAAATTCTTCTCTCTTTCTGCGTTTTCTCTTAGCTGAGTGTTGATGTAGATATCATTTCAGTTTCTTGATTGGTTACGGTGGTATGAAACGGACGATCATCTTTTCTTGATTCTAGCGATTTTAAGGTGGGAATGATAAGACAGTTAAGATCTGGAACTGCTTTATAATGTCTTGTTTAAGACAACAAAAATAATGACGGAGATTTCCTCCATTTTGAATATTGACCTGAGCAAGAAGGTGATCAAATTTTAGCAAAAAAAATGAAGAAAGAAGGTGATTAAAAGATCTCATCGGTCTTTAGCTTCAACTGCCTCGGGCATCTAATAAGTTCTAAAAAAAAGAATTTGGTGAATTGACTATGCACTAATCAGTTTGAAAATCTTATCGTAGTTAAGGTCTACTTAATCTCCAGATTCAGACTGCCCAGATATCCTAAATTTCGGGTCGAATCAGATCTCAAATCACGGATAATAGTTCCAGGTCTACCGACAAGTAGTTGCTTGATGGTAATTTGTTTAACCCAAAGAACAATGAAGTCAAAGGTTTTGATAATTGTAACCATAACTCATAGGTTCTTGGAAATTTAATTTCTACCACACTGACGTCAAAAAGAGGTTTTTACTAGAACAAGCGATTCTTCAATATCCAGAGATAGTAGAGATGACAACTTAAAAAACAAAGCTAGAAGAATCAACAAAAAATCTAAGAAGATTCAAGTTTAGTTTAGCCAGTGATGTTCTGAGACTTGTTGAGGATAACTCCTTCATACTTAACTTGGAACCATTTCATAGCATCATCCTTAGTCACTCTGTGTTGGATACCAACACGAGCCTTGCACCTGCGGCGACGAGCCACACGGTATCCTGGACGTTCAAGAACTACATAGAAGTCCATTCCGTAGATACCTGTAGATGGATCATACCTAAATTGCACAGAACGAATATACGATGAAAATCACAAAAACAAGTATCTACTATTCATCAATGTAGTTCACAAAAAGAAAGACTTACTTGATACCAAGATCAATGTGCTCTTGGATACCGAATCCAAAGCAACCAGTGTCACTAAAGTTCTTCCTAAGAAGCTCATACTCCTTAACTTTCAAACCACTCTCAAGAAGCTGCATTGCCTTGTCACCTCTTACAGTAACATAGCACGCAATCTTTTCATTACGCCTTATACCAAAAGACCTCACAGTGTACCTTGCTGTTAATTACCAAAAACATTATTATTACAAAAACTATAAAAATGAAAAAACATAAAATCTAACATTCACATACCCTTTGAGAAAACAGGAGTTTGTCCACTGAGCTGTTCCAAAACCTAATTAATGACCAAACACAAACGATATTCAGACACACACTGTCCTAAAGTAAGGATTTTTGTTCAAAAAAAAGAAAGAAGAAGAGACCTTGGAGGCACGAGTGAGACGATCACCACTCTCACCAACGGAGATGTTGAGAACAAGTTTCTGAACCTTAATGTCCCTCATTGGGTTCGATAGCTTCTTCTCCGACGCCTACAAAAAGAAGGTTCATGAATCCACCGAACATAACACATCACCATTGAAAATTGATAGGAAAGTACCATTTGAAGGAGATGAACAATCGAGCTGAAAGAGAGTTGCGGAAGCGAAGCAGCGACGAATGGGAAGAGAAATGAGATATATCGGACGGAACTAGGGTTTCTTAAAGTATAATGGGCCGAAGTTTAAAGCCCACGGGCTATAACAGATACTTTGTGGTGTTCATATAATAAACTCGGGCTATTAGGTCTTGAATGCTTAATCATGATCAAGATGATTATTGATAATAGAGCGAATCAATATAATGTGATCAGCCCTAACGGTCGAGTTTATTATTTTGAGATCAAGCTTAGAGAACGAACAACCATCTTATTTAACCATAAACGTTATAGACCACCAAAAAAAACTATTTTTGTTTTACTTGTCTACTACTACTTTCTTATGTTTTCATACTGTGTAAATATCGAACAAAAAATTCTAGATATTTGATGACAATTGCAGCCAATCCATTACATAAATCTCAGAGATGTTACACCCAAAAATTAAAAAGAAGACAACCAAATTAAAGAAAAACAAATAGAAAAAAAAAACAGAGTTTATCACATTAGACAATATTCTCGTTGGTATTGTTGTTGTTTCCTTGCCATTTCCAAACAATGTCTTTCAAGGAAGGCTTAAGCTCACAATCACAAAATTGTTTATACTCCATTGTATCACCTTTACTCTTCTTAAGCTCAACCATATGAAAACTCTTTGTCACTTCAAATATCTCAACATCAATCGCTAGTTGTCCTTTTCTTCCTTCTCTTCTATCTTCCATCTTCACTCCTACATTGCTCTTCTTCAATTCAAATCTCTCACTACTCGTAGCTATCTCTTCGAACTTCGACACTATCTCTCTCGCTTCCTTCTTTGTCGTAAACATCGACTCAGATCTCTCTTCTTTCTCAAACAACCCCGAGAGATCAAATCCTTGAGATAACGAAGAGATTAGGTCAAATGCATTGTAACACATCGGCTGCACAGCAAAGGCTGCGTGCACGTCGCTGATTAGCGATTCGATCTGATGACTATCAGGCGATTTAGGCGTTTCTATCTTCTTGAAACCCTTTTGAAACCAAGAATTCTCCATGATTTTGTCAATCTTGATTCTTGAATTAGGGTTAGGATCAAGAATCCGAGATAACAGCTTCTTGACCTCAGGTGGAAACCAGTTTGGACATTTGAACTCACCGTTCTTGATCTTCCGATACATTTCGACAAGATTCTGTTGGCGAAACGGGAGAAAACCCGCCAACAACACATACAACACAACTCCACAAGACCAAACATCAGCTTTGTCTCCATCATAACCTTTCTTGCAGATCACTTCAGGCGCCACGTAAGCAGGTGTTCCACATGTCGTGTGAAGCAAGCCATCTTGTTTCCTCGACTCTCTCAACGCGCTGAGTCCAAAATCAGATATCTTCAAATCACCATTTTCGTCTAGAAGCAGATTCTCTGGCTTGAGGTCACGGTGGTAAACTCCACGGCTATGGCAATAATCGATTGCTCCAATTAGTTGCTGGAAATATTTTCTAGTAATGTCTTCTTTAAGCTTTCCTTTAGAGACTTTGTCGAAAAGCTCACCGCCTCTAACGTACTCCATCACAAAATAGATCTTTGTTTTGCTCGCCATGACTTCGTGGAGGAACACGACGTTTGGGTGACGAACGAGACGCATCACTGAGATTTCTCGTTTGATTTGATCGATTAATCCTATTTTAGCAACTTTCTCCTTATCGATTACCTTGATCGCTACGCTTTCTCCTGTTTTTAGGTTACGTGCGTGGTACACTTTCGCGAATGTGCCCTGACCTAGAAGACGACCTAGTTCGTACCTTTGCATCAGGACGATGCCGTTTCTATCCATTGGTTAGAGTTGGGTTTCTTGGAGAACAAGCTAACTTGATGAAGAACAGAGGATGAGCTGTTGAATAACTTCGTTTTGGAATATTTCTTGCATGGCTTAGAGAGAGAGAGCTCAGATTCTGGAAATGTTCATGAGAGGAGAAAAAACATTTAGCTATTTTTTTCTAGTATCTCAGAAACTGCAAATATAAAAATAGTATTTCTAAAAAAATACAAGACGGAAATATCTAGATTTCTGTGGTTCTGGTGATTGCTTGAAGTGGGCTCTCCTAAATATATGTATATAGATGTGGTTTTTATGTTCTCCTAATTATAGTGGAAGAGGTAGTTGATAATATTCGAAAATACACACACACACACACATCTTTGTGAGATTGATAAATACTAGATGGATTTCAATGGTTGCCCGTAAATCTTGAGATGTTTGAAATAACTAAGTTAATTTTGGATACAAGTGTTATATGATTAAAAATAAGTATACTATAAGCAAGTAATTCAACTGAAAAATGATAAGATTATTGTAAAATATATTTGTTGATGTTGTCTTGTTTTTCTATAATTCTTTTTAAAAATAAATAAATGATTTCCAGTATAATGCATATCAATTATACATCAAAAAATATGTTTATTTTTTATAGATCACACTCATTCTAAATTGACAATTAAAATCATAAAAACATACATATTTTGAGAATTAATATCAATAGCGACCTGAAGATTGGTCCATAAAACTGCTTAACTATGCAAGATAAGAGAAGCCTTTAACACATGTAAGAACCACAACCTACGGCAGGTCAATCTATGCAATCCATAAAAACCGAATCTATATTTTGGATTACTTGGATGCAAATTGGTTTGTTTGACATCTCTAGTTTCACCGAATAAAATTTGTATGGTATATTGTTTAAAAAAAAAAACAGGATATGTCAATACTCTTTTATGTTCAGATTTTCTTTAATCAACTGGAAAATTTGGGACCAGAAAATCAAAATAAATCCAAAAACAGTTCTTCTGTACGAACTTGTGTAGGGTGCCCTGGTAGTGTATGGAACTATTGAGCATCTTAAGCCAAAAGAGTTAAACACTTCATTATGTATTTATTGGTAGTGTATGGAACTATTGAAGTTTTTTTCTGTGAAATGGATTTTGAAGTTAATGGAATAATTGATAATTAAGTAAATGAAACCGACACTAATTAATAATCTAATCTATCTAAGTATCAGTTTTGTTTTTATGTTTTTGATAATTTTGCGTGTTTTCAATTTTTATTGGATAAAGTAAACTTTGCATACAAATGAGAAAGAAAATATCACATAATGGTTTAAAAAAGCCGAAATTAATAGTTACAAACAACTTTTCACCATAAATACGTACGTAATATGTATATGTATGATAGAATACAATTATACAGACACACGTTGTATTATGTGGATCCAATTACACTATCAAAACCAACCAAGAAACAAATTTAATATGAAGAATATAAAAGAAAAGAAAACAAATTTTAACATATCGACGATGTTTACTGTCTCAACAGAGAGAAACAGCGTGTGAACCTGAACCTCTGACACGTGTGACAGCTCGAGGAGAGAGAGAGAGAGGAGGAGGAGGAGGAGGAGGAGGAGGAGGAGGAGGAGGAGAGAATGGTTCTTCTGGTTAAGTAGCTTCAGAGGATAAGATCTCAAGCTCTGCCCACCAAAGAGGAGAGAGTCTCGGTGTAGCTTGTTCCGGAGAAATGTTGATTACTTCTTTCAGTTGCTCAACCACATCTTTCATTGTTGGTCGTTGACTCTCGTCTATTCTCAGACAGTGTCGTGCCACGTCACATATCACTTCAAGGTCCTCTTCTTTAAACGTTGTTAATGTAGGATCAATCATATCTTTCAACTTATCACTCTCCAGATACTTTGATGCCTGTTAAAGAAACCATAAACAAGTGTTACACTAGTGATGTCAAATTTCACATTTTATTTTGATTTTTTGAGTTTTAAGTACCCATTTTGTAATTGATCCTTCCTCTTCTGAATCTGAGAGTTTTCCAGAGATTATCTCAACCATTAATGCTCCAAAGTTATAGACATTAGTCTCTGGTTCAGCTGGTAATGGCAATGCTGATTTGTCCAAATCAGCACTTGTCGGTTTTCTCAATTTAAGTCCATTTTGTGAACCGAAAGGAACCTCTCCGACCTGAAAAAACAGAATAAAATCATTCAGTGTGGGTTTGATTATGAGTTAACCACAACAATGAAACAGTTTTCTTGCTAAGCAAGAAATCAAGAACCTTTGCTGCATAATCATCGGTTAAGTAGATTGCTGATGAGGCAAGTTTAGAGAGTGCCATTGGCGGATTAAGCTCATGCATATGTTGCAGACAATAAGCAGTTCCCATAATTATCCTCATCCTCGCGCTCCAATCAAGATGCTCCATCTCCTTATCTGAACAAGACAAGACTAACATGGTTGTTGATGATTATTATAACAACTAATATAAGCAAGCAAGATCACAAGATGAAGAAGGTCTTTTTTAGATGTTTACCATGTAAATGTTCGAAAAGAGTTCCATTTGGGGCATATTCGAAAACCATCATTCTATTAAATGGGTCATCTTCTTCACAGTAACCAATTAGATTTATAAAGTTCTTATGGTTGATCCTTGACATTGTATCAATCTGCACATTTGAGCTCTCCCAATATCAATCAAGATTCTTTGTAAAAAAGACCAAAGATATGATTCTTAAGAGTGTTACCTTTCTGCGGTAAGTCATTTCCATGGCTCTTGACCATTCTCTCCTTTCCAAAATCGCTGTTGAAGCAACCCCAATCTCAACACCACTTGATAAAGTTCCTTTATAGACAGTGTAACCATCATATGTTTCAATAATGTTACTGAAATCTTCACAAGCTGTTTCTAATTCAGACCGGTTTAGCTTCGGTACACCTGAAAAAACATTTCTCACATTATTTCAAACCTAAAACAGAACCAAAATAAAAAAAGTTTTAAGACCATTTTTTTTTTCTTACCAGTTACAAAAGCTTTCTGCAACTGTCCACTTAAACCAGTCTTCCATGGACCTATACTCTTCACTGCTTTTTTCCGGAAGAAGAATATAACAGCTATTACTATCAACACCGCTACAAAAGCAGCTACAACGATAACAACATATAACCAAACATCGTTAGACCCTTTTGTTTCTTCTTCAAATTGCCTCGGGGGATCAGAGCTTATGTTGTTGTTGTTGTTCTCATCTGTTGGAGGAAGAGAAGGAGGGATCAATGGAGGTATTCTCTTCTTTGCAGTAGCTAATGCAGGAAAAGAGCCGCTGCTTCGAGGAAACACTGTGGTTATGATCTGAGGAGAAGGACTAGGAGCATCAGGAGCAGGCATAGCTGCTAAGTTACTTGTTCCTTCTAGTAACTCACGCCTTTTGAAGAAACTAGTTCCATTCTCTATAGAACCTGCCAACACGGGTAAGAAAATTAAAAGCATGAGTTACATTTAGCGTATGTGTTTCAAAAAGCAGAAGTTTCAGTTGTTGTTTTTGCTTACTTGGGTGATAAGTCACAACTTTATTCTTCCCTTGAGGCTCCCTTAGCAGCCTGAACAGACATAGACATAGAAAATCAGCAAAAATAAAAATAAAAAAAATTAAATAAGCATGATTGGGATATTGAATTTATAATTTGAAAAAAGGAAAATGCTTTCATGTACTGTGTTGTAGTTGCTTTAATCCGCAATACAAATGTTTTTGCTTTGTTTAGTCTTAACAATCTTCTCCTTGAAACACTGTCAAATGGATAAAGTTTTATTAAAACATTGTGTAAACATTGTCTCCATCTTAACATCTATAATGCAGAAAGTTCATTTACCAGTATCCAAGTTTTCTATTTACACAGCCGAAGACAGCATTGGAAGCAGAAGACAGCTCTCGATGCTTGTTCAAGTGGACTTTATATAGCGATTGAAGTCTAAGGAACTTTATCTTCATGTAACCAGCAAATTTGTTACCAGAAAGCAACCTTAATCCACCATAAAAAAAAACATTAGTCTCTTGTCCATGCATTGATTTGGTTTTATTCAAAAAAAAAAAAAAGTATCACAAGCTTTTTGACTCACAGGTTCTCTGGTGACAACATCTTGTTTAGCTCAGGTGGAACTGCTCCGTTTAACTTATTATCTCGTAAATCCAACAACTTCAATCTCGGGAACGTGACAAATTCATTTGGAATGTCACCAAAGAGATTGTTCTTGTTTAGTATCCTACACAGAAAAAAAAAACAAGAAATGGTTTTTAGTTCTTGTTTTTTTCAAGAAACAGAGCAAGAAGATAGGTTTAAAACAGCTCTTACAGAGATGTTAGTTCACTCAATTGACTTAGCTCAGGAGCTAAAGTTCCTCCCAAAGAACATCCACTAAGATTCCTACAGAACCAAACCAAAAATAGTCATCATATTGCGACAAGAATTATAAAGACATAATATATTAAAAAAAAAAAAACAGGAACTTACAGCATCTGGACTTTATTGTCGACACACGTTACACCAAACCAAGAACACAGATGATCATCAGAAACATTCCAATTCGCAAGAGTTCCATGAGGATCAGAATCAACTCTTTCCCGGAATTTCAACAACACAAATCCTACAACATTCAATAACACTTCAATCAAAAAACATTCCAAAGAAGACAAGATTGAGAAAAGGTTGTTGATATGTTTACCTTCGGAATTGAGGGATAATGAGGAACAAGATTGAAGGGTAATGAGCAAGAACATAACGCAAGAGTATTGAAATCCAGTAGGATTCCATCGACAACCCATTTCAGGTAATGCTATACAAAATCTCCAGATTTTTTTTCTAATAAACAAATACAGAAATAAAAAAATAAAAAAAAAAGTTGTTGCAAACTTTTACAAAATCCTCAGCAAGAAGAGAAGGACGAGGTTGATGATTGAATAATAATAAGGGTCTCTCATTGTTTGCAAACTTTATTGCACAACACCCTAATCATCAAAAAAAATGTATTTTCAAGAGTCAACAACTCGTGAAATTCTCTTCTTCTTGTTAATCTTTTAATACCTAAAAGCCAACATGAAACAAACAAAAAAGAAATATCAAAATTTGAACAAAAAGTATTAAAACAATTCAAAAAAGGAATAAGAATAACCCCTTGAAGAAGCAACGTGAAGAAAATATGAACCCACAAAAAATTCCAAAAAGAAGAAGAAAAATTATTCTCCCTCATAAATGAAGAACATTTGGAAACAAATGTATAAAAAAATCAAACATATAATCAGAAGAAAACAAATTTACCTTAAAGAGAAAGGGGATCAACAACTAAAATATATCCCAGGAAGCGAAAATGATTTTATAAAGAGAATTTTAATGAATATTGAATTATATATATTCTGATTTCTTGTTGAACTTGCCCTTGTTTTTGCAGGATGTTGATGATGATGATGATCTCAGAGTTTTTTCTCTTCGACCATCTTTGGTCTCTCCAGGGCCAAAGGGTGGTGGGTTCTCTCTCCTTCCTCTCCTTTTTCTTTCTCTACTTCTCTCTTTCTGCGATTCTTTTTTCCTATTTTTTAATTCTTTCTAACAATTTTCCCCCACAAAACTCTCTCTATTTTTTCTTTATTCTCACGAAACTCCCAATTCAATGAGTAAGTCTCTATTAACTTGCTTTAAGTTTTCCATAATTATAGAAATGTGTATACGCATACATGTAACTATTAAAGAAACCTACATTTTTACTATAAATTCATAATTTTCATTAAATAGAAATAAACAAAGAAATAATTCATCTTGCGTAATTCTTTCCAATGTGCCCGAACATATATATATATATTTATTTTATTTTATTTCCTTTTTTTCCTTTCTTTTTTGATCAAATGTGCCCGAACATATATATATATGGCGGGAAAGATAAGCACAAATATAGATCCCACTATTATAGCATTTTTATGTTTTAAAATGCGCCCGTTTTGCCTAGAACTTGTCCGGTTAAACATTGGTCATATTTGATCAAGAAAACAAAAAAACATTTGTCATAGATTCATAAGATTATTATATATGGTGAACAAATTGTGTCAGTGTGTCCACGCTATAAAACGTATTTTCCCTGCAATGGTTGAAGAAAATAGGAAATCGGCTCTTTAATTTGTTAAATTGAGTTGACCCATTTTTTAAGTTGTAAATTAGAGTTTTATGTTTTTAAACTAAAATTAGAGTTTTATGTTCTAAATTAGAATTTGTCAAATATCTGCTATATGTAGATAAAACTCACAAAATAACTTGTAAAATGGTAAATTCATGAAAATAAAAAGTATCGCCATAAAAGTTAGTAAATCGCAACAAAAAAAGTTTAAGACAGAGATATATCGCATTTATTAAACTAAACACTAAACATTGACAAAGTGCTCTGTGTTGAACTTGTGAGAATGTGAGCTATGGACGCATACTATTAGACTATATACTATCAACATGTACATTATATAAATATCTGAGTTTATAGATAAAAATACTAAAAAAATCCCCAATTAATCTTGTATTGTTTTTGACCAAAAAATCCTGTATTGATTTTATTAGTTGTTAATGTGGTGATCAACGGTTATAAATCTAGTGACGTGGCATATATAGTGAGCGCAGTTACATGACTGATGTACTCTATAGTACATGACATCCACTACTTTCTTTTAAAATTGTTTTTAACTAAAAAAATAATTGTTCAAGTCAACCTTAAGTTTTTTTTGTAAGTCAACACTAATTATTTTTTCTCAATAGTCGTTTGCTGTTTTATTGCAAAATTAAATATTGGGGCTATTAGTTGGAATCGTAAAGTGATTTTGATACTTCATCTATATGATTAGCTTCTTTTTTATTTACTACTCCTTGAAATTCTGGGCATTAAACACATAATCTCTCGCATGCCCGAAATTAATCTTTGAAATTAAAACATTTCATACTAAAAGTATTTTAAATTCAGTGTACAAGAGAATGAACCTCCTTGCATTACCATTAAACCACCGATACTCTGGTATTAGTTTTTTTCTTTCTCTTGACGAAATTGTTGGGCTTCATTTTTTTATGTATTCTTAGCAGAACCTAAAGATAGGTCCAAATCATTCATAATTCCTATTCGGTGAGCATATCGTTTACCATAGGCAATACGCATGCTCTATGCTAGTCAAACATCTGAAATGATTTGAGTATTGAATTACTGATGAGCATTACAAGATGTTAATGATTTTGGGTGTAGTCAGAAAATTCATCTGTAGGTCTCATTGATTTTTGTTTTCAAAATACCAGTTAAAACTAAGGTCATTTAATAGATATTTCAGTTTAGGTGATTCAGCATTTTATATGCCACTAAATCCTAAACCTAATCTAAAACCGAAACTATATCAAACGAACAATAGTTTAACAACTATTTTTTAACTAGTTGTCAAACTATTATTCATAAGTTTGATATAGTTTTGGTTTTAGATCAGGTTTAGGATTTAGTCGCATGTATCCTTTAAAACAAAATTGGTATGTAATGTTTTAAACTTATATCTTAAGTTTTTTTTAGAATTATCGGTTATAAAACTTAATTCAGTATTCGGCATCAGTTATAAAACTCAATTCAGTATTCGACCCAATTCATATCAAATCATAATTAAGACCATGAATTTGAAGTTTTTGTATATGTAAAACATTTTGGACTAAAATTATAAAAGGAGACTATACCTAAAAGAATCAATAACGAAAGACCTTTTGTGTGTTTATATCATTAGTTCAGTAGATCTAGGATGCTAAACGACATTTGTGAAATACTATTGTTAGACATTTGTCCAGATGAATATTCATAACTAAGACCATGAATTTGGATCTTTAATTCTTTATAGACATTTGTAAAAGGGCAATTCTCTTAAATAGCCTCTTTTTAGTTTTTGTCACAAAAATAACCCTAAAAAAATAAAATGACCAAAATAGACTTTTTTTTTTTTTTGAAATTTTGATTTTTTAAAATTTTTTTTTGAAATTTGAAACCCTAACCCCAAACCCACCCCTTAACTCTAAACCCTAAAGTGCAAATTAGTTAACCCTAGGGGTATAAATGCATATAAATGATTTTTTTAGCTTCTAAAAGAAATATTTTGGTCATTTTCTTCCTTAAAAACTATTTTTGTGACAAAGAAACTAAAAGAGGCTATCCAAGGGAATTTCTCTTTGTAAAATACTAAAATCAATATTATATTTTAACTTTTATAATGATATTTTAAAATAAAATGAAAATGTTCGTTTAAATGAAAATTAATTCCAAATGTTTGAATCAATACACATACACATCCTTAGATACTGGTAGTGATAATAATAATGTTAATATGTGGCTATCTATATATTCCGACCTAATACAATCCGGTCGGAACACGGAGTTTGGATTGATCCGACATTATTATCTCTCGTACAGATTATTTTTCTTCTTTAACACACACATACCACAAGCGTAATTAATAACATTAAATTTTACTGTACCGGAAAAGAAGATTCCGGTTTATGGTTTGTGTTGGCGAGAGGGATGAACAACAGTGAGGTCCTGCACATAATCCGAAAAAAATATAACACAAAAAAAAACAAAAAAAAATACATAGAAAAATAAAGATATCTTGAGAAGATCATTCATACCTCTGAGTAGCGTACATTGTCATAGTGTTTATACGATGTTTTTACAATCGTTTCCCATTTTATAGACTTTTGATCCATCTTCCTCAAACCGGTGTTTTGACCGGATAATTGATGTGGGACGACGGTGCTGACTATCGTACTTCTCGGAAGTGTCCGGCAAAGCCAGGACTCTGAAGGAGTTTTAGGCAACGGAGGTTGAGAAACAGAGATATTCTCTGACCTGTTTTTGTTTATGTTCCTCATTCTCTTTACCCCCTCCGCAAGAAACCTCGTATCTTGTCTCTTAATCTGAGTACTCGATGTCCTTTGCAACCTCGAAGTTGTGGAAAGCTTGTCTGAAAATCTTGGTATTGGATAGATATCTTGAGACTTACTCATTACCTTGTTTGATCTCAAGATTCTTGGTGATGATTCTGAGTTGGTTTTATAAACAGAATCTTGAGATTTGCTAGGTTTTACCGCAATATTCTGACAAGTCTTGACACGAGAAAGAACCGGATTAAGAACATCAAGTGAGTTCTTGGAACATAACTGTGGCAAGAACCCAAACATAGCTTTCTTGGGATCAGTACTTGAGTAAACTGCTTCATCAACATGATTATGATCATAATCATCATTGTTTAAATCTTGATTTATAGCCATGGAGACTCTCTGTAGAGCAATGATCCGTTTCTTTTTCTTTTTCTTCATCATCTTCTCTTCTTGGTCTCTACAAGATCCTTTCTTCTGTTTCAAAGCAATTGCTTTCGCGGCTGGTAAAAATCTTGACATGATGAGATCACGATATTCAAGACTGGAATCATGATCTTTTGACACATTGCTCAACCTGTCTCCATGCTTCTCGAACTCACCACTTACTCCGTTTGTACTACAATTAACAGAGAAGCTTGCGGTTGAAGAAACCATCTCCATAGCTTTGATTAGGTCTGATTCTTGGAGCAGTGTATGATGATCCTTTGGCTTTCCAGGTGTTTGTTCCCACAGAAATGGAACTAAAGATGGTTCCATTACATGATCGAAGCTCTTGTCATCTTGTAATAACCGAACCATACTTCCATGCTCAGTTTCTTGACATGAATCTTTGACTTTTCTCCTCCTGGTCGTCTTCTTCTTCTTGGTGTTCTCTGAGTCGCTTGGATTCTCTAGTTTCGTTGGAATTCGTCTCACAGATAGAAACGGAGCATCTAAATTCAGTTTCTTCTTCTCCATTGTTGCTTCAGACAAAAAAAAAGAGTCTGTAAGGACCTCTCAAGCATCAAGAATGTGTAATATAAAAGAAAAAGAAGCAAGAGAGTTATTACATGGGCTCTACTATATATTATCATTTATATAAACTTGAAGCTACATGGGCCTACAAAAGGCGATAATGAAGGGTGTAGTTCTGGGGATGAGGAGACTCAAGAGTAGTCAAATTCATAAATCATATGTGACTACTAGATAGTGACACTTTGTTTAGAAGGTAAAAAAAATCGGTATTATTATATGTAACAAGAAAAAGTAGCAAAGGATGATACTACATTTAATCATAATTTTGGCTGAGGAAATAATTAAAAGGTGAACAAAAGTTTAGCTACATATACTTTAATGAATGTTTTGAAACAAAACAAAAAACAAAAATAATGGATTATATATCCTCTTAGTTTCTTTACCTTTTTAAGATGATGATGGAATACAAGCAAATATCTAGCAAAACAAAAAATGGCGGACATATTTATTTTTTTTCCGATTTCATTAATTTTGTTACTTGGATTGATAATGATATTTTGTATCGTCAAACTCTATCGTATTAGGTCCTATTGGTAATTTTAAGTCGTACAGATTTTTATACACAATTGATCATTATAAAACCCATAGAGTGATTATAGTCCACACATTAAATTTAATTCTTAGGTTATTAGATTTCATTTATTCAAAAATAAAAAAAAACTATTAGTACTTACTTTGGAAAAGGTAGTGACATACTTCGATAGGATGTGGCTATGATTTTATTGAGCAGCTCCATTGACGAATATCAATGTTATGATCTTTACCGAAGGTTTAGAGTAAGACACTAATGTATTAGTGTTAGTTAACTCTTATTAATCGAAGTTTGAAACCATTGGAAATGAAGTTTCGTTTTATATAAAAACGACACCATATTCCAAAACAAATCGTTTTGTCGTTTTTGTCCGTAACGTTATAATCTGTCGGACCGTGAGTGTGAGTTGTGATTTGCTTAAGATGTTCCTCCATAGGAAAAACAAAAAAAAATGAAAGTTTTAGTGTGTTACAAAAATAAAAAAATGAAGGTTTTAGTTTGGATAGTTGCATGCCTTACCTGCATAGTTGTTCGCAGGTCGACCTAAAGGATAACCACCAAAATCATTGATTAAGGTATCTAATCAAAAGTGGCACTTTTAGCTTATTTTTATTAATATTTATAAATATATAAAATTGATAAAAAAAATTATAGTTAGAATAATATCTGTTGGTGTTTTTAGCAATTTCGAGAGCATTATGATTGAATTTGAAAACTTCTTAAGAATGGTATGCATTAAGAAATACTTGGTTATAATATACAACTAAAGATTTTCTGAGGACACGTACCAAAAGAATTTAGAAAAATTATTGAAAACTTATTTTTTTGGGTTGAAAAGTTTGAGTCAAAACATAAAAGAAAATTATTACATATTGTTGACTATTCTAGTGTCGATCACCGTAGCTAAAAGATAATTTTCGAAGTTAATCATTACGTTTCATTTTAATTCTCGTTTAAGTTTATGCATACATATTAAAAAATATGTAATTTTTGTATATTTTTAAAATAAAAATACAATTACCTATACACCTAATTATATGTCAATCAATTAAAAAATCTTATTAATAAATTTTACATTGAAAAGCAAAAACGACATTTAAATTTGTGACAAAAAATTAAACTTAAAACGACAAATAATTCAAAATGGAAAAAGGAAAACATATTTGCGGTATAACATACCACATGAAATATTAAATAATTTGGTTTTGTTATCCATTAAAACATCTATGATTGAAACATCTAAATACACTAGTTTATTGGATGAATTCATAAGAAGATGTTATATTTATAGTCGATTGTTTTCTGAAATTTAAGTTATTTTATATTTTAACATTTGCACCAAAAAAATATTTTATATTTTATATTTTGTTATTTTATAATTTTAGATAAAATATATAAAAAAGGACAATTAATCTATCACGGCAACGACGGTAAAAACTTACTATTCAAAATTTTAACATTTTAGTCATACAACAAATGCACAAAAATTTGCAGCAGTAAGTATCGGGATTGAATCTACACAAGTATACACATACTTGACATCGAAATGGTATCAGCCATACTTAATAAATGTCAGTTTTGATTAAGCTAGATTACACCATGTTTATTGTTTACGAGTGCAATGTAATTATAAGCAATAACTAGGTTAAATCTAATGTAAAAATGGATTAAAAAAACATCAGATATTAGAGAATTCACATAAAATTAGATTATTAATATAAATAATTAGTTAGAGAATCAGTTAAAACTATTCTTAAACTCAAAACACAAAGATAGTAAATCTAATACTATGTTTAACAATCTAGAGAGCTGACTCTCGTTAAACCCAAAAGATTAAATAAGCATTAAATTCAAGTTTTGATAAGTTCACAAAACTACTAAATTTTGTCTTGTTGGCTAAAAAACTTTTTGTTCTTCAAAAATCAAATTAACTTTTACTGTATTTAATTAACATAAGATTATTAATTAGATCATCAGTTGAGTCCAATCAATAAGAACAATCTAAGAATATAGCACTAATACACTTGTTTGTGATAGAAGACTCCGAAAAGTTTCAGTAACAACTAAAAAATCATGTCAAAAGTCAGTAAGCATAGATAGAAAACTCTACAAAAACCTCCAAACAACTAAAAACCATGTTAAAAACTAGAGTACATCAGTAGCATACTTTTTTAGTTTTTTCATCTTAATGTATTTTAACTTTTGTTTATAGTTTTCTAATATAAATTCCATTTTTACTGTTTTGTTTTGTGCTAGAACAACTCGTTGGCATGACACTAAATTTAATGTTGATATTACACCAAATTTAATGTTTTAGAGTTAAACTTTAATTTTCATCTCTAATCCACACCAATAATAATAATATATATCATTAATATTTGAATTTTAATAATTTGATACATTAATTTATGTAATTGATTAATTATATTTTATGATATTAGATTATACTTAGATTTCAATGGTAGTGTTGTGCTTTTACTGTTTATTTTTTTACTTAAGCTATATATTAATTTATTTATTTTATGTAATTATTGAAATTAAAATTTATCTATTTTAAAATGAAAGTACATAATAAAAGAATTTTATTTTGTTACAATTTAATGTAACTGATAATATTCATTTAGTCATATTATTAAATATAAATAAAATAATATTTCAATGTTTAGTAATGTAAAAAACAAAAATAGCATCATATGTTTTTAACTATAAACTAAAACTATCAATAATATTAATCTTCTTATAATCTAGTTACAATCACCAAATTTAATAAAATGATGTCATTTTGGTGTCTCATTTAAGATGAAATTACACTAATTTTTATATTTTGGTGTCTCATTAGAGTTAGCATTATAGATGAGAAACAGATCAGAAACAAAGAGAGTATATGCGAAATGGTAATATAAAAACTCAAACTCAAACTCAAACATATCTACTTTAATCGGTTGAAGAGGACTGTATTAACTTTGTCGGACTCAAAACTACAGTATCATAATGTAATGTTTGGCGACGACTGAAAAGCTAATAAATGGTACTTCACCTTCTATCCTCACCCTAATGCACATACAACATAACAGCTATTGGACTATACTGAGAACAATGTTGATAGTAAAATAACCAAACAACACTGTTTGATTTAGAGAATTTAAAAATATATATGCAATATTTTTCTATTATCTTAAAATAATGTGAATATGGTATGACAAACCATCTTGTGTCATCTATATGCTTCAGTGTACGCTGACATCTGACTGTAATTTCAAATTTGTTATATATATACTATGTTCCACTAAAATTATTGTTTTGAAATTTTCAAGCACTTTAAGAATAAAGTTACAATTCTGAAAATAATCATACTTTAATAAATACTTTTAAATATATATATATATATATATATATTATATAATAATTGTCTTAATTAATAAAAGCATCATTAGTGGTAGAAATTCTTCTTATAGTACCTAATCAAAAAAATACTATAATTTAATCTATAATTTAATTTTAAAACTAAATGAAATTTAACCAATAGAAAAAAAAACAAATAGAAATAAAGTCTCTTCAGATTTTTTTAGTCTCTTGAATTTTTTTTTTTCATTCTCTCTGTTTGTTTTATTTATTTTTATTAATTTAATAATAAGAAATCAATTGAGAATTCATAACTGTGTATGACCTAAGGATAAAATAAGTAACAAGACTATAAAATTGCGTTTGTCCAAAAAAAAAAACTATAAATTGCATTAAAGGACAAAAATACAATTTTTGTAAAATAAATAAAAAAATCAAAACAACATGATAAATCTGAGGAAATATACTTTTGGACATAATTTATTTTGCTACAGTTTTTAATAGGCTAAAAGCCTGACACTAAAGGTAAGGAAAAGATAAAAGATTATATTCATGAATTTTGGCAAAAGAAATAATTTACTCTTTTGTAAAAATATTCATTCATTTTTTGTCAAACAATTTCGAAATGTGGACCATATATGCATTGAAAAAGGTGAAGAAATTGATAACAAATATCAATATTCTCCATTATTAGAATTTAATAACCACCAAACTCTTTGAAAGTGTGTAAATGTTCATTGAATTCACCAGCGGTGTTTTTGTTTCTTGTGTCGAAAAGGACGAACATTTTAATAGTTTTATTTATTCAAAAACTAAATTGATATTCTTTCCATTTTATTTTAATTACTTTCTTTATTTCAATATAAATAGTTTTTAAGGATTTTACACATGAATTAAAAAAATATAAACTTCTATAAAATTTATCTTGATTACATACAAAATCATTAAATAAAACTAATTCAACCAATAAGAAAAAGATATAGTATTTTGTAATTGGTCACAAAATTCAAATAGTATTAAATTTTACCTAGAAAAATGAAAACATCAATTATTTTGAAACAAAAAAAAATTCTTTAAACACCACTTATTATGGTACGGAGGGAGTATCGTTTTAGATTTATGCATTATTATTAAAAAATATATAATTTTATATATTTTTAAAATAAAAACATAATTATATATATATTTAATCATATTTCGACTAATAAAAAAAATTAAATAGAAAATCTTATTAATATAGTTTGTATTAAAATTCTAAAACAACACTTAGTTTTGAATGAAATTTTTTCATACAATGACAATTAAATCGAAACGGAGAGAATATTATGATTTCAAAACTAAATTATTACTTACCCTGTTTTAAGAAATGCATATTTAAAAAAAAAATATTTTAAAAAGATATATTTTTTATATTTTAATATAATTTTTGTTAACTAATAATGAAAAATATGAAATTTAAAACTATTAACTGTATTTTATAAATTTTTATTAGTTTACAAATATAAAAAATAAAAAATTATAAAAAAATGTGTAATTATAACTAAATTTTAATATATTTTATTAAAAATATGAAAATTTTAAAGCATTTATTATTTTGAAACGGAGTGATAGCTTTTTTCCAACTACACATTCAATTTGAAAAACAAGAATTTAAAATTGTGAACAAAAGAAAGAAGCGAGAATGTAACATAAAACAATAAATATAACACATAGAGGCCCTATGGATGATAAATAGGGCCTGATAAGGTTAAATTTATGCTCCATTTGTAAGCCCAAAAAGCATCTTTTCTTAGAAGAGTCAATTTAATGTACGAATCTTGTGGCCTAAACCCATTTAAAAGCTAAAACAAATACTCTAATTTTTACTTCATCAAAATATTTTGTTAAACAGTTAAAACATAACCCAACAAAATAGAAATACATTTTACGTAGAACACCGTAAAACCATAAGGGGGGTGCGGGTGCTACTGCTAGTAATATTAGTATTTTTAATGATGTTGAAATTTTCAAATTATATTGTTATTGGCTTATCGATTCTATATAATTTAATTAATAAAACATAACTTTCAAAATACTGCATGTATATATTATCTTTACCGTAATTGTTTTAAAAAACCTTAAATATGCAAAAAAAAATTATAATTTTTTATAAATTTAAATAATTTTTTAATTTTTAGGGATTGAATGGTAACCGTAATTTTTTATTATAAATAGTGCATAATTTAAGTGTAAATAGTTTAACAGTTTATGTGTGTTTGTAGGATAAATGCGGTTTTGATAAAATTAACAGTGCGAATTTATATTTGATTGGTGAAAATATCGTTTGTGGAATTGAATTCAAATAAACAAAAATTAAATAATGTAATATATATATATATATATATATATATATATATATCAATATATATATATATATATATATATATATATATATCAATATAATTAATATAAGAAAAATAAACGTGAGAATCATTTAATACCCAAAACCTAAATCTAATCTATATTAGATGTGAGAACCATCTTATACTCAAAAAAATAATTGATGAAATAAAGTGTGATTTTCATAAAATAAACGGTAATGCATAATGTTTGATCGGTTAAAAATATTTTGCGACATAAATATATTAGTATTAAATTTTAGTTTTGAATAATATTAATAATGTTGAATAATAATATTGTATAAAATCATATTTTACATATTTTAGTATTTATTTGATTCTTATCCCGGTTAATGTTATGGGTATAACTATTAAGAACTATTATCATATTTTATGATTGTTCAATGCAAATCAGTTTTTTTTTTTTTTGTATTTGGATGGGTACTTTGTTTTTTGTAGAATTAACGTGCAGTGTGTTTTACTATAAATTTAAATATTTTAAACTAAATAACTATAATAAATATTAATTTAATAGAGAAAGCAATCAAAACAAACAAAACCACATCATAACTGAAGGGTAAAATATTTGCGGTTTGTTCAGAATATCAAACCAAAAATGGTTTCACTTTTTTGTTAAATGTGTTTTTTGCTCAGTTACGCTTTTTATAATTAAAATAAATGTGACCTAAGAAAACACTTATTTTATTTGCGTTTTTTGAATATCATTATTTAGTACCAATCATAGTTTTTGTTTACAGTTTGCATTTTTTTCTAAAGAAAAAATATTTTTGCAGTTTTCAATATTACAATTTAATTACCAAGCGGACCACACATTCTCCTTTAAACAGCAAATACCTAGTATTTTTTTTTCAAAATCACGCTAAATAATAACTTTTATTTAATGGTACATGCATAACAACTGTAGTGCGGATCGTACCATTCAAAATCTTAATAAAAGTACACCTTTCTTATATATTAAACCAATGCGAGTTCTAGATAGACCATTAAAAAAAGTTATTAGCAGCATTTTGCTGAGAAATATTCTTTTTTTAATGTGTAGGTACCAATGAATTTTCTGTCAATTTCTTCTATAAACAATAATATTGTTGTTTGGTATACTTGTTGTATTGTCTATCATTTTATGGATGAAACCAGCCATCAATACTATGGATCAAAGCTATGAAAATACACCTGAGAGACTCAAAACTAGTCATCAAACTCATAACACACATCTTAATAGATAATCATATGTATATGTTAAATATGTTCTTTACTTTAGACATAACAATTTTATCAATATTTTTCAAAGATATATTCTTTTACTTTTTATATATTTTATTATTATCTTAATAAAATATTGTATTTACTTTTAAAATTATATATATATTAGTTTCATTTAAAATATAAGTTATATTGTTTTTTAAAAATTGGAATGAACTGACCGGTCAAACCGTTCTTAAATCTGATTACAAGTTGTCTTAGGGAATCTTAACAATTATCTTTATTTTATTCAAAATAATGTAAACTTAAAATAAGTTTAAGTTTTAGTTCAATGGTTCCTTTTATTTTTTTTGTCAGAAAAGTATTTCAAGTATATTCTTTTATTAGTACTTACTATTAAATTCTAACAATGTTTTTTATTTTTAAAACTTACAAATTTTACTTGATAATAATTTTGTTTTAACTAAAACTTTATCTATAAATAAATTTAGTTTTTAATAAAACTTACAATGATTTTATAAATTTATAATTATATTAATGATGATATTGATAATTTTATTCAAGTATAAAATATATATTGAATATTTTTAGATATATACGAAACTAAAAATTATAAGGATCAATTCTAAATAAAAAATTCTCTTTATTTTCTGATGTTTTCTATTAAATTATGTATGTTTAGAAGTAGTTTTAAAAACCATATTTCAATTAAACTAGAAAATTAAAGAAATCAATCAAATTAACTCACCAAAATCAGTGACCAAATTCAATTCCAAAATTTGGTCTTTCAAATTTGAACTAAAATTAATATTTTTTTATTTTAACAAATATTTGACAAATGTTGCACATTATTTCTAATTTTCAAAATCGCAAAATACTTTCCCCTAATTAAATATTGTTTAGCATCATCTATTTTGTTATTTAATATTTTAATATATTTTTTATTATTTCATTTTTAATATATATATTTAAGAATTTTTTATTTAAACAAAATTATTATATTATTATATTATTTATATTATTTAACTATATAATATATTCAAAAATCACTATTATTTTATTAATAAAATAATTATTGTGATATATATGTTTCCAATCAAACAATATTTTACATCATTTTTACTTAAATCGTAATTGCATTATATCACATTTTAATTTTGTACAAACCGCAGTTACATTATACTGATGATCGAAGTTGGTTCCAAGAAATTTCGTCCTTTCGATAGTTCTTACTTTCTCCTTTTTTTTTTTCTTTCTCTTTTACAAGTGAGTAGTGCTGGCAAAAAAATTGCAACATTTTCGCAAAATTTTAGGGCCCCTTTTCATGAACTTCTTTAAATATTATTATTATTATTATTTTAATATCATTGTAAAATAAGTTTTGCAAATCAGTCTTGCACTGGGTCCACATTGAAACTGAGCCGGCCTGCAATTGAGAACACTAATTATTTGGGTTTCTCCTTATCAACAATTTATATCTTACTTTCTCCCCCTTTGTTTTGCTCTTTTTCTTCTCCTGATTTGAGTGTGTATACTGTATACATACGAATATACGATATGTATGAACTATCTTGTTTTGACATGTATGATATACACGCGTGTATGTATATGATACAAGACTACAAAGTCGTAAACATAGATATAATACCAATACATTTAGAAAGAGTTTAGAAATGTTAAGCCCTTTCTCAAAAAAAAAAAGAGAGTAGAAATGTTCTCAAACTCACAAATATATAACCGGGCATGTTTAATTTCGTGGCTCAAAAACTGTGTCCAAAAATGGTAGGCTGTGTCTGAGATCGAGTCCATCGTTTCCATTTTTAGTCATCTTATTTGATTCTGTCTGCAAGAAAAAGAAAAGAGAACATGAGAAAATTAGTAAAGAATGACCAGATAATTTTATATTGAGTTACGAAGTTAACAAAATATGTTTTACACAAAGATGACCATCCAAACTCTTGGACTTTGGTGGTGGAAAGAATCCTTATACTTCGGATTAATTATATAAATATCACATTTAAAATATAAATGTAAGATCAAAAAGAAATAAGTTAATTTATCACTACATACCGTAGAATTTCTATAAATTAATAATATTGATACTTTAAATTTTTATTAATTTATAGAGATTAATTTTAAAAAGTTTTATTTTCAGATTTTTTTCTATATTTGAATATTTTTATTTATAAAATAAATAAATATTTGATTTTGCTGTATATACATTATTTAATTTTTAGAAATTTGAGTTTTATTATCTTATTTGATGTATTTTTTATGTTTCATAGAATTACTATGTGGTTTTCGATATAATTTTACTAAATATTATTAAAATATATTCAAATATTAAGAAAATAGATATATTTTTATTTTGAATATAAAACTAACAATATAATTATTAGTGTGTACTATATAAAAATATATAGATAGATTATCAATTTATGATTTTAATAAGACTATATAGTTACATGAAAATTTTAAAATATTATTATTTTATTATTTTATCGATCTGATCTCTGTTATATTTTAATCTATGTATCTACTTATAAAACATTTATTTTAAAAAGGGAAAGAGTAAACAAAGACGGGGGTTAAGTTTTTCTTTACAATATGACAACCTGATAATCAAGAGAAGCCTACTCCCTTTGTTCTCTTTTAAATGATGCTTCAAACATTCCACTCAAATTTATTCTATTTATACAATACCTATTTCAACTTTTATATATAAATTAATTTACTCTAGCCATTATTAACAGATTATGGTAGAAGATTAAAAGAAGTCAATTTTTGTTATCTTTTGCCTAAATATTTGGAAACGTCTAGCTACTATATTGAAACAAAATAAAAAATATAAAAACGTCACTTAAAAATAATGGAGGTAGTAGTATTTAATCATAGGTTGATGAAATTTTAAGCCAAAAACGTAAAATATGATAATTCATGCAAAGTGTATGGCTTACATATATATGATAGTCTATATATGCACACACATATATACCAGAAGCTGCTTCATCTAGATCAAGCAATCTTAGATACGTATGGAGAATTAATGTTTAATCGTAATTATGAATTCATGTTTATCTAAGTTAGCAAATAAGATTAACACCTTCATTTCAATATATAGTTAAATTGCACTATACCCATTGACCCTATATAAATCTACATAGTTTAAACCAATAATTACCAAGCCAATATACACATACTAGACAATACTATACATGGTCTAATTAAGGAACATGCGGATAATTATGCTTCATATCTAATTAAGTAAAAAATAAGCTCTATATACACACATCATGAAGGAACTAAGTACTTTATTTAATGTCATGGGCTGAGATTAAGCTTAAAGTTATAGCCACAGGTTATTATAAACCAAGTAAGAGCATGATTAAAAAAGGGTTCTTAGCGGAAATTCTTAGCGGAATTTAAGAACCGATTCTTAAATTCCGCTAAGAACCTCCACTAAAAACCCTCCTTTAATCATGGTCTAAACCTCCATACTTATATTGGGTTAATATTGAAACTAAGAAAAAAAGAAAAATATTATCATAAATTCTTAATTGATCCTAGTAAATGGTAACATTACCAAACATCAAGGAAGCATTCTGGAAAACATATAAGAGCTACATAATTTCTCATATTAGTTTTTTTTTCCAAGAACTCACCAGTTATAGTTAGAGCATTCACATTGAATGTGTTCTCACAAGTGTTCTTAGATTAAAAATAGAAAATGAAATACAAATTATGAGGAAAAAAAAAGTATTCTTGTTTGAGCATACTTAAGCAAAGTTAAGAGCTTTATTTCACATGTGTTACTATATTATTTTTTGTGTTTTTATATCATTGATCAAAGTTTAATTGTAATATTTTATCCATAAAAGACTCTAATATCAAGTCTCAACAATGCTGATGCTCTTAGCTAGGGCTTTACATAACGGGTCGAAGTATGGATTAAAGTCTAATTATTAAGTAAAGGAAATTTTTTTATTACCTTATATAAATGATCGAGTGATGAGTAGTGGACTAGTGATTACGACCCCGAAGGATTTGAAAAATCTTTCTTCATCACAACGGCGTCGTTTGCAGTTTTCTTTCTTTTCTTTTTCTTCCTGTATGGGATTCCACGAGCCTTAGCTTGAGACTCTCTCACTTCCCTCAAATGAATCCGAATTGACCCGTTCCCAAACGGGTTACTATCGGATGATCCACCACCATGTTCATCGTAAGCAGCTCTCAACCGTCCGATCAAAGCATCTAAGCTTCCCCAAGCTTGCTTGAGAGGACAAGTGCAAGGAGATGGTGGATCAGGTTGTCCGAAGAAGGCACAACCTTGGTGATGGACTTTGGTTTTACCGAACTGGTCTAAGTAGCCGAGGAAGCTTAGCACGTGCGTGTGGTCGAACTGGGACGTTTTTATGGGTGGGTTTAGGGTTTTAATGTATTGTAGAAACGTGTTCCAGTCGCGGCGTTTCTGTGATTCGTAGCGGCTAAGTTGTTGTTGAATCGGTGGTGGCTTTTGGTGGCCGGAGGCTGAAGAGGAAGAAGGTTGATTCGGTGTGTTGTAAGATGACATGGTTAAGCTGGGGAAAGGGATAGAAAGAGAGAGAGAGATATCTTGAATATGTAGAAACGAATATATGAGTACATGTTAGCAATAAAAAAATAAAAAAATAGAGTAGATAAGTTTATATTTTATATATTAAAGAAAGGAGAAAATACTTTATATACTGAATCATATCATGCGAATATATCAACATATATCTATTTTGTTTTGATTGCTTAATTTCAACACCCGACATAATTACCTAAGTGGACCATTATCTATCTATCTATATATATATATATATATATCTTTATGTTAAACATATTTGATTACTTTATATATGAATTTATTTATGAATCATCTTTAGCCGGAGATTAATTAAGAGAAAGCAGCGGTATAACCGTGTAGTGTTCATTGTTTTTAATATTTGTGTATTGGATATGTTTATTCGTTTATTGTGAAAGCAAATATCCATGAGTAAATTGGTTGAGTTAAATTTTGATTTGACCTAAGCTTTGGTTTATTAACACGAAATAGAAGTGACTAAAGATAAGAAAACAAATTGAAATGTAACTAGTTTATATATTGATGGTTTCGGAAGTGAAATGTAACCAGGGATTGAATGAATGAAAATATAGAAGGTTTTACAGATCTGGAATCAAGTAGTGACAACTAAAAGTAGTATTTACTAACGAGGAGTTTATTGATATGTACAAAGTTTAATTCCCACTCTGAACCCTTTAGTTGTAAGGACAATTGTATTGTTATAGCATTTAAGGTGTCAAATCAACCTAGGTAGTTTAAGACAAAAGAAAAATACAAGTTCATGATTAATCTAAGCTAAATTGATAAATTTTGAACTAACCAAAGTGTAAACAAGCAAGTTGAATTCAATTTTAATCAACAACTAAGAGCATGATTAAAAGGGGTTCTTAGAGGGGTTCTTAGGGGGATGGGTCCCATGAATAGTGTAAGAACCGGTTCTTAAAATTCTTAAATAAGAACCGGTTCTTAAGAGTTTCTTGCACTGTTCACGGGTCCCACGGACACGTGGCGACCCACGATTGGTTAACTTTTTTTTTTTTTTTTTTTGAAAAAACAGAAAAGAAAAAAAAAAAAAATCTAAGAACCCCGATTGGGTTGAAAAGTAAAGAAATAAGATTTAATTAAGGTTGAAAAGTACACTCATTGGGTTGGCAACTGATTAGGTGATTTAATGCTAATCTAGAATGCTAATCAAACATTCAAAAACTAGTCGTAATTTTAGAAACACACAATTAGATTAATTTATTTCCATGACCTTCATCCTTATACTAATCAAGAAATTAACGTCATTTTTATTGGATAATCACACTTAAAGTATGCATAATCACAAGTCTATATAACCATAAATCATATTAAACATCAATTTCTATTGACCAAACATGTTTAACCAGAAATCGCTATGGTCTAGCCGATTTGATACTTAGTCCAGAAATCTGTCTACGTCTTATTTTCATCATTTGACTCTAAAAAGATCTAATCACCTTCAAAATCACCGAGAATCATCTCCAAAACCTAATAAGGATGATTGCAATATACTTTAAATACATCTAAATACAAATCTTAAATGGTGCTAAAGGTCCCTAGAATGATGGTTAACAATATGCAAAAACACAATACATCATTTGCCTAGTAGGTAAAACTCTTATACTATCTAGAGAGGTCTAAGGGATCACAAATTCAATATTCGTTTGGAGAGGTCTTCTCTATAATAAAAAGTTAAATTAAAATGGTATTGACCTCACCCTAAATAATCTATGGACTTACGGGTTGGAACCTCCTAATTATTCAAAAAAAGAGAGAGAAGATATTAGCCATTTTATATGTTTAGTCATTTGTTAACAGTTTGTAGTTCACAAAATATGTTTGAATTATACAAAATTTGATACTTTATGAGGTTAGTAGTTACCATCACCACTTGTAGTAACGAAGTCTCAATGTTTTAAAACAAAAAAAGAATTAACATATATAATTATTTTTATTTTTTTAAAATTAAATTCAGATCTATTAAAGATACATACCTAACTCTCGGATAGAAAGTGTCGCCTACAACACCCTTTCCCGGGTATTCATGTAGATGCATCCACAACCGTGGTAAGCAGAACAATGTGATTTAGTTTCCATAGCAGGATGATCAAATCTGGAATGAATTTACATCCAAAACTCGTCCACTACCAATAGACCACAAAGTTTGCTCATATATATATAATTATTTAAACCACGCATTTTGAAATCTAGTTTTTTATAAACTTTTAGGAATGAACTACATGCACCTTCAGTCTAATATGACAAATTTGCAAAACCAAAAATTTTAAAACTTTTTTTTAAGGTGAGAATATCTCAGACCTAAATTCAAACAAATATTCAAGAAAATATCAATATATCATTTTTCTGGATATTCAAATGAGGATGATGCATAGTCTTATGTCAGTATGGTCATATGTAGATGTAATTAATCTGAAAGATACATTTCGAATTTGGATTGGTTAATTTTTCAGAACTCGTTTTACCACTCGATCATAATATTGAAAACTAATTCAAACAAATCAATTTAATCTAATGCTTCTACATACTTAAGTTAGCAACCTTTAACTTTTTGTAGAAATTTCATTTTAAAACAGCTTTCCCATCCGTTGTTGGGGAAAAATAGGTCTACATTTAGTTTTGTTCCTTCAAGTTATGTTTTATCGTAGTATCGTGCCATGAAAAAATAGTATTACTATCGGCGTTGAAGAATTTACCCAAATTAAAAGAAACTTAAGAGAATATATTCCATCAGGTGGGGGTAACAACAATGGATGACTGAGGCGACCTGTCATTATGTCATTACTGGATCCACGAGAAGGTGCTTCTTCTTTTTTTCCATTTCTATATATTTTCTACATTTTCTTTAACAGTTTTGTTAGTTTGACGTTAATTGTTTATATGTTAATGATGTTCCTATTTACGCACTACAATGCTATATTCTTTATCTTAAGATATCAAAAATCATTATTTTAAGCTATCTATATATTCTACGACTTAGCAACGCAAATCAATCATTCGTATCAAATATGCAAGTATTTTAAGTTATTACTTGTTATAGTGACTTGTTATTAACTAATTCATCAACTTGCTTGTCTTAGTGGCTATTTTCCATTAATAATATAGTCTACTATGTAACTTTATAAACCTACTATTTAAATCATCTTTACAATATAACTACAACAATGATGGACGTCGTCTGCAGCAACAACAATAAGCGGATGAATTTATTACCTTAATGTAGCATTATCAGGTTATCACGCACGTAATACTAAGCTACTTAAAAAATAAACATAAACATATGCAGTCGCAGACAAGTTGATTAGGTCCCCTACGGAGAAGTAATCAATAAGAAAACATACATTTTCTAATGAATCATTAGTCTTAAAGTTGTGGACGGCGTACAAAATCAGATTCCTACTATTTTACCTACGAGTTTATGTTTGTCTCAACAATTAAAGAAGTAAGAAAATTCAACAAAAGAATGAAATATATGTAAAAGAGCGCAAGATCTAAGTATATGATATGCCACGACTAACTTACTGATTCAGAGGATAATTAATTAAAATTCAACAAAATGTTTATTCTTTGAACCACAAACGTTCTAGAATGTAAATGTATAGTAATACGTAATCAGACTACATTTTGGGTCTGACGACTTGGTTTGGATCTTTTCAAAATTATCCCCCATATAAATTTACTTATGAAACTAAAAAATAATCAATTGCTGCGGGTTGTTTAAATTTAAATTTTTAATAAATCTAATATAATTTCAAACTTTTAACATGTTAGTTCAATTTTAATTTTCATGTCGTTTACATAAACTTTCGATTTAGTTATCATAAGATCGTTCGATTTATCTAGACAAAATGTTTTCGTGTAAGTTTATAGTCTTTGTTTTCATCTATTTAACTCAAATAGAATACTATATGAATTTAGCTTTATTATTATGTGGTATAATGTAAAATGCCATCAAATTTTTGAAACATGTCTAGGATTCATCAAAGTTGTTTTTGTCATAATAAATTTGGTCACAAAATATATAATAATATTGAAATATTTGCAAAAGAAAAAAATACTCTTCAAAATTTTCATTTTCAATAAATATTTTGGATATTTTAGTTTAAAGATAAATATAAATTTATTTTTATTATATTTTCTGTAACTTACATTCTCAATAATCAAATTACTGCATAATTAGTTTATATATTGTAATAAATTATATTAATTCATTTTAATTATATAATAAATAATAAATTGTATAATATATATAGTATAATTAAATTATTACACCAAATAGAAATATAGTTAAATAATTTATAATAGTAATAATATTAAACTATAACATTCTCTTTTGACATACAAAAATTCATTTAAAATAATTTAAACATGAATTATATATAAAATATAAAATACATAAATTATGTATTAGCATAAAATTTCATGTATTTTAGAAAAGACGGATATTTTTTTAACGTCAAAAGAAGGATTATTTAGAAAACAGAAAAATACAAGGACATTAGAGCATCTTTATCCTAGCACCCCACTAAGGGGTGCTTATTTTTTTATTTTTTTTTTACTTTTTCTATCAAATTAAAAAAAAAAAAATTATAAAAAGAACCAATCGCGGGCCGCCACGTGTCGGTGGGGCCCGCAAATAGTAGAAGCAACACACAAAATGGGGTGCTTATTTTGCAACTATAAACACCATTGCTTACCATTTTTATGGGGTCCATGGGACTAAGCAACCCAAAAATAGAGGGGATAATGGTGCTCTTAGTTAGACAAGAACATAATAGTTAAAGGCAAACTATATTCGGACCACGTAAATTATATATGCTGAAATGTTCACTTTTGTCAGGAAAAGTTGTCTGATGGTGACGTGACGGAGTCCGGTGATCGGAAAATTAGAATCCGATGAAAATAACCCTTACAGCTTTTTACATGGACAAGATATGTAAGGAAGATCTTGCGTGGGACAATATCTTTATATTTTGTATGTACTTTACTCTGCAGAATCAATAAACCATTCACTATATCCCAAAAAGATTTAAAGATATAAATAGTCCACTCACGTGGGGCATGGGTCAATATGTTTCACCTGGGATTATATACTTCATTTTTTTTTTTTTTTTTGTAATATGTGGAGTATTCGTTTTTGATTGTCGCCATTATAACGTCTTTGATCTAGTGGCTTTAAAATTTAATTTTTTGTAAGAAAATAAATCGTTATATAGTTACATATATTTTTTTTGGTAAAAAGTTAGTAACATAGTTTTCTATTGACCGGGAGCTTGTGGTCAAGTGGTAAGGGGAAGGGTTTGGAATGTCACCACATTTCAAGTTTGATCTATCTGTCATACGATCCATTTGAATACCCGGAAGAGAGTGTATCCGTGAGCTACACCTCCCACCCAAAGTTAGGTCTGTGTCTTTAATAGACCCGAGTTTAACCATTTTCTTTAAAAAAAAACATAGTTTTCTATTAATGTTACTACTACAGCAATATGCTGTTGTAAACTAAGAAATAAAAAATAGAAATATATATTTTGAGCCTTTGAGTGTTGTACGTAAGTAGCAAACCAAAAGCCAGAAAGGAGGACAGCGAATAAAAATGTAATTATCAATCTAGCAACTGTATATAAGACCAGAATAGGCCCATGCACATGTTTAGGCTGAGAAGTTATATGGACAGAGGAACACCAGTTACCCAAAAGAACAACACTACGACAATGAGGTTTTTTATTTGAAGGAGTATTCCCTTCGATTAATCTAGCGGTTGATATGTTTTTACACTAGCGATATATGTTTTCCTAGTAGTTCAATTTCTTGTATATTATGAATGCAAGATTTATTATAAGTTTGACCATGATGTGTGTAGAGTCATCAGTGAGAGTGTAAGAGACCTATAGATTATTTTTACCAGTCAAAAATAAGAAGTTATTTTAAATAAAGTATTCATATATGTTATAGTACCTGTATCACACAAAACATTTAAGCAAAATAAGAACTATCAACAAATATGTTATTTTCATCACAAAGATAAATACACTAATTAAGCCCAAAAAACGACATGGACGTCTTTTTCAAAGGAACCATTTGGAGAAACGAACTTGGATCTAAGGGTGTCAATACCTACAAGAAAACCAACCAACTGCTGGTTTCTTTAGTATCGTAACCTTTTACTTTTATTTCAAATAATATTACATATTTAGGATTTTCACATTTATTAATAAAATATATTAATTAAGTGTATAGTTTTTATAATTTTATATTTTATATATTTCTAAATCAATAAGATTTAAAGAAATACAATTAATGTTTTTAAAGTCTACAAATTTTTATTATTAATTAAAAAATATATTAAAATAAAAAAAAATAATTTTTTGAAATAATTTTTTTAGAACATATATCCTTTTTAAATGGAAAATATATTAAAATTAATTTTACTATTTTTGGGTCGATAACACCTCCAATCACTAAGAACATCTCCAATGAAGAGAATTCTACTCAATTTTTTTTAATATACAATACACATATATATATATATATGTTAATATTTAATTATAAATTTTTAAAAACTACGGAAAAATTTAATCTGTAATTTTTAAAAACCCACAGATTTATACTAATATTTATATGTATATACACATATATTGTATGTTGAAAAACTTTGAGCAGAATCTCAATGCTCTAAGACCAGCTCCATGAATAATTTTAAGAGTCATTCCAAAAATAAAATAATGAGTTCTAGAAAAGAAAAACATAACCAGTTCTCAAACCGAAAAAAAAAAACATTACAACCTCATGAGAAATTGTAAAGACACGTCACACATGTCTTTACATCAGTGATCAATTTTCTAAAACTAAAATTTAAATATACAACTAAACTAAACTAATCTTATTTTTCAAATAAATGTAATATTTTCAGACAACAACTTGTGGTACATCAAGTGCTTGATTTCTATAAAGAATAAAATAATAGCTAGAATCTAAAAAATCAATGGAATAATCTGTTTATGCTTCATATTGTTTAAACTAAATATTAATACTTTATTACTAAAAATTCAAATGGATATTTCCACTGTTAAAGTTGTTCTTAGTGGGTTCGCTCCTATAATCATCCACCAAAATCCATGTATTACGACTAGAATTTGGTTACTGTGGTTGTAGTGTACATTTCTTTCTTTTTTTTTTTTTTGCTAAAAAGTTGTAGGGTAAATACGACCGGTCTTTAAATTTATAAGACTCAAAATAGTTTCGGATTGGAGACTAGATGATCTACACATATTTTTTTCTTAGTACTATGAAGACTAAATCATCTATATATTAACGAACCAACTAAATTTTGGAGGATAAAACAAATGTAAATTCTTTTATAGTGACCAGACGAACATCAAGTAGCTGGATTTGTTTCAACCGTAATAAAATCATTATAATTTGTGAAAAATAACAAAGAAAAGTTGAGGATTTAAATGACACTTTTCCCTTTCCTAATTGTGTATCAATTCAAATCTTTTTTTTTCTAAGAATGTAATTCAAATCTTATAAATAGGTTTCAGACGGCCATTACACCCACGCAGGCTAGTAAAGTGCAGTGTTTGTAGTAATAAATGATAATTTCCTCATATCACTGTATAACAACGCAAGTATGGCTCACAATTCAAATTAAACAAAAACAAAAAGCGAGAAAATAACCTCAATAAATGATGAAGATATTAATTCATAATAATAAATCATTGATAAACTTGAGGGAAAACCCTTCAAGATCAAACAAGTAGAAATTAATATCTCTCACGTAATATATATTTTCTTTCTTCGCTTAAAAAGTGACGTCAGGGACAATACCGAGCTCCTTGAAAGCAGCGGGACAATCGGCTAATGGCGTCTTAACCATGAAACCGAGAGGGTTAACGATACGAGTCTCGTGAGAGACGATTCCGTCATTCGCTGTTAAACTGATCTTAGCGGCGTTACGTAAGTAGGCCTCTTGGCTGACGTCACTGCAACCACTGTCTGGTGATTGGACCAACACGAGCTCGCAAACTTCTTCTTCGTGGTCACCGGTTACTTCCATCTTGTAGCTTCCTGATTTGTCGGTAACGGCTTCTTTACTCAACGTAAGTGTTCCGTTTGTTCTGCTCCTGCACTCCAACTTCACTTTCGCACCTTCAAAAACACGAAAACACGTTAAAACAAAACAAAACAAATCAAAACAAAAGAGGTATAAATTAGTCCAAAGTATGAGAAAGTGAATTTTGATACTATGCCTGTCTATCCCGTTATGTTTCAATTTCCTATGCACTTGATTTAAGTACCATGAATGGTTTGGAATTGTTAATGCTATAATGGTTTCATGTCTTATTGATATAAAACAAAATAAAAGAGATATAGACTAGTTCAAAAGCTTCGAATGGAAACAGTGCATGACTATGTGGTGAAGCAGAATGTTGCCAAAAATGAACCACCTATTTTCACTTGCAGCCGAAGAGCACCCTTATTGAACGGTTTTAACACTTCTTAAAATATAATAAAATGCGAAATAGTATGTTGAAATAACCACAATTATATATATATATATATATGTGTGTCAGTTAAGAATCTCACTTTTGAAAGCTCTTCATTGGGAATGCTCTAAAGATACTTATAACCTTTTGATTTAAGTAAACTTGGAATGGTTACTTTCAAAAAAAAAACTTGGAATGGTTAGAAACCGATGTATAAGATATTTGGAACATGTAAGACCATGATTAATGCAAGTTTTTTAAGGAGGATCTTTTAATTTTTAACTAAAAAAAACTAAGAAACATTTCATAAATAAGAGACGTTTCTTAATTTTTTTCTCTTAAAAGCTAAGAGACGTCAATTATATTCGCTAAAAGATTCTTCATAAGAGATCTATATTAATAATGTCCTAATTAAAAAACGAATATAGTTGTGGTTCGATTCTGAATCGATTTTGTGCATGACTTGAGATGAGCGAATCACTATGACTAAAGTCTATAACTTAAATAAAATTAACTACTTGTTTGAACATATTAATTATAAGATTGATTTGGTAACTGTACTCGGATTACTCCAGTAATATTTGGTGAATCGCATGAACTCCTTCGGATTTAGAAACCGATATAGTTATTGTAAGACGTTGCATGCATTCTTATAACATGCAAGATAGAGAGCGCACACACATAGTCGTCTCAAACCATTTATTTGATGTTTTTTGGGTTAGAGGCTTAAATACATATATTCACATGTATAATACTTATTTTAAATTTAATTTACCTTCGAGGAATTTGCTGAGTCGGGTAACGAATTGGACACGGCATGTGTCACAGTAAACAGATCCCTGAATCTGGAAAATGTCAAAATCGTCAGCATCGGCGGCGGAAAAACCGGCGAGAGTGGACAAACACACGGCGGAGACGACTAAGAAAGAGAAGAAGATGGGCTTGGACGCCATTTTTGTTTTTGTTTGGTGGTCTCTTCTTTTTTGGTTTCAAACGATAATTTGAGATATGTTTGAGAAGAAGACAACTATTTTCGTGGAGTACCGAGTTTGTTTTATATTAGAAACCCATTGTTATTTTTAGACTAAAAGTAAAAGGTAAATCGTTAGTTTGTTAATTTAAAATTAGTTTTACAGGTTTTAAATATAAGAATGTTTAGTTATAAAAACTTAATTAATTATAGCATTGGTTTCTAAATTTGTTTTTGACCACCCTTTTTCTCTTTGGTAGAAAGAAGCCGGCCGGAGCTATTAAGATAAGATCAAATCACTCCTAGAAGAGAAGGAAGAAAAAAAAGATCACAGAATAATTTAGTAATGACTATAAACATATATAAATAAGGAAAATGGATAGTAGGATACAAGACAAAGTTTCACTAAGAAACCAAATTTATCTGGTAATATTATTAAGATCTGCTTTCATGCTTTTTTACCAAATTATTCAAAGGACTATGATTGAGTGGGTGACTTTTAATCTCTAATCTTATAACCAAACTTTCATTTTCACTAATGATATTTACAATCTTAGCAAAATAAATAAATAGGGGTTTTAAATATAAAATCCTCATATTTTACCAAGAGGAGATTTAGACAAGGAGATCCATTGTCAACCTATATGTTTATATTTTGTATGAAAACTATTGTTGCAAATAATCATAAGAAAGAGAGGAAAACACTTAACAAGACTAAATATAGCCCGGAGAACCATGTGATTTCCTATCTTTTTTTTTTACAGAAGACATCAAGACAACTCATTTTTCTTATAAAGCAAATAGAGAAAAGTGTGCGCTCATTTTAGGATTCAAAGACTAAGATATGTCGCAAAAACAAATGAATTTCTCAAAATCGTCAACACAGTTTGACTATGAGGTTATATAATCCACACGAATGCAAATGCAAATTACTCTCGATTACTACAATTTGGGGATAAGAGAAACTATTTATGTATTTCGGACAGTCTTGGTGAGATAAAAACCCAAATATTTGGTTTCTCAATGAACGAAAATAATATATTCAGTGGAGAGACTGTAGGTTTCTTTACAAATAGGGGAAAAGAGCTCTATATATAAAATCAGTGACATAATCGGGCATTTCAGATTTCGGTTCAGTTCGGTTCAGATAGTTCGGGTAAGAACCTCAGTTAAAAGATCGGAAATAATGATACTTTAAGAACATCATTAACGGAACATGATCTTCTCACTGTCTCTCTGATGCTTAAATAATAATATTAATGTATTAAATAAATAATTTTTAAACAAAAATATAAATCTGCCACTTATTGAATGACACATTTCAAAAATAGCTCTCAAACAATCTCATCTCTTTGTCTCTCATTCAAAAACGTGCTCTATTTTTTTTTAAAAAATTATATATTTAACATTATTTCACAATACTAATGTTAAGAGTTTTTTTTAGAGCTATACTGTTGCTCATGCTCTAAGACCATGATTAACCCGGGGGTTTTAGAGTGGATTCTTAGCGTAATTTAAGAACCGGTTCTTAACTTTAACAAAAAAAACTTTAAAGTATGCTAAAAACTTCATCCTAAGAACCCCGGGTTAATCATGCTCTTAGAGATTTTGATATCGCAGCTTCCCCATACGACTCTCTCCGACTACTTCAACATTATGTACTTTCCAGCGTCGAACTCACTAATAGAGTTGGAGATGAAAAAAGTTTCAACCGTCTCACCATCTCGCTCATGAAACAATTTGTTCTCCAAATCACTTGAGATTCACATAGTCTCCTGGCAATAACATCGGTGTTAAAGCTGTTTTCAATCGTCTAACGGGTTATTTAGCCTCAATCGACACTTCACCTCTCATCCAAACCCTTTCAATTAGGTATATCAAGTCGATTTCGACTATTTCAAGCTCTTTAGAGCTATCGTTTCAAGATCATAAGTGAAGTGTATTTACATGTTCCTTTACTTTGAGCATGTCTCTCGTTTTAACATTTATATCTCATGTTTTATTGTTCATCTTATCGCCGAGTGTTCTTTTGGTTGTTATCGTCGAACATAGGTCTGGTTGTAGTTCTTTAAGCCTTTAAGCCTTTAATATATTCAGTTACCAAAAAAAAATGATAATATTACCCGGTAGACAAAAGTTTGGTCCAATTTGTGATTCAGATTAAATAGTATTGATGAAATTCCGTACCTATCCGCCCAGTGATTATTCATTTTTCTTATATCATCCCTAGCTATAACTTATAAGCAATTGTATTGTATTTTATGGACAAAATAGAAAACTTCATAGAAATTCTCGAATAGAAGAAATTGGTGGGAAACATAATTGAAAAGGAAAGCAAATCATTTAGATTTATCTACTGAAGGATACTTAGCGTAATGAAGTTCACTTGTTCTGAGTGATTATGATTCGATGATTTGATCCAGTTAGTTAATTTTGTCGAATCATTTTTTCTTCTTTGTTTAAACTTTTAACTTGCACGAGTGGTTCTCTTGTGAGTGAACGGAATCTTTGAATTCAAATTAATTAATTAATAAGAAGACAAAATAAGATTCCATGTTTTGATAAGATTAATGATTTTGATGCATTAACGGCATATTTGAAACAAATTCGTTAATCAGCAAAACTGAGAATGTTGAACTACGGAAATTACACTTTCTAGTTGAAAAAAAATAATGATCATAGAGAACATATTGAAAAACCTCAGAAACAAACTATGAAGTAGAAATTGGTTAACTGTATTTAGCAAACAAAAAGAGCGTTAACTGTTACAATAAACCCATTGTTTTAATTTCTAAATTATGCAAGATTTCAATCTTAACCTTTTAAATAAAAAAGACGCTATGATCCTAATAAAAACAGGGTAAACATAGTTACATAAATGATATAAGTTGAGTAGCTGAAAATTGCTAGTTTCAACAAAATTGTCTTCTGGTGATATTTTCATTTTTTTTTTTTGGTAAAAATATTTTCAGTTTTTTTTATAACAAATATCATTTTTAAATGCTTCCTTAATATTTGATTTTCAATTTTTATATCAATAAATATATTTGTCCAAACACCAATCAGTATCCAATTAAGTTTGAGTATCGTTAAACCTTGGGAGATTAAAGTCTAATAGGTTCGAACCATGATGAGTTCTAGTTATCTACATAGATGTATAAGATGATCGTTACTTCAAAAAAAAAAACTTAAGATATCATTACTTGTAAACTAAAAATACTTTGTCATAATCACTTCATAGGAACATTACCAATAAGATCACACTTTTTTCACTATAAAACCCCACTTCAAAACCCTTTTGGAGTAATCAAACTAGTAATCTAAATCCTTCAACTTTTCTAAAACAATGGCTTTAGAACACATCAAAATCTTTCTCATAGTCTCTCTAGTTTCATCATTCTGTTTCTCAATCACGCTTTCTCGTCCTCTCGACGATGAACTCATCATGCAAAAGAGGCATGACGAGTGGATGGCTGAACATGGCCGTGTTTACGCTAATATGAACGAGAAAAACAATCGCTACGTTGTGTTCAAACGCAACGTGGAACGCATTGAACGCTTAAACAACGTTCCGGCCGCCGGAAGAACATTTAAACTCGCGGTGAACCAGTTTGCTGATCTAACCAACGATGAGTTTCGTTCTATGTACACTGGTTACAAAGGAGACTCGGTCTTGTCTAGCCAAAGTCAAACAAAATCGACGTCGTTTAGGTACCAAAACGTTTCTTCTGGTGCTTTGCCGATTGCTGTTGATTGGAGGAAAAAAGGAGCTGTGACTCCTATCAAGAATCAAGGCAGTTGTGGTAAATATAATTCATAATCGTTATTTATTTATTTATTTGTTCACCAATTCATAATCTTTATTCATGTTTATAAACTAAAGAACTAAACCAAGCTGAAAAGAAGTTTCCTTGTCCCAAACGATTTGATCATTTAATATGTACCGAATATAAACAAAACACAACCAAAATAAACCGGACCAATTACAAGAACTTTTTATACTCTGTATCATTTTAAGTGGTGTTTAAGGATTTTTATTTTATTTCATAATAAGTGATGTTGTCACAATTCTAGATAAATTTAATGTCATTTGAAATTTGTGACCAATCACAAAATACTACATATTTTTCTTATTGATTAAACTAATATTATTTTATGTTACCAAGATAAATTGCATTAAAATTTGTATTTTCTTAATCTTTGTGAAAAAATCTTAAACATCACATAGAAATACAGAAGAAGTATATTTTAAGTACCTTCTATTCCAAAACCGGAGCTAATATGAACTGAGGATTTTAAACCAAACTTAAAAAATTCCGGTTATGAATGCTTAAAACCGGAAAACCAAAAATATATAACCCAACCAGATCGAATAACGACTCTTAAGATAATTTTGCATGGATGGTGAAACTAATTAACGAGGGAGTGTATGTGTAGGATGTTGTTGGGCTTTTTCAGCGGTTGCGGCTATAGAAGGAGCAGCGCAGATAAAGAAAGGGAAACTTATATCTTTGTCTGAACAACAGCTTGTAGACTGCGACACAAACGATTATGGCTGCAGCGGCGGTCTAATGGATACTGCGTTTGAGCACATAATGGCCACTGGCGGTTTAACCACTGAGTCAAATTATCCTTATAAAGGCGAAGACGCCACTTGCAACATCAAGAGCACTAAACCGACAGCAACTTCTATCACAGGTTTCACTTTTGTTCTCTGATAAAGGTCATACAAAAGATTTGAAATGCAAATAATAAACCCAAAAGTTAACCGACCGAACAAATTAAAATTAATTAAAAATAAGAAAAAATGTTTATAAAAGAATATAGAAAACCAAACGGAATATAACAAATTATCATAGATAACCAAGCCAACTTTCAAAATTCGATCATAATTCTCGCAACTGAGTATACAAAACAAGATCAGTCCTCAGATTTTGGGACTTGCATATAATTTAGTATGAATTCTAATAATTTTTTACACAAATTGTTTTTATATATTAATTCTCAAAATTTTGGGATCTCTACACAAATTTTCATTTAGCTATGTCCATGTTCGGTCATGACCAAAATCAACCAATATATATTTCTATTAGATCATAATTTTTAAGCGAGTAAACCAAACCAAACGAGCAAATGTTTATTCTTAGACCATCATTATCTCCGGTTTCTTAACCAGAGTTCTTAACTTCAGATAATTGACGATTCTTATCTTTTTTTAGTTATTAACTAAGAACAATTAAGAACAATCTTTTTAATAAGATATATAAGAATCGTTTTTTTAGCCGAAAAGTGTAAAAAAAAATGTTAAATCATGAGTTAAGAACTCCGGTTTCTTGGGGATAATGATGCCCTTAGATTATTATTACTCTTTGTTTTTTTATTTGAAAAGAAATAGATACTAGAACTCATGCTTTGAATTTTAATCATTTGAACACGAATCATAGGCTATGAGGATGTCCCAGTTAACGACGAGAATGCTCTAATGAAGGCAGTGGCACACCAACCGGTTAGCGTTGGAATTGAAGGAGGTGGTTTTGATTTCCAATTCTACTCGTCCGGTGTGTTCACGGGAGAGTGCACAACGTACCTTGACCACGCGGTGACTGCGGTTGGATACAGCCAATCTTCCAACGGATCAAAGTATTGGATCATCAAAAACTCATGGGGAACTAAATGGGGAGAAAGTGGATACATGAGGATTAAAAAAGATAGCAAGGATAAAGAAGGACTATGTGGCCTTGCCATGAAGGCTTCTTACCCAACTATATGAAAAACCGGTTCAATACCCGGTCAAGGTTAAAATGTATATATGTGTGGGTTTTTATGTCTAAATATGGTGATATGAATAGTTTGTATGGTTATAGTTTAAGACTGTTGTATGTAATCTGTGAAAAAGGTAATTAAGGATGCAAAAGATATGATAAGTTCAGATTGTTTATTTCAAATTTAGTCACATAAGTTCGATATCAATGAATCTTGACGATGATAGCTAGGTGTAATTTCAAACACGTACGCAAAATACTATGAAAACGGATGTTTTTTTTTTTTTTTTTTTTGAAAAAGATCTCACGATTCTCACCATAGAGAAGAAATAAACCGGTTTCTGGTATTTAATTTGTTAAAAGTAAACCGGTTTTGGTTTGCTTCAATTTAAAGCCTACCATTAATTGACTCTGTTCCTTGCACGACTCCCCTTTCTCTCCTCTCTTCTTCTTCTTTCCTACAACCCATTGACTCTCTCTCGACACAAACATTGCAAAAAGATTAAGATTCGGCCATGGACGAGAGAGAATCTCCAACAACGATACTTCAATTCGCTCCATTGAACAGTTCCGTCGACGAAGGTTTCTGGCACAGCTTTTCCTCTTTGAAACTCGATAAGCTCGGAATCGACGATTCTCCGATCTCCATCACCGGTAACACCCACAAACGCTCAATTACCAAAATACCCACAACATCGATTTCAATATAGAACTCTATAATTCGATGCATTCACATTGATCCGTGCAGGTTAGAGAACAAAAAAAAGTTTAGAACTTTGAATAAAGCTTAGAACTTTAGTTAGCTCATGTTTGGTTTGCTATCATCATCATCATGTACGTTGAAACTGTTTATAGATTCATCTTCACGAGTTTTTGAATTGATAAACTTTGAATAAAGTTTAGACCTTTATATAGCTCATCTTTGGTTTGCTGTCATCATGATCATCTAGGTTGAAACTATGTATAGATTCATCTTCACGAGTTGATGAAATCAGTTTCTCTTATATTAATGTGCTGAGGTATTCTGTTTCTTTGGATTTGGGAACTTGCAGGTTTCTATGCACCATGTTCTCATCCACAAGTCTCAAACCATCTGACTCTTCTTTCTGAGTCATTGCATGAACAGTCATCGATCGAGAGTACTACTAGTCATGGGAATAGGAACAAGTGTCCTGTTCCAGGGACTCTGTACAACACCAACACCGTCGAAAGCTTTAAAAAACTCGACAAACAAAGCTTGTTAAAAGCAGAAGCAAGGAAGGTATATATGTATGACAAACTTGGTTTTGACTGTTCTTTTTCCGATAGAATATCTAACTAAGTATTTTGGTGAGTTTCAGATTTGGGAAGATATTCAATCAGGAAAAGCTCTCGAGGACTGTTCTTTGTTATCTAGGTTCCTCGTTATCTCCTTCGCGGACCTTAAGAAGTGGAGTTTTCGTTACTGGTTTGTGTTCCCTGCACTTGTGCTTGACCCTCCTGCAAGCTTGGTTGAATTAAAGCCAGCTTCAGAGCATTTTAGTTCTGAAGAAGCAGAATCAGTATCTGCTGCGTGTAATGAGTGGCGTGACTCAAGTTTAACAACTGGTAATCAACGACATTCTCCTTCTTGTTTTTGTTATGCAAATTTAAAGAGTGGTAGCTGAAACCTGTTTTGCTATTAGATGTTCCCTTCTTTTTGGTTTCGGTTTCTTCTGATTCAAAAGCTACAATCAAACATCTTAAAGACTGGGATGCTTGCCAAGGTGATCACCATAAGGTATGTGCAAACTCTCTCTTCCATATACGTTAGAACCGATTAAACTTCACCTGGATCTACCTCTCTTCCTGCAGTTGCTTTTCGGTTTCTATGACCCGTGTCACCTTCCTAGTAATCCTGGCTGGCCACTTCGAAATTATCTAGCACTTATACGCTCAAGATGGAACCTCGAGACTGTTTGGTTCTTCTGCTACAGAGAGAGTCGCGGTTTCGCTGACATGAGCCTTTCCCTTGTTGGTCAAGCCTCCATTACACTTTCATCAGATGAGACTGTACCTAGCTCTGTGGGATGGGAGCTTAACAAAGGAAAACGAGCCCCCCGTTCCATTAGCCTTGCTAACTCCATGGATCCAACAAGGTACACTTTGCTTATCTGTCAATGCTTTAGTTAACTGATGAGCGAAACAAACTCACGTCCTTTTCGCAGGTTGGCTGTTTCTGCTTGTGATTTAAACTTGAAGTTAATGAGATGGCGTGCGTTACCGTCTCTTGACTTAAACGTTTTGTCCTCTGTCAAATGCCTTCTTCTCGGAGCTGGTACATTGGGTTGCCAAGTTGCTCGTACTCTTATGGTAATGCATCAGTGAGAATGAACGATTAAACAATCATACAAACTCACTTACTAACTCAAGAACTTCTCTATCCTTTTCCTTTTAGGGTTGGGGAATCCGCAACATAACCTTTGTTGACTATGGCAAAGTAGCTATGTCTAATCCAGTCAGACAATCTCTCTACACGTTTGAAGATTGTGTAGGTCGTGGCGAGTTTAAAGCTGCAGCTGCTGTTAAAAGCCTTAAACAGATCTTTCCAGCGATGGAATCTAGTGGAGTTGTTATGGCTATACCGATGCCTGGACATCCGATCTCTAGCCAAGAAGAAGAGTCTGTTCTTGGTGATTGCAAACGCCTTCGTGATTTGATTGAATCTCATGATGCAGTGTTCTTGTTGACTGATACAAGAGAAAGCCGGTGGCTACCTTCTCTTCTTTGTGCTAATGCTAATAAGGTAACAACATTGAACTCTGTTTCTTTCTTTCCTTTTTTTGTTTTCTTGTTATGCAAATATAACAACATGTTTGTTTTGAATTTTCAGATCGCTATAAACGCGGCTTTAGGTTTCGATAGCTACATGGTAATGCGCCATGGCGCTGGCCCCAACTCTTTATCTGATGAAATGCAGAATCTTGACATGAACAAGACAGGAAGACAGAGACTTGGTTGTTACTTCTGCAACGATGTTGTTGCACCTCAAGATGTAATAGCACTTGGTTGAGACTTTGTTTTATGTTACCTCAAGCTTTTACTTGTGGTGAACCGTTCTTTTTGTTTTTACATTTTGCAGTCAATGACTGATCGAACACTGGACCAGCAATGCACTGTTACACGCCCAGGGTTAGCTCCTATTGCAGGAGCTCTAGCCGTTGAACTCTTAGTCGGAGTCCTACAACACCCACTAGGGTAAGTCTTTTAAAGAATCTGACTAAGTCCACAGGTTTATCTTCTTACATACGTTTCTTTTACAGTATCTATGCAAAAGGAGACAACTCGAGCTCTAGTAGTGGAGGAAACACTGATGAATCACCTCTGGGGATCTTACCTCATCAGATTAGAGGCTCAGTTTCTCAGTTCTCACAGATAACGCTGCTAGGGCAAGCTTCCAACAGCTGTACAGCTTGTTCTGAAACCGTAAGTTTCTACATGAGATCTTTCTTAACATAACGTGGTTTGGTTTGCATGTTTCTTATGTATGTTTAAATACTTGTATCTCAGGTGGTATCAGAGTATAGAGAAAAAGGAAACAGTTTCATACTTGAAGCTATTAACCATCCTACATACCTGGAAGACCTTACCGGTTTAACCGAGCTTAAGAAAGCTGCTAATTCGTTTAGCCTTGATTGGGAAGACGATGAAGATGACGATGAAGCTGTAGATATGTAATAAGTCATTTCCACTACAGGTTTTACGAACCAAGTAAACCATAGACTATATTCACCATATCATATTTAATGGTGGTCATGTCGTCTTCTTGATAATCACAAGTGACTGGACCATCATTTTCCAAGTTAATTTCGCTAAGAACATTCAGTTAGTTGCTATTCATTAGCAGTGTTGATTCACATTTTATTGTTAATAAATTATGTACTCTTTTCTTATTCTGTAGAGTTCTTTCGATTTGAAACGCTACCTAAGATTTATAATTGGATGTTCACTTAAAAAGATAAGAAAATATGTTGAAAAAGTAACCAAGAAATACACAACGTAACATATCGCATAGATAATGCAGTGTTTTTAAATTTATACTATGTTCTTAAATATATTGTTTTATTTAGTTTTTATGTTTATTTGGTTTAGTTTTGTAATTTTTTAAAACTAAAATTTAATATTATGTATTTTTCATTTTCAAGTAGTATTTCAGAATATTCTCTAACCGGAAAATCTACTATCCATCAATCTCCTTATCCAAAACAGAAACGAATGCTCGAAGAGAAAGCAGCGAAAACCAGAGAGCTTTTGAGCTCACTACACTAACTAAGAATGGTCTCTCTTCTCCCAACATCTTGTTCCTCAATCTTGTCTTGCCCTCGTCTTTCTTCAACACCTTTAACATCCCCTCTCTGCTGCTTCCGACCAGGTTACCAATCTGCCCTTACAAAACCTAACGTTAAATTCCTCATTCTTACATCTAACATTGAAGCTTGATTGTGCTTTTTGCAGGTAACACTTTTGGAGGAAAGTTATACAGAAGAATACAATCAGAGCCAAAGAAGAACATATCTCCTCGTCACCATGTCTTGGTTACAAATGTCGCCACTGGGATCAACTCTATAGAACAACAAGTATGACTTTCTTACCAAGCATCAACCTTTGAATAATTTTGTGACCATATGTTTACAATGTTGTGCTAAGGACATTAGCTTTTGTGTGTTTATTAGGCAAAGAAGATTGATTCAAAGGAAAGTGCTAGGCCAGTGTATCCCTTTGCTGCTATTGTTGGTCAAGATGAGATGAAGCTATGCCTTTTGTTAAACGTGATTGACCCTAAGATAGGTGGTGTGATGATCATGGGAGATAGAGGAACTGGTAAGTCAACAACCGTTAGATCTTTAGTTGATCTGCTTCCAGAGATCACTGTGGTTGCTGGTGACCCTTATAACTCAGACCCGAGAGATCCTGAGTTTATGGGGAAGGAAGTGAGAGAGAAAGTTCAAAAAGGTGAAGAGCTTGATGTTATGGAGACTAAGATCAACATGGTTGATCTTCCTTTAGGTGCTACTGAAGATAGAGTCTGTGGAACGATTGATATTGAGAAAGCTTTGACTGAAGGTGTTAAGGCCTTTGAGCCTGGGTTGCTAGCTAAAGCTAATAGAGGGATTCTGTATGTGGATGAAGTTAACTTATTGGATGATCATTTGGTTGATGTGCTTCTTGATTCAGCTGCGTCTGGTTGGAACACTGTTGAAAGAGAAGGGATATCGATCTCTCATCCGGCGAGGTTTATACTTATTGGCTCAGGGAATCCAGAGGAAGGAGAGCTTAGACCACAGCTTCTTGATAGGTTTGGTATGCATGCGCAAGTAGGGACGGTTAGAGACGCTGAGCTGAGAGTCAAGATTGTGGAAGAGAGAGCTCGTTTTGATAGTAACCCAAAGGAGTTTCGAGAGTCGTATCTAGAGGAACAGATGAAGCTTCAGGAGCAGATTACAAGTGCGAGAAGCAATCTTTCTGAAGTTGAGATTGATCAAGATTTGAAAGTGAAGATCTCAAGGGTCTGTGCTGAGCTTGATGTTGATGGTTTAAGAGGTGACATTGTGACGAATAGAGCTGCAAGAGCACTGGCTGCACTCAAAGGAAGAGATCATGTGACAGCAGAAGATGTTGGTATCGTTATACCTAATTGCTTAAGACACCGTCTTAGGAAAGATCCTCTTGAGTCTATGGATTCAGGAATTGTTGTTACAGAGAAGTTCTATGAGGTTTTCAGCTAAAGAGTAAATACAAGAAGATCCTTGAAACAGATTTAAACATATGCTTGTTTCTTGTTTATTAAAATGATAATGTTTTAAATCAGATACATTTCAAGAAGGTTGTTTCCAAAAGCTTGGCTTGAGTTCTTGAAACTCAGGAGATCTCTGATAAACAATGGAAGCAACTCTGATCAGAATACCAGCAGTGAGTGCCCATATAACAAAGTTTTTCTCTTTATCTTCTGAATAGTAATCAAAGTAGTGAAGAAGATATCTTTCTCCTTCATACTCTCGTTCCTCTGCTCTCCTGTTCTTGTCCTGCGTGAGAGAGACTCATTAAAGATAACTAAAACTTGGTGATGGAGTTTATCAGAAAACATGGTTATATTACCTTAAGAAACATCTCTAACGGAACATCAAAGATGTCTTCTACTTCAGCTGGATTTGGTATCTGTTTAAAAGCTTTCTTGTCTTGTAAAAAACTGATAACTGGTACCACTGACATTCCCTTCTGCAAACACCCTTATGAGACTGATAGTTTAATAGGCCAAGTAACTTGAATTTAGATGTTTTGATTCAGTTTTTTACCCTGTTAACAAATGGTTCAAGAACAGAGACGATTGTAACAAGAGAAGGATCTAAACCGATTTCTTCACGAGCTTCTCTCAATGCGGTAGCTATATCATCTGCATCTTCTTCGTCTCTTTTCCCTCCAGGCAATGCTACTTCTCCTGTAACCATTTTCACACGTTATGATTCAAGAAGAGGAGATCTTTTTTTTTTAAATGAGAGAGAGAGAGAGAGGGAAATTTTGATCTTACCAGGATGAGAAGAGAGACTAGAGGAGCGTTTGGTTAAGATAACACGTAGCTCGTTTCCATCTTCACCTTGTTCTTGGTATATACAAACTAAGACAGCTGAAGATCTTGCTGGAAAATGTTGAAGAAGATGAGGAGATTTGTAATCTTGAAACCGTTGGATTAGAAATTGCAAAGAATCTGTTGGTGTTGAGGACATACTGGAACAGAGAGTTAAAACCTGAACTATGTTTCTTGTTCTCTTGTGTTCTTCAGATCTGAATAAAGGGACTTTGTAATGATACAAGAATCAGATCTGTTAAGGGGTGAACACAAAAATATTTGGTAAGATCCATGTTTCTTGATTAAGGAGGTTCGATCAGATTAACAAGAATATTCTAATCCCAAAAATTAAGAAGTTGGTTTTAAAGCATGTCATAGGTTAATTTGCGTATTGAAGTTTCATATTGTATGTTAGAAACCTGATTTAATCTAAACCAAACTGAAACTGAACTTAAAATATATTAAAATGGCATATTTGATTAAAACACAACCCATTCAAACCGAATGAAAAAGTTGTGTTTCATTTTTTGAGTTGTGGGTTTCTTCAGTAATTTCGAGAAATGATGGAACACTTTTGCAATATTATTTTCCAAACATAAATGATAATATATTAGAATCAAAATAGTCATAAGAGAAAGTGTCACATTCACACATTACAAGATGAATTAGGGGACAGTAAATATATGAAACATGTTCTGAAAGATCTTTGGTGGTGAGTAAATCTGCTGGTTTGTTGGATTGTCTTGATCGATGCTTCCTCAAACTTACTAATCCAATACTAAACTTCTCGAACATAATTTAATAGACTAAAGTAGATGGAATCCTTGTTTACCATACTCACTAATTGTTTGTAATCCCATCCCCTTCAAAATGATTCATTTGATACATTTTCTCCAACAACATTGAATAGCAACTATCAACGTCTGCAACTCACTCTCTAAAGCATTCATTGTTCCCCTAATCTGTGCTTGTCCTGCTCTTACATATATTGTCCTGACTCATAGCAGATAATCCATCCAGCTTTTGTATATGTACGACCATTAACAAAAAATACATCAAAGTTACAAATTTGTAATTTTTAAAGTTCTATCTTTGGAATTATTCATAGACTCATACCGAATCCCCATCTACATTTAGAAATGGTGTCATATCCTTCATTTATGTTATAAAGAGTGTCAGTTTGCAATTTTATTTTGTTTTACAAAATGTCTTTTTTCCAATACATTTTTTGAGTAAAATGCAGTTTTAACCTATTCTTTTAGTATGTTGTATTTACTTTGGAATAGAATTTTATTTAGAGCATTATTACCGCGAGTTTCTTTTCAATAACTCTTTCATATTTAACTATAATATAAATAAATTAAGCAAATAAAATTTAAATAGGAATATAGGTGCACCAGTTATCAACTGACACATATGCAAAAAAGTCTCTCATAGCTCATGCAGAATCTCTCATAGTTCAGCAAAGTCTTATAAGAGCATCTGTAACTCTATATCTACCTCTTCTTTATAACTTTTTCTATAACAGTATTTAAAAGTATATTTACTCTAACCTATCCATATTTTTTCTTCTAAAATAAAAATTTATATTTTTCCTCTATAAATAAAGAAAAAATAACAAATCTATATTTTTACTCTATAATTAAAGATTATTATTATAGAAGAATATATTGGAGTAAAGTTTATCTATATTATAAATTTATTTTATTTTAAAAATAAAAATAGCAAAATATATCGAAGATAGTCTAACAATAATCAATACTTTTTATTTATTTTTAATTTACCTTCTCTCTCACTTTTTAACTTTTTTTTTTGTTAAAACATTATGGTGAGAGATCACTATTGCAAATGCTTTTAATATATTAATAAGAAGTAATAAATATTTTTATATTTTTTCTTAATATGAGTGTATGATTAAGAATTCCTCTATTCTACTAATTTACAATGATTAAAAATAAACAATAATAGTTCACGTTTCATAGATTTGTTCTTTTTTTATCAAATATTTTTTCTTTTGTACAATAATTCATGACCATTTGGTAATGTCCCCAACTTACAAAAGTGGGTGACGTGTCCAATAAATATAGGCCACAGAACTACCTACTATTCTGACGTATCATTCTACTCTCTTTATTGAGATCTATACATCAGTTAATGTCACCTACATTTTTTTTAGAAACATTTACATTCAAAGACACTTTCTCAGTTATTAATTACAATATAAGTCAGTTTGTGCTCTTAGCACACTTTCTTCCGAGAAAAGTGAAAAAACTACATATAAAGTTTCTGTTTTGCCCTCAGTCTGAACTACATATTACACTAAGTAAAAGTGACGTAAATTATGTTTTTGCTGTGCTTTCACCATAGCCTTTGATTTTTTTAATCCTATGGTTAAATTCAGTTAGACAAACTATGATTTGACTTATATCTAACAAATTTACAGCCATTGGATTTACTTTTATTGATTTTGAATTAATGTCTTGCATTTTTTTCCATCAACTATTATTAATGAATTAGTTGTCTCTCACCGATCTACGTATTCCCACTCTCTCTCTCATCAAACTCATGTTCATCTTTCTCACCATGTTGTTGTCTGCGCTTCAGAGGAATTAGAGCCACCGCGTGAATCAGAGTGGCCCATAGTTGAAGTATCTTAAAAAGAAGACTCAGTGATCAAAACTTTTTAAGTCGTGATCCTTCGCTCTTCTACATTACTTGCTAATAAAGCGGTGATGGAACTCGTCGGAGATAGATGGAAGTTAGTTCAGAGAAAATTTGGTTCGTCACCGTCTGTCTGAGCATTTTGGTTTGAACTTACTAGATTCAGTTCGTAGACATGGCCGATCTTTGGGGTTCCGATACTCCACCGGTTTATTTAATCAATCAGATTCCATTAAATATTTGCACACTTCTCTCTATTGTTTCTCTTTGTCTGCAAATGTCTGTATATTTAAAACACAATGATGGAGAGTATTATTGTCTGAAGTTACAAAGATATTCATAAGAACCTTTCCTTGCAAGTTTCAAAATTTATAGCTCTCGTTGCTCTGTATATGTACAACAAATGTTTTAGTGAGTTTAAGTGAATCTTAAGTGATTGTTGTTTTATTAGTTATTGGTTGTGGTGATGTTTTTCATATTTTATATGGTAGATTTCAAATGGTGATCAGTTTACTTGTTATGTTTTTAGTCGAACTTGAGTTAACGTCTTAGACATTGTTAGAACATTGTACATGGGGCGTACACGTGGACATTCCTATAACCGTGTACATGTGGATAGCAACAAAACAATGTACATATAAATATAAAACTCTTCCTTAAGAACATGTACTAACACAAACATTCATGGAATTATTAGTATTTATACATTATCGATCTTTAGTTGTATACATGTAGTTTATCAAACACTTAAAGCATGTACACATCTAGGCATGTCCACGTGTACACCGTCTAGCCATGTCCATTTGTACAATGTTGCGGTTCTTCTACGAAATATCTATGTGTACATATGGTGCTTTGTCACTTATTTTCTTTTGGTGCTCTGTGTTTGTCACTGATCTTCTCTTGATGCTTTGTGTTTTCTTTTACATGGATAATTGATGTCAATGTTATTCTGTGTATAAACTAACATAAACATATTGTAAATGTGAGCATATAATAAATATTCTTCGACAATATTCTTCGACAGTATTTATACATTATCGATCTTTAGTTGTATACATGTAGTTTATCAAACACTTAAAGCATGTACACATCTAGGCATGTCCACATGTACACCATCTAGCCATGTCCATTTGTACAATGTTGCGGTTCTTCTACGAAATATCCATGTGTACACCTATGGTGCTTTGTCACTTATTTTCTTTTGATTCTCTGTGTTTGTCACCGATGTCACTGATCTTCTCTTGATGCTTTGTGTTTTTTTTTCATGGATAATTGATGTCAATGCTATTCTGTGTATAAATTAACATAGACATATTGTAAATGTGAGCATATAATAAATATTCTTCGACAATATGTTAATATGTTTTCTATGTACAATGATTTTATGTGTACAAACTACTTTTGTTAGGTTGTTGCTATTTTTTCTTGTCTACATTTTGTTGTCCACCACCATCCAACGCTCTATTGTTAGCAAAGACTATAAGGTTCATGTATATGACTTCATGCCATCAGAAACTTGTAACTGAATTAAAAAGAATAAATATCTTGTCAAACGAACCTAAAGGAAGCAATATGCACCTTTTGAGAACCAAACCACCCACAAGCCCAACTTCGAAAATCACTGAGAGGTTCATGGTGGAATCGTCAATTGCGACTCCAAGATGAGGAAAGGATTTCAATTCCGGCTTGAACACACCATAAAACATGTTATGGATAGGGAAGTGTGAGTCTAGACCAACATTGACGAAGTACACATCCACCACAGCCACAGTGGTGGAAGAAGTTGTAGACCAAGATAAAACGGCGGCGGTGACGAATCCAGTTGCAGGAACAGACATATAAATCCCAAAAACATGGTGGAGAGCACATCCTTAACCGTCCATAGGACCCAAGTAGTCTCACAGATCTGACAACCCATTTGTAGGCATGAGGGGCGAGCTTGTCTACATACACAGTACAACCTAACACTAAACTCCTGCTAAATCAAGTAAGAATTGGTTGTTAAGCAAGCAGAAATCAACAGATTCAAAGAAAATCTGAACCAATACTCATTCTAAGGTTTGGATGCTTCTTATCGGAGTCACGACGCTTCATCTTGTTGTTCTTGGATTTCTATTTCATGGTAGAACCTGTTTTGCAAGTCCTGTGAAACGACATCAATTCGTCGGCGACCATGGCGTATGGTGAAAAAAGAGAAAGAAAGTAGAAAAGTAAAAGAAATAACTATATTTAATTATTTATGTGGTTGTTATTGAATGTTAAAAGATAAAATCAAAAGATTGTTTTTTTAATTTTAAAATCTTTGAAAACAACATACGAATTAGTCTACTTTGTGCTGTGTTATAATTGGTTGAGGGGTTTCTTGTCTTTATCTTACACTAAACTACTTTAGTAGTAGAAACTGACTTAAAGTGTAATAACAACTCTAAAAGTGACCTGCAATGTAAAACACTCTTTTTTTTACATACTCCGTATAATGATTTCCTTATCATGTTATTCCTTTTTAATATTACTAATTACAAAAAGTTATTTATTTATTGATTATTCATTCACAGAATTTTCTATGGAATAATGAGATTAGGATTTATCATCATAGTAGACTGAATCAATCGAGATTTGTACCGAGGCTTGCATGATGTCGTTAAGATGTGTTGATTTTTAAAGAAAGTAGTATAAAATTTAAGTTCTATCCCGGAACTGCATTAAATATATGGATAGACCTTGTGTACATTTCGATTTATATGTGCATTCTCTATATTTATATCTGTGTATTATATACACATGGGCAATGAAAATTAGTTGGCAAGAAAAAGAGGACAGTGATATTTAATACTACGGCAAAGGCTGGCCATTCTCCAACTGTTATGTTCCACACATTTAGGTAACCTAAAAATATTTGGAAACTTTCATGTCACTAGCAAAGTCAATAAATATCAGCGTCCTTTTATTTATTTTTGTACTTTTTGGTCTAGGCTTTCATATTGTGGGAGTAAATTTGTGAGTTAACCAAATTTTCAATAATAATTAAGGATATCGCACCAATAAATCTATAATGAGAAAATTAGAAAATGAAGTGAATAACTAAAATCACTGTTTTTTCTTCTTTTTGCCATTTTCACTTAAACAGAAGGTTCTCATACCATTTGACCATTATTCTGCTTTTTAATATAGTATAGATACCTAATATTATACTATAAAATATATGAACATATATTAATAGTCATAAAAATAAATTAGACTGAGTAACGAATGATATTTATGTGTAAAGAACACTTACATGTTAAGTTTTCAAAATCTGATTTTTTTCAAAATAGTATAAAACTGGTACAAAATAGTATTAATCTAATACAAAATAGTATCAATTTTCAGAAAATTAGAACCAGATAATCGTATTAATCTAAGACATAACCTCCCTGGACCGAACAATAACGTTCATAGTGAGATATATGTTTCAACCCACAAAAAAAATGATTGACTAGAGTCTAGAGACATTCCTTTGACTATATCACACCTGGTTAAGCTTATCGATAAGAACGTGAGGAACCGGTACCTCTCAATCCGACTGTTGGGAGGTCGTAAATCAGATGCTAGATTAATCATATGGTTTGCCTTTCAGATTCAGCCTTAATCAAATGAGAAGATTCAGCTATCGGCCGTTCTTTATTACAAAGTTTAAGCAAACGTAATAGAATTTATGTATTTAATAAAAATTAACATTATTGCATAAGCAAATTAAATTTAGCATTCACTAAAAATTTTCCTATTTAAACCAACTAAAAAATAGGTTTTAAAACTAGAAGGAGTTGACATGGTTTTATTATTACTATTAGATTTGGGGTGAATCATGTAATCCCCTATGCCGAAAACCACCGTCTTGTAATATTAATTTCGTTTTATCAGTCAATCAAATCAGGGGTCTATTAAATAATATTCCTTCCATTTAATATTATTTGTCGTTCTAGATTTATGCACACATATTAAAAAAACATATGATTTTGTATATTTCCAAAATAAAAACACACTTACCTATACACCTAACCATATTTCAACCAATAGAAAAATAAAATAAAAAAATCTTATTAATGAATTTTACAATGAAACTCTAAAACAACATTTATTTTGAAACATATTTTTTTCTTATAACGACAAGTAATATGAAATGGAGGGAATAGTTAGGATGACCTATGGTGGTGTGGTTTTCATAATATTAAAATATGTTTTCATAAAAGAATTATTTTTGAGTCATTTAACAACTTGTTAACCATAATTGTAGACGACATAAGTAATTTGATGCTTTTTTCGTTAACAGAAAAATATCGTTTAACATTTTCAGTGAAAATTTATAAACAATATTGTAGTTTTAATCTCATTACATTTAATATTTTAATTGGATAAATATAGTTTTGCTAATGTATTAGTGAAGAAAATAAAATTAGTGGCTTTCAGTTCGTGTGAAAACTTTTACAATATTATTTTTGTGAAATAAATGGAATTTTTTTGTGAAGTGCAATCAGCTGAATCAAAGGAAAAAATAACGCAAAAAACTTTATAAATGAAACACAACTAATTTGACTAGAGTCGAAATACCGAATACAAATAACTGTTTGTTTATTGCGGAAAATGATGACAACAAATTCTTACAGTAAATGAGACCATGATGATTTATTATATCAAGCACTGATTATGGGATTTGTTTCTATGCAAAATGCACAGCAATGAATGTTATTTCTCTCCTAATATGGTTATCTACCTAAACAATTCAAAAAGAAGAGCACATGTTTAACAAATTAGCATAAATTACGTTACACCGAAAAAATTATCGTTATTTGTTCGTTAGTTATTTTAAAGCTAATGAACATTCGTGTTTTATCATGACCAAAAGGGAATGCATTAATTACTCCACCGCATACACGACACTTAAACCTAACACTTAAATAATGATGTTATAAGTTGAATACAACCCAAATAAATAAAATCGAAATATGTTTTGGTTTGTGGACTAAAATTTTAATAAATTAATAAATTGTAAATTAGTAAAATTATTTTTCAAATAATTCAATATATATACTCTTTCGGTTCTCTTTTATTGGACGTTTTACAGTTTTTTTTGTGTCAAGTTATTTGATGTTTGCGAAATTCAATGCATAAAATGACAATTTATGATTTTTTCTACTCTTATACCATCAAAGGAATTCAGTCAAAAATATTAATTTAACACTAATGAAAACGGTTATAAAAGTACTCCCTTCGTTTTTAAATAATCAATATTCTTGCAAAAAAAATTGTTTCAAAAAGTTAATATTTTAGTTTTTAATATAATTTTAGTAGGTAATAATGATAAATTGTAAATTTCAAAAAAAATATATTTATTAAATTTTGATTGGTTAAAAGTTATAGGAAATAGTTAATCACAAAAAATTATACATTTAATACTAAAATTTAATATATTTTATTAATATTTGTGAAAAATCTAAAAAATATAAAAATTGAAACGGAGAGAATATTTATGTTAGCTTTCTTAATTCATATGTCCAGTTGTAAAACGTCATATACAAAGAATAGAAAAACTTTATTATAACTTTAAGTGGTGTTTAAGGATTTGTATTTTGTTTCATAATATGTGATGTTCTTACAATTTAAAAAAAAATTTAATGTCATTTTAAAATTTATAACCAATTACAAAATATTACATATTTTTTTATTGGTTAAACTAATGTTATTTTATATTGCTAAGATAAATTGTATTAAAATTTGTATTTTCTTAATCTTTGTGAAAAAAACTTAAACCCTCTTAATATAATACAGAGGGAGTATTATATATATATAAAAAAAATATTCGAAATGATTCATGATCATCAACCAATTATGATTCATTTATTATCTAGTGCCCTTCTGGAAATTTGGTGAGACAAAAGCAATAATAATATTTTTGAGCCATTAAATATTATATTAATCAATAACAGAAATCTATATAATAATTTTGAAAATTGAAAATTTCTGGGCTTAAAAGATAATAATATTAAATGTGAGTTCTAAATTTATCATATAAGAGCATAAATAACGGGGCCTCTTAAGAAGTTTGTAAGAGGTGTGAGTTCCACAAAAATTAAAAATCCACTCCTTAAAATTTTTGTGCAAGATGTGTTCTTAGGTAGGTTCTTACACCGTTCATGGGTTCCGCGACACGTGGCGGTCACGATTGGCTATTTAAAAAAAAAATTGACAAAAAAAATTAAGAACTCCTAATAGACTCTTAGAGTTGTTTATGTTCTAAGTATACGAAATTTGAAATAGTGTGGTTTTAGCAGAATCCGACGTAACTGGTGAATACACTAAAAATGTTTCTTTAGTTAAGCAACCATTTGCACAGTTGCACTTTAAGAAAAAAACGAGGAAATGTCACACACAAAAGAAAAATATTGTAAAAAAAAAAGAGAATGGAAGATGAGAAAAATGATTGAAAAAGTGAATGGTTCACTCATATTAAATGTGTTAACCAACAGTCCAAGTCCAAACTAACACTCTTTAAAAAAAAAAAAAAAAGTGACCCATAAATTTCAAATACAGTTTGTACCTTAAAGAAGATGCTCTACTTGCTTTTTATAGAAGGGATGGGCCGTGTGAGTAGCAATAGACTAATCAGTGGTTCCGGGTTTCAAGAAGATTGCCTACAAGTTCGATTCAAAAGTCTAATTGATTAGAGCTATTTGCTTAGATGCAAGTTCTTCGGAGTGGAGTTCCCTGGTGTTATATATGGGACGTATCTGTAATATTCTAGCCTATGGTATATATGAAAAATTTAATAGAATTGATTTAATTATATATATATATATTATTAAAATGTATTTTTCTTAATTGTATATATATATTTAGAATTTACAATGAAATGTACTTTAACTGGACTAAGTGAAAGATAAATGATTTACCAGAAAGTCATTCATAATATTTTGTGAGTAAGGTCAAAACATATTTAAATATCAAATGATGATTGTAGAGTCAATAAACAAGTCTTTTGAGTCTCTAAATAACTAACGTACTGCCCATCACACGGAATGGAACTCACAAGTCGAATGAACAGGCATGAGAGACCTATTAGCCGCAGGTGGTTAGACGTTATAATTGATATCATAGTTGAATCCAAATGACTGTGGAGTCTTATGTGAATTCATACTAATAAGAGTAACAATCTTGAGACGTAATGAGAATGTTGAATTCTTTGAGATGTGATGAATTGTACCATTACAGTTTGTGGTATATTAAAAATTTAATATAAATGATTTGACTATTTATATCGTCAAAATACACTTACCTTTTTGTTCACACATCCGTTCAGAATTCCAAATTAAACGTACTTTATTTGGAGTAATGGAAAAATGAGTGACCTACTAAAAAGTCATTAGCGGTATCATTTAATTGAGACCAAAGTGTGGAGAAAAGTCATGTGATAATTGTAAAGTTAGTAAACAAATTTTTTGAGTCTATGAAAAATTAATGCATCGTTCATTGCACATGATAAGGCATATAAATTGAGTGAACATGCGTAAAAAAAGCTCATTAATCATAGCTAATAATAAAAAAAATTCTATCCATCTCTTTTCAATTTATCTCGATAGGGTAGAAAATATAACTAATATTATTATTGTACGATTTCTAGTATTGTTTGACGTAGATGTTACTATGACAATCTGTCTCGTGAACCTCGGCTCATAGTCCTGCATGGCACTGATCCTAACTTCTTACTGTATGAGAAAACACCTCCATATCTACCGGTAGGTTAATTGGTGATATATTGTCCTGTGAAATAGCTGTTAAAAGGTGAAGTCTTGGGTTCGAGTAACGCCAAGAATATCAATAACCTACGAGAGATGTGAAAGCGTTTCCTTCCACAATGAAGAATTACGATCGATGTCCTACAGTATTATAAACCGGGATCTACAGAACGAGTTGTCACAGTTAATTGCCACATTATTGCAATGGAATGATTTATTGTCTAGTATACATCCTAATAAATACAAATTCCAGCATAGTTATCAAGCGAATTGACTTTTAGTTACTAACTAGATTTACTTACCATATATTGTAGTTAAGTTTGATAATTATTTTGGATTTTAACTCTGTAGCTAGGTAATATTGTACGGGGTTACAGCCAACAACATACTTAAGCGAATATAGGTAATATGTGATGGAGCCCATATATAAAAAAAAATACCAAAAGACTTGATATATCACAACCAAACCAACTCAAGAACCAAAATTGAATTTCTCTGTTAGCTACTTTACGTTATGTCTCAACCAACAGCTGAACGCCAAGCTGTAAAAAAATACCTCTCTATATATATATGACGATTCTGAACACAGACCACACGACATATTCACCTTCTTTCTAAAGGAACTTTCTAACCAAAAGAAAAGTCTTTCAGTCTCCTGTCTCTTAAAATGTTGCTTGCTATGTTTATGTCTCTCTTCGCCGCAATGGCTTTGCAGCCGCCATCTTTTGTCGTGGCTCTGGACGTCCACCTCCTCCGCCAGCTAGCTGCAAAGCACAATGTAACGACAATAGTTGTGTTCGGAGATTCTAGTGTTGATCCAGGAAACAATAATTTTCTTAACACTGATTTGAAAGGAAATTTCCCACCTTATGGTGGCAATTTCGTGAACCATAAATCCACCGGAAGATTATGTGATGGATTGCTCGCACCTGATTTTATTGGTAAGTTTGACATTATAGTTTTTGTTAGTCTTAAATTTTTAGGCAATTCTCTTAAATAGTTATTTTTCAGTTTTTGTCACAAAAATAGTCCTCGAAAAAATGATCAAAATAACCTATTTTTTTTGAAAATTTTATTTTATTTTTGTTTATTTTTTAAATTTGAAACTCTATCCCCAAACCCACCCTTTAACTTTAAACCCTAAAATCTAAATTAGTTAACCTAAGGGGTATAAATGCATATAAATAATTTTTTTTAGCTTCTCAAAAAACTTATTTTAGTCATTTTCTTCCTTAAAAACTATTTTTGTGAAGAACAAACTAAAAGAAGCTATCTAAGGGAATTTCTCTAATTTTTTTACAAGTTCATTAAATGTATTCTTTTTAATTATGAATTATGTTCACATCAAACTTATGTTTTTGGTAGCTTTACATTGGTCCCTGAATATTAATCTTAAGACTTTTATATGCTAATTGATAATCTATATAGTTTTATTATGAAACTAGTTTCACGTCAACTTTACATTTTTACTTTGATTTTTGTTCAGCTGAGGCCATGGGTCACCCACCTATACCAGCTTTTCTTGATCCAACCCTTACCCAAGCTGATCTACCTCGCGGTGCAAGTTTTGCCTCGGCTGGTTCTGGTTATGACGATCTTACAGCTAATATATCCGTAAGCCTCAACATGTTTCCTTCTTTGTTACTTTTAATATAAACATAAAGTTAAAATTTTCTTTTTAGTATAAAGTCAAAATTGAAATCGATTTGCTTTTCTCGGGTGGAACAGAACGTGTGGAGTTTCTCGACGCAAGCAACTTACTTTTTGCATTACAAAATTCACCTCAATAAATTGGTCGGACCATTAGAGAGCGCAAAAATGATAAATAATGCGATATTTCTTATGAGTATGGGATCAAATGACTTTCTTCAAAATTACTTAGTCGATTTTACTCGACAGAAGCAATTCACTGTTGAACAATACATCGACTTTCTCTCCTCCCGTATGCTTGACGACGCCAAGGTACGCATACATCTCCACTAAACCTCTTAAATGTATATATGAAACGATATTTGACGACATGTTACATGTATAAATTAAATAGATACTCCCTTTATTTCTAAATGATGCATGTTTTTTACATATAAACATTAATATATTTATACATTAAAACATTCGTTAATATCTATTTATAGTTTTATACATGTTAATTGTTGGGCTCTTGTAACAACTATATCGCACTATGGCTTGAACTATCGACTGTAAAATCAAATAGAACGTGTGACTGTGTCGCTGCTAAAATAAATGCGTGTAGAATTATTGAATTTTATTTAATTGACAAATACATCTTGTGTATGTGTCATGTGTGTGGGTCCTGATTATGAATTACGTGAAAAGTCATAAATTACAACGAAAATAGAGGGAGAAATCCTAAGAATCATATCTGGTTGTTGAAAACATTTAATTTCCATAAATAATTTCTACCCTACAACGACATGAATTTCCGATTTTCATGTCCGGATTTTGAACCTGTCCAAGTGTACACAACTCATATCCACAAGTATATAAAAAAAAAAAATTTGGTTGGTTTTATATTTATTTTTGCATTTATTTTCTTGAACCACTAAGCTAATAAACTTTGATTCCCATTTATTGGGAAAAATATATAAACCATATTTATATAGCCACTAGAAGTGTCCAATTTTTGTTTCACTATCGGCAGATGTTATACTGAATAGGATTTATGACAACAAAGACTAACTTTTAGGTTCAACTCACACTCAGTATATTTTTAAAATCACAAACTCTTAAACTTGATTCTTTTAGACTACTTCTATTGGGGGCTCCCCATTTGAGACTCTAAATATATATATATATATTATATATATATATATGTATATATCGCATAAGTATAAGTATATATAAGGTCCATAATTATTGTGAAACGCCATAAATAAATGTTTTTATTGATTCTAAAAATCTCCTTTTAAAAATTTTTACTTATTTTTTATAGAATCCCAAAATTACTTATGCTTATATAATATATACATACATATATACATACATAACACGTATATTAAGAATCCAATGGAAAACCTCCATTAGAATGGAAGTGCTCTTAGTCGAGTTTTGTTTGATTTGGATTCCGAACTGATTAGAAAAATCTAATAGGTACATGTGCATACTAACAAAGATATCATTAAAAATATATATGTATATTGCATTTATCAGATAAATAAAATTCTAATCAGCTTTTGAGATTGCTTTTGTTGTTTTCATAGATGTTGCATAGACTTGGAGCTAGAAGGTTGGTGGTGGTAGGAGTTCCTCCCATGGGATGCATGCCCCTAATAAAATACCTAAAAGGGCAGAAGACTTGCGTTGATCAATTAAACCAAATTGCCTTCTCCTTCAACTCAAAAATCATCAAGAATCTCGAGCTTCTGCAATCTAAATTTGGTTTGAAAACTATATACGTCGATGCTTATTCCACCATCCAAGAAGCCATTAAAACCCCAAGAAAATTTGGTGAGAATATAAATCTGATTGTTTCATACGTAACTTCAAAATACAATTAGTAATCAAAGGAAGCATAAAGTATTATTTTCTTTTTAAAAAATCAACTTGTAGGTTTCCTTGAAGCTTCAAAAGGATGTTGTGGAACTGGTACCTATGAATATGGAGAGACATGCAAAGATATGAACGTATGCAAAGATCCTACCAAATATATTTTTTGGGATGCTGTCCATCCAACACAAAGAATGTATCAAATCATTGTTAAAAAAGCAATTGCATCTATTAGTGAAGAGTTTCTTGTTTAGAATATGTTGTACGTTTGCATTACTATCATGGTATACGAATAATTTAATGTTAAATCCCATAATGTAATAGACAAAGATTGAAAGATATGTTATATCTAATGTTTCAAACTAGAAAATAACTATGTAAAAATATTGTTCTTGAGAAAAGTATCATTCTCTTACAAATTTAGAATTATTTTATAAATTTTAAAAAGCTGTAATTATGAACTTGTATTTGGTGAATCTGAAATCGGAGTATTTGATCATAAGATCACGATTTCTATTGACGGTTTAAGAGAAGTTTATGTATTGAGATCAGAACTAGGAGAATGAACATCAAAAAAAAAATTATTTATTATAGTTGAATCTGATTAAAATCTGTTTACGTACTATTTGAATAAGGATCATGCCAAATCGTATTTCATTACAAATGCGTTTAAGTCACCGAGGCACGTTTAGAAGATGTTTTTAGATGATCTTTTAAACTTGCGAGCCTCTTTATTTATGTAAGATTGAGTCGGTGTCTTTTTCATTTTCCTTTTGTTTTAAGGTATTTTTCGTTTTATCACGAAATTCTATGCTGCACCGATTTTTCTTTTTCTGTTGACTTCCTATTATTTGTCGACGTCCATTTATTAAAGGGCTTTTTTTGCTGTCTAACCAAATTTGGAAGTCAAATTAAGTAGATATCATTGATTTTGACGTTATTAAGTTAATAATATTTCATACACTTTTTATCCGGTTATGCCCTTACCATTTCCAAGTTACCGGTGACAACAGAAAAAATAGATGACATCGACATCAATGTACGTGGCTTATGATGGAGGTGAGTTGTTGGTAACTTACGAATGAGAGAAAAACCACGTCACTTAAATATTTACCGCATACGATGTGGTCTTACTGGACTAAAATAAAATTCCTTCCACTATACCTTGTATTTTATTTCTTAACTTCAGTTGCGCATATACTATTCTATTTCGGTGACATAGTACATCAACCAAAACTTCGCTAACTATACATATAAAGCCAATCAGAACTGCTAAATAATATACTCAAACCCTACTTAGTAAATCTAAACCCTAGTCAGGAAACTATCAACCCAAATACAATCTATAAATTGTTTTCTGATATTAAACTCATGAAAGCACATTTACTTGATTTGGAATTTGCATATGCTCTATTCCATACAGTCTAAATAGTATGGTAAATAGTAATCGAAGTGATAAAATTAAGTTTTAAATGTTTAGTTTTGATCAATACGCATAAATAGTATAGAAAGGCTGTCAATTTTATCAATGTACACGACATATGATGGAACATCTATAAATAGAATAGAAGGACTGGTCCATTCCAGTTATATTCCTTAATGTAACTATAATATGCAATAAACAAAAATAAACATAGACAAAATCACTATAAGAGTTGGAATGGCAAAAACTCAATATGGTGTTTGTTAACAAACTAAAAGAGTTAGGATTAATAAAGTGAAACTAAAAATATGAAACAATAAACAAACATGTAACGATAGTGAGAACTTAAGAAAATTACAAATTATATTTCCGAACAACATAGAACACTTTTTAATAACCGTCAAATGGAATGGAACATGATAAAACAATATGGTAACATAATATATCGCATAACAAAATATGAAAAATACATATCGTTTTACATTTCTATTCTATATGCATATAATAGAATAGAAGATAGTAAGAAAATGGTTCATCGTCTAACAGTCTAATTGGAAGGTCTACCTCATCCATGACAAAACTGCTGAACAAATGGAAAAAGAAAAAGAGGTTAGTATACAAGAAGACACAAATAGAAGAATACAAACAAAAAAATAATATATGAACCAAGGTATATGCACGAACAAATGCAAATGAATGGTAATAATATATAACAGTTCTATTTCAAATAGCATACCCATATGATATAGTTTGACCACCAAGTATGTTTATCGTCTGGCCTAAATAGATTACACTATTTCATTTCATATAGCAGTTCAAATAAAATACCGATATAGTATAATTCAACTACCAAGTGTGTTTTTCGCGTCAACTAGACATAGTGCACTATTCCATTTCATATAGCATAGTTATTAACCAATTACAAGTCACATAGCAGGGTGGATGAGATATTTTTTCCCAGAATATTTTCATCTAGCGTACAAAGATAATTACCCCAAGACTTTGATGGAAACAGGAGAGTCCGACAAACAGGTAAAACCTCAACATTAATCAATTTGTTGAATCCGTCATACCAGATCCGACATGCAACAGAACCCATGGACTAGGTTTACCAACTTAGATTCAACTATATCAAAAAACAGGGGGAAACAACTTCACAAGAATGGAAACAAAGGACCACAAACGAGAACTTACAAAATCACAATAGATCTCTGGTGAATCATCGTTGTAAAAGAGAGGAGGCTTTGGATTTGACTGCTCGCGATTGGATTGTATCGAGAACTTCACGGAAGCGATTTCACTGGACTTCACGAATGCAAGGAACTTAGAGAATGGAAACTATGGAAACTGTGTAAAGTAAGATAGTAGACACGAAGAGGAGTAGAAACCAGTCGCCGGACACTTTTCAATTTCTTAAAAGTTGCCAATAAAGATAAAGAGGATGTGTGAATATAATAAAACCACGTTTTACTTTTGATAATTAATAACTATAATTTTTTATTTTTTTCTTTCAGGTTACACCGGTTACAAGGAGGGACAAAACAGTATTATTACATAAAATAAATATATGTATCGAAAATATAGGGTTTTTGGTCATCCAATGAATTATGGTTTTTTTCTTGGTCATACAATCCAATTTCCCTTTATTAAATGGTCCGATTTGAATTTATGAAGGCTTTGAAAAAAATGTCAAACCCGTCTCCAACATTTGTACACTTTCATAAAAATTTAGCTATATAACTAAGAAAACAAATTGATAAAGAAGAGTATATGGGTCCTAAAAACAAAGTTTTTTGTATGTAACAATCTGTTTGTTAGTAGTTTAATGGTTTTTTTAGTTTCACTTTTTCATTGGGTTCTTTCAAATCGTTTCAATGATAAATATAACAAAGTAGAACATATAGTAAAACGAATTGCAAAACATAAACAAATCGTTTCTATGGAAATATTTTCTTTTTTAATTATTACAACTTCAAAGAAAACTTAAATAGTATGAAGTCGTTACGTGTATAACATATGCGGTTTATAGTATAAGAACCGATTAAATATAAACACATTACATCAAAGCCTTTGAATGACCTTCACGCGACCCCAATTCTTTCGAAGTCATTGGGTCCCTTTTCTCGTTCGCTCCCCTCTTTCTAGAATTCTTTCGTCTTTTTATGTGATCGTCTGCGGTCACCGGCCCATGAAATGGCCCCTCAATCTCCTCTCTTTCTTTATCGGCTTCAATCATCATCGCCGATGAAGATATGGCATATAGTTTGTACTTAGCGACACATCTTTCATTTGCTGAGATCTGGTTTGGTCCCTAGTATGGTGGGCCTCAAGGATAGCTCTGGTTTTAGTGGCTCGCTGGTATTAGCCATGTTCGTTAGAGAAACGCTGCGTTAGACAACAGCAACCAAAACTTAACAAACAAGAAAAATAAATTTAAGTGCAGTGTTGTTATACAGCTCTTGCACGCGATTGTCACTACTCGTCTTTTCCATGTTTTTATCGCTATTGTATTTATCAGCGTCTTTTACACATGTGTTGACGTGTGGTTAGCGTCAATTATTGGTATCCTTTAACTCAATGTTTTAACTAGTTGCTGACCTGTCATTTTAATCTTTTTATATTTTTGTGTCGCATGTCGCTGATACTGTGTCCAAAAAAAGAACAGGCTATTATCGATGGATGCTCTCAGCTGAAAACGGTGGAGAAGCGGCTTAGAAATCGCAAGTTAGTCACTAGGACTAGAGTTTCTACCAAGTTGTTAAGGAAGCTATAACAAACTTTCAAAGTTTCCTGCATAATGATATAAACTTTTTTGAATGATTTGCAAGATGGTAGAAGTTTGTTTAGAATATGTTACAAGTTCATATTATTATCATAGTGTATGAAAAATGTGATTGTAATTGAATTAGACTAAAAGATGTTATATCTATGTTTTATGCTAGAGAATAAATATGTGAAAATATCATAATTGATAACATCAGAATTATCACATTTAATTTGTCAATTCTTTATTTAATTTTAAATATTAGTGTGTGCGATTGAATTTGCATACTCGGGCTATATAACTACAAAAAAATTGATCAAGAGATATCTGTTTTAATAATTTGTTTGTCGATGCAATGTAGGTTTGTTTTCGTTATAATTTTGATTTGGTTCTTTTAATTAGTTTCTATGAACGGAACAAAAAAAAACAGCATATCTAGTAACATATAAATTTCATTTGATTGCAATTTGTATTATTATTACATACGCCATCACTACATTTCATCACCAAACATGATAGAAGAATACTTATCAATGTATTTCGGATCAACTGATCAATTAGCTATAGTGATAATCAGATGTATTAATTATTAACTAATTATAATTTTCATAAAGAACCGAGAAAGGAGTCAATAATTGGTCGGAGTGCCTTAAAGAGAATAAAGTAAGTCTTCTCACTTGGATGGATGGAATCAAAAAAGACATAAGCAGATGTATTAGGACACACATAGGACTTTGGATTGCACAAGACCGATGCCTCTAAGTATCCAATTCCACAACATCCCCTGTTCACTTCTTCAAACCCTATAACATGCAAATATAGATAAATATTGTGTATATATGTTAAAAGAAAAACTCAAATGTTAAAATACCTAAACCCTAAAACTTGCATCAAAATGTAAACCCAAAACATAAACTCTTAAGCCTGAAATTTTGATAGAAAATAATTATTTTCTAATTTCTTAAAATGCCGTATATTTTCTATCTTGGATTTATTTTTCTGATTATCCCAAAAACTGTATCCAGATTATTAATTGGTTGTGCTTGCTTACCGAATTTTCGATGATCAAGAATGATCTCATAGACTGGGTTGTAGACGTCGAGGTAAAAGATCTTGGACCCAAGATGGGCCAAACTTTTTTGCATGAGGTCCAATTCTTTTTGTAAGTAGAAATTGTAGTTTATGGCCACGGTGGAGAACCGGTCGATGCAACGACGGTTGATCAAAGGTTCGCCGGAGAACACGGTTATAACAATTGGTAAACACCCAATTGGTGGCAAACCTGCCACCGTTATTATTCTTGCTCCTTCATGCCATAAATCCTAACCATTATATAACCATCAATATAAAAAGTATATTGAGAAATTCCCTTGGATAGCTCATTTTACCTTGTTTGTCACAAAAATAGTTTTTAAAGAAGAAAATGACTAAAATGTTTTTTTTAGAAGTTAAAAAAATCATTTATATGCATTTATAAAATGCCCCTATGGTTAACTAATTTGCACTTTAGGGTTTAGAGTTAAGGGGTGGGTTTGGGGTTAGGGTTTCAAATTTCAAAATTTTTTTTAAAAAAAATCAAAATTTCAGAAAAAAAGAGTCTATTTTGGTCATTTTATTTTTTTAGGGCTATTTTTGTGACAAAAACTTAAAAAAGGCTATTTAAGAGAATTGCCCAAGTATATTTCATATGAAAGTTATTAAAAACAAACTAAACCGGTCGATGTCCAAAGTCCAAACAAAAACAAATTGACCTACTAGAATCAAGCTGAACAATGATACGAGACCCATTTTAGTAACTATAAAATTTAGTAATTCGAGCCTAAGCAGAAAACATATACTATACACTAAGAAATAACAATTTTTAAAGGTAAGAAATATTCCACAAGTGTTACTAATTTTAGATTCAGGAAAGATATATCATAACTATTTGGGAAGAGATTTTTATTTTTAGAATCCTAACTAAACCTTTAATTATGAACCTCTCACAAAAGTAAAATATAATTACCTGGATAAATTGTTTGAGATTGTAAGTAACGAATTGCTGATAAGCTTCAATAGTGAAACTTTTCCTTCGAGTTGGAATTGTAAAATAGTTTATGACGAAATCGTTGGTTCCTGCACTAACACAAAATATAGCTTCTTTTATATGTTTTTCCATATTTTGTTTTCCAATTTTACTCTCCACTTTTCTCTTGTATTCTCTGAAATGCTCCAGTTGAGTTGGTATGTCTATCACGTTCTACCGCCCCACCAATGAAAGCAACAATACACAATATATTAATTATTTTAAAATTGATTGATAAGCAAAAGTAAAATATCCGAAATATATATCACTTTCACCTTTTAGAACCCTTATTTTAATATGGTTACATTCGTTTTTGTGTTTAGACAATGCATCTAAATGCAAATTTTGTGTTTAGACAATGCATCTAAATGCAATGCTCGTTTGACCATTATTACATCATCATCTAGTTATATCAAAGTATTATTAATAGTATAAATACTGGATATATCAAATCATCAATATTGCTTTTGATTACTGATTGATTGAAATTGAATATTTTGATCATAGAATAATGTCTCTCAGTGAAAAGGCAATTATATATGTATCGTAACAATTTAAAAATAAATAATAAACACAGACTTAATATTGAAGTTCTTACTATATTTGAGATTTTAAAATCTTAATATTTTAATTATCATATAAATATTATAAACACAAAATATATCATTTTTCTTTAGCTAACAGTACACTAATATAACTCTCTAGTTGGAATAAATATTGGCAGAATTTGGGTCCAAATAACTATAATTATTATTTAGCAATTTTACTTGCAATGAAAATTTTAAATTGGTATATTTTATCCTATTTTAAATAATAATAATAATTTTTTTCAAACTGCTATATTATTTTAAATAAAAAAATTCTAAGTTAAACGTAAAAGGCTAAAGCGGCTAGATGTATACTTGATTTTTTAATGGTTAGTTCTCAAAATAACAAACTCGATCTGGCCATAGATAGAACTCCTAGGTGGAGATGAAAAGACTTAAAGGTGACCAATAAATCACGAGAGCCGAGTGCCAAAATTTAAACTCGTTATATGATCCGATTTGTTATAAAATATACACACGCACCTTAGATAAAATGCCAAAACTCGCCATCTTTTTGTCGTTAAATAATGATTGATTTAAGATGGTGTTTATTAGTTTCAGTTTTCTTTGTCGCATTCTCGAACCTACCAGCCCGTGAATAAACATTAGCTTTTCTTACATAAAAATACAGGAGGTTTCAATTTTTTAAAAAATCTTAGAATTAAATGAAATTGGCCCAACAATTAAATGATTTGTTTTGTTCATATATCATATAGAAATATAAATCCTCGAATCTTGAAGAATGTAATATTTCATATAGAATAAAGAAATTAAGTTGTATATTTTATACATTATTGATATTCCTAAATTCATAGTTCTTCGAAAACGTAACTTATCTTAGATCTAGGTTTGGAACGTAATATATATCTCCGCTTGGAAGTCTCATCAGCACCAAAATCGTTTATACTCTCTCCGTTTTAAAATATTTTATATTTTACCATTTTTACACTTATTAAAAAATATGTTAAGTTTTAGTTACTAATATATTAATTTCCGTAATTAATTATTTTTTTAATTTTTAAGTAATAAAATTTTAATAAATATAATTATATTTTTTGAAATTTACAATTTTTAATAATAAATGCATTAAAATATAAAATATGTATTTTTTTGAAATAATTTTTTTTTTAAACATAATTTTTTTTTAAAACGGAGAGAATATATAGGACTATAAAGACCCAAATATAATAAAATATCGTTTCTTAGTTAATCTATTTTAAGATAAAATAAAAAGATAGAGAAGAGACTGGATACTAACACCAATGGTTGGAGTGAGGGGGTCAAACCCAGAACCAGCTGAAGCAAAGCTAACTCCACTCATTAAGTCATTTATTCCAAGATTTGGGTCCAAATATGCCGGCACAAACTCCTTCACCCCGATGTATGAACCTGTACATATAATATCAAAGATTCACTATACAATCACGATTAATTTCAGTAAAAAAAAAAATAGTATATGAATACTAACCGATGAAATCTGTCACGAGTCGACCATTACAAAATCTACCGGTGGGAATGCTGTTTTTGAAATCGAGCCCATAAGGAGGAAAGTTACACTTGAATGCTGTTTCGATGTAGTTGTTATTGCCAGGATCCACGGTTGAATCTCCAAAAACCAGAATAGCTGAGACTGGTTGTTTACGTTTATGGTATGATCCGATTGGACTAGGTTTTACGGGTTCGAGTTTTGGTGTGGAGAATGAGAAGATATTGAAGAATAGGAACATGAAGATGATGAAGGAGAAGGAAAAAGAAGAATACGTGTGGTGACTTCTCATGTTGTGAACGTTTGGAGTGGAGACAAATGAGAAGTTTGGTTGATACCTTCTAGTGTAAGCACATAACATAATAAAAATATCCGATCGTATTTATAAGGGGTGTGTACTACTTTTTAATTTATCCAACCAAATACATATTATAATTGAATCAAAAATTTGTTCAATAAAGTAAACTAAATCAGTTTTAATTTTTATTTTCATGCTCAAATAAACTAGTATTTTTCAAGATCGAGGCAAATCTGTAACTAAATTCCTTCTCAGCAGTTTTTAATATAATTATATAAATATTAGAAAACATGGTTTCCATCATGTCAAAAACATTTTATGGCTTATAATAATCATGGTAAATTATTAATTACCAGAAGTGGTTTAGACATTAGACTTTGGTTTAGTTAGAACCGGTTTGTACCAGATAAAATATAATTGTATATAATCACTTGTTTATTGACATTTTTTTTTTGGGTGCAAATTGTATATTGTATATTGACATTTTACTCAATAGAAACCTTCAAGTCGCCAAGGCCTAATGATAAAGGTGCTTCAGAGGAGCTTATGCTCTGAGTTTGAGTAGTACTGGTCATTTAGCTGCATTTTAAAAGGATTAATCGTCTATGCGGATCCGAAATACAAAGCTTTATACGATTAATTTTTAGACTTATAAAGTTTTCGGAATTTCCACAATTATATATTAAAAAAAAAACTATTCACTACTTTCCAATTTCTCTCAACTTCGTCTTTCTCACAAGAGCTTTATTTCTGTTCAGTCTCAAATTACTAAAATATATACTATATTTAAGTTAATTTATATCCAAAACTGATTCTGAACCGAAGGTTCGACTCAAACCAAACGGAAAATGTAATCAAGAACCGAACAGAAATGGAAGTAGTCCCATCAAATAATTATGATAGTAGTATTGATTTCTTGAAGATATATTTCCTTTACCGAACCAAAAAAAATCACAAAACAAAGTTTAATTTAAGGAAAGAGTACAGATAACACTAAAATAGAAACTGCTCTGTTGCCATAAAAATACTAAAACGGAAACTATCTATTTGGATGAATGAACACATGGATCGATTAGTGAAATGCAACTTGCATCTGTATTATTTAGGTGAAGGCTTTAAATGTTGTAATGCTACATTAAATGTTGTAAATTGCGGGTGTTTATTAATTTATTTTAAATGTATAGTACAACTAATAATTTTGCATGAGGGGACCCAGAGCAGAATTTAAGTCTTTTTTATGCCATAAGACGGATAAAATAATATCTACTTCTTACTTAATTGTTCTAATAACTTTTTGAAACTAATCTTTTGATTAACATAAAATGGAACATACAGATAAATATTATTTAATACAAAATTTTTAATTTAAATTTATATCACAAAACTTGTTTGGCCGTTTACAATCAATGATATTAATAGTAATTTAGTTTTATTACAATGCTTACTTTATACAAAATATAACAGAGGAAAAATGAATTGATTTACTTTTCTTAAATGTGGATAAAGTTACAATTAACTAATATTTAAATTTAAGTTTTGATTTTCTTGTTTTTCTTCAATTTTAGTTTTTTCTGGATTTTTTTTTCTTTATTTAAGTCAGTTTATTATTTTATTTATGTTATGAATCTATAGTTTTTTGTATTTGGTTATGCGTTTCTTTGATTTTATTTGCAGATCTGAATTCAGTAGAACTCATATAACTTGATAGAACTGTATCACTAAAACTAAATATAACTTATTCAATAGACTCAAAACTCAATACAACTACGTAAATATTACTAATAAAACTTAGTACAACTACATAAGTATTATTAGTAAAACTCAGTATAACTACGTAAATATTACTAGTAGAACTCAGTACAACTACATAATTATTACTGATAAAACTCAGTACAACTATGTAAGTATTACTAGTAGAACTCAGTACAACTACATAAGTATTACTAGTAAAACTCAATATAACTAGTAAATTAAATATAACTAGTTGGATCAGTATAATTAATTGGACCAATATAACATAGTTGGATCAGTTGTACGTCGATAATTAAAATTTGAAATTTTGAAATTTTAAAAAATTTGACAATTTGAAATTTTGAAATTTTTATTTTTTTTAAAAAAATAATTAATTTCAAAAATAAATAAGAATAAAATCAGGTTTTCATATTTTTATTAAATGATGGAAGATATTAAAATTAGTGAAGGATAGTGGATATTTTTTGTCATATAAGGATATATGAGATGATGTCTCACTTAAATGGCTATTTCCTCCTTGTTTGCACATCTTCCCTTCACGTTTTGATTATTTTCTTTTTGGCTCCGTGCTTTCGATAATCCAGAAACGACCTCCTGAGTTAAACCCAAACATTTAAATTGTGCTGATAAGACCTTTCATAATTATGCGAACGGTCCTTGAAATTTTGGATATTTTCAATTTGGCCCTTAAATTCGGAAATTACAGAGATGGCCTTTTAATTTAGTTCCAAATTTTCAGTTGTGCAATCCAAACCTTGTCAAATGCAAATGGACATACAAATGCAATGTATAAACCTAAATGCAACTTAGAATGATCTTAATAAGCTAAAATATAAATCTAAAACTCATCAAAATTAAGAGATATCAAAAAGTTAGGGTATAATCTATACTATAAATCAAGTTTCTATAAAATCGATCGTCATGCTTTGATAGTCATACCAGTGATTTGGAGGAAATCTCTCGAAAAGTATTTAGTGCCCATTTTGACTTCTGGTTCCGGCGAACGAATAATCATTGAGTCCTTTTTAGTGATGTAGGTAAGTAAGGTAGAACCGTAGATTAACAAAAAAAAGTAAAACCAATCATTCTATGAATGGAGTTCAAGTGATGATATACGACATAATCTTAATTATTCTACTCGAGAACCAATTTTAAAAACCATATGTAACATAATCTATCTTATATTATAGTTAAATAATAGTATAAATATAATATGTAAGTGATATTTATTATAATATATTTTATATTATAATAATATGTAAATGTTAATACATAAAAGATAAAGTTAAATAATAGTATGGATATTATATGTAAGTGATATTTATATAATATATTTTAAACTATAATAATATGTAATTGCTAATACATAGAATCCATATGCAATGCTGATTTTAATTTTTGTGCTTTAAATGGTTGTGAATGTTAAGACTTGTGTAAGTTTTTTAAAATCATTAATATGATATTTATAGTTTAGCAGAAAAAAAAAAAAGAGGTAGACCCTAAGCTTACGTTTCAAGAACTTTATAAATAGACATGGTGTTGTTGAGACCGCTCCCAAATTAGCACCCGAAAACTATATGGAAGACATCCGGACGCATTAGTTCGTCATCCACTTTGTGAATGTGCTCATACCCTATGTTTATCAGCTATGTCTCTTGAAAGCAGATAACACAGATACCATCCCTTAGATTTTCTTGTCCATTAAGGTCACTAGGCTGTTGTTGTTCAGCTGACCAAACCTTCAGTGTCAAACTTCCTCTGCATTGTCATTCACGGTGAGTAGATTCTTCACGTCAATCTCTCCTCTCAGCTCTCTCGCCTTTGCGAGAATAACGAAAATTCTATTCCTGGACATTTAGGATTGCATAATCAACCTTCTTTGTTGTCTATGCCAGACCTCACAAGTCTCATCTTCAATGACAATTGGACCTTTCCAATCAGTGTAAGAGAGTGCTTTTTGTAGTAGGAAGGAGTTTTCTAGAGTTTGAACTCGTGTATATGTGCCGTTCTTGGGGGTTCATGGCTCCATATCCACTCCTTTGTCGTTTTTGAGTTGCATAGATTTTTGTTGCCATTAGTATCAGAAGTTGAAGGTTCTTGGTTTGAGCTTAGATACTACAAACTTAATGTATTTTTAGGAAGCTTGCTCGGTAACCACCAAGTATCCGTTTGAAAAATGTAGAGGACCCTCTGACCATAGTCGGGGTGGCGCCCCGGAAATATGAAACCAAACCGTGGTTTTAGTTTGAAAAACTTTCTAATTTTGGTAAAAAAACAGCTTAATAAGTAAAACTATATGTTTAAACTATATCCGAATCAAACCTGAAGGAGCCTTTATACTTGAAACGCATATATATTCTCGTTCAAAGTGCACTAAGCGAATCCTCTAAGTGAACTAGATATTATTTACAAAGTGTGTGAAGTGATTTCACACATATCCTCTTTACAATCAATTTCAATAAATAAAAATGATAGGGTATATGTTACAAAAAAAATGATAGGATATAATAGAAATAATATATGGCTTATAGTTAAATATGACATGAACAATTATATTTAATAATAATTTTTATTTTAAGTAAACTTTTTAGAATATAGTAATAAATTATACATCATCATTAAAGTTAATATTCCAAATATGATATTAATTAATAAAATAATATTTTGTAAGTTTTAAAATATTATTTATTTCTATTTTTATTATTGTATAATTTTTATTACTAAAAATATTTTCAATGTTTTTACAATTTAAAAAAAACTACAAAATTTTAATCATAATATTATTAATTTCTTTATATATTTACAATTTTTAGAAATATTGTTTAGTTTTACTTTGATAATTATACAATTTTCATATTAAAAATATTTTTTTAAAAAATTATACAATTTGATTTAATATATTTTAACCAAAAAAATAGAAAAAAAATATATCTAAGATTATAATTTTAAATGTATAATACTGATTATTAAAAATAATTTAAAATAAAAAAAAATATTTATTTTATATTAATTTTATGTTAAGTTAAATAAAAATTTATATTAAAATATTGGTCAATAATAATAAAATCAAAAGTAATAATAATTTTTCTTTATAAATAGAAATTAAATTTGAAAAATTTATTGCTACACATGATGCAGGAAAACAACTAGTAGTACATCTTTTCAAAAGTTCCTAGCATTTTTTACTTCCTCGTAGTTCATAATCTTATCGTTAAATAGAATAAGATGTGGCTGATGCAATATACACAGTTGTATCCGAAACTACATTTTTAGTAATATAATGGGAAAGTGATTCCTAATAATTTTTTTGCTGGTGCAAGAGAAAGAGATTCATATAAAGTCAATTGCTAATAGTGAAAGAATTCGATTATTACTTTATCAAGAAAAAATCAATCATTTAATCCAAGACTTGTGCTTTAAGCAGTATACCTCCAATGCTAAATTATATTTGAAGTTATTTACATAGGATACTAAAACACCAAGCTACTTATATAGAATAAAAAGCAAATATATTCCAGAAAATAAATTATCATAGAAAGTATAAAACATGAACCTTATTGTTTGATCATTCATGTCATAAAGAGTTTTCATGAAAGTTACATAAGAAGCATACGTCTAATCTGTAGGCGTAAAATAAATAAATTTATATATATATATATATATATATATATATATGTATATATTATTTTTTATGTATGCCCGTAATTAAAATTTCAACAATTTACTTCTGTCTGGGAACGAAGATAAAGATGTAAAATTATTAAAACACAAGATCTTAATATATACAATTGAATATAAATTTTTTAGTACACGGTTTAAATATCATCCAAATCGTAATATTTAAGTCAATCCTATCAGTATCCAAAGTTGTTAATATGTGATCAAGTAAGACAAACATAAAAATAGATACAAAACATTTTTATTTAAAGTTAAAACTTATAGAAAGTAAGGTGAGACTTCCTTCTCCAACACATAAAAATCCACTCACAACCAACACCAAATGGCTACATATCACTTTCGCTGACGACAAGATCTTGCACTTGAAGTAAAAGAAATAAAATACTCAATTCCTCATCATTCTAGTTCATTAGTTAAGTAAATGATATATATTATTTTTTTGAAAGAAAGTATATAGTCTTTAGTCCTTTTCGGTTTTTCCTGGTTTGATTCCACTGAGAATCATTCTGATTAAGTTTGTTCATTTGGTTCCAAAGTTCAGATAAAAAGAAAAAAATGAATAAATTATATAATAATATCATTTTACTATTTAAAACTGTAATCTTGATATTTTTGAAACTTATGAAGATTGTGTCTCCACTGTTAGTGTTGGTTTGGTTTACTTTAGTTGAGGATATATAAAACCATTTTATTTACAAAGCTCCTTGATTCCGTATTAGTTCGGTTATTTTGGTACGTTTTGCTTAAAAGTTCTTCCTTTACCAATAAGCAAATAATAATTAACAATAATCAGAATTGTCCTCTTCACCAATAAACAACTATAATCATCACAAAAGACTTCTTAAGAACCCTCCACCACTTCTCTTCTCTTCTGAACATAAAAACCAAACACACAGCCAATTCACAAACAGAGAAATAAAACAAATTGAGGCTAGAAGAAAAGAAATGAGCACAGCAAGATTCATCAAGTGTGTGACGGTCGGAGATGGAGCTGTGGGGAAGACTTGTATGCTGATTTCATATACCAGCAATACTTTTCCTACGGTAAATTTATTGTTAATTTTTAACAATTTGTTCCCATGAATACTTTCAGACTGATGTTATAATTTCTATTTTAGTCTCTTGAAGATTTTTATTGGCTTTTACCAATTCCACATTTTTAGGCTAAGTACTGCTGGTACATGTTCATAAAGAGTATTCTCATACCAATGTTTTTTGTTTTTATGTTGACGTACCAAATAAAACAATCTTGATGTGTAATAATATTTATTACAGATTTAAGTAGAAGGGAATGTAAACATTTTCATATAATAATATTGGACATAAATCCGAAACCAAAGCCAAACTACTGTATTTTACTATCGGTTTCCTTAAGATTAGCATCGTTCTTATGTACTTATATGTTTGGGATATAAATTATTTTATATGTAATTTATTACAGGATTACGTTCCGACAGTTTTTGACAATTTCAGTGCGAATGTGGTGGTCGATGGAAGTACTGTCAACCTCGGCCTGTGGGATACTGCTGGTAAATAGTTATTTTATTAAACTGATAAATTGATAATATGAATATTAGTTTTAGTAATTAGTATCAATGTGAAATTATCAGGGCAGGAAGATTATAACAGGCTTCGGCCTTTGAGTTACAGAGGAGCAGATGTGTTTTTATTGGCATTTTCCCTAATAAGCAAGGCCAGTTACGAGAACATTTACAAAAAGGTAGCTTTACAATTTTGCATCTGATTTTTGAGCATGATATAGAATATTTTAATTGTTTTCGAGATTATTTATATTAGTTTTATTGATTAATAGTGGCTTCCTGAGCTGAAACATTATGCGCCTAGCATCCCCATTGTGCTCGTCGGAACCAAATTAGGTAATACAACGTTTCTCTTTTATTGTTTCTTTTTTAAGTTCATCCACATTTTGCTTTAATAAATCTGTCAATGATAGAGTGAAACATTTAGTAACTATGCAATATCTTCAATACTTGTTTTGTGGTTATGTGAAATCGAATTATATTCTTTTTTTTTTATATAAAAATCTAGTGAAAACAATATGTTAAAATTTCTCATCATTTGATCATTTTGCAGTTAGATAAAGTTTTCAACTCACTAGTTCCAAACAAATATTAATTTTTTTTTTCATTACTACAATTGCTGTACTTTTACAAATATTGAAACCCGATAGCAGGAAAATACTAATATGCAGTAAAAGACACCCCACGGGTTATTAATGGGCTTGTAAGCAATAGTTTAGTTAGGTCTTATGTTCTATACATTTCCTTAGATTATAGTGAGATAAAGTTACAAAAATACAGATTTGAGGGAAGACAAGCAGTTCTTGAAAGATCATCCAGGAGCAGCTTCTATAACAACTGCTCAGGTATCCTTATAAAGATAAATATATTTAACATCATTATTAAAAGTATTGATGTCTATGTGTTAAAAAGTAAAAACTGGGAATGTAATAGTATGAATGAATTTGATTAACAGGGAGAAGAACTAAGAAAGATGATTGGAGCTGTCAGGTACTTAGAATGTAGCTCCAAAACCCAGCAGGTATATGAATATATTTATATATTTAACATTAGGTTGATTTAAATAGAGTACATTAAGTAAGCTCAAAAAAAATTCTTTTGTCAAAATGTGATAGAATGTGAAGGCAGTGTTTGATACAGCAATTCGGGTAGCGTTAAGGCCACCAAAGGCAAAGAAGAAGATAAAGCCATTGAGGATCAAGAGATCAAGAACATGCTTTTTCTTTTAATATTTCATCATCTAAATAAAAGAATATATACACATGTATTTCAATTTTTTTTCTTATATGTAGTTTCTCTCTTCTCTTTTGCGGATCATTCTATGAATTTATATTATAAATACGCTTTTCATGTTCCAAAAAGAAAAGATATGCTTTTCCAATTTGTTTCGGATTTAAATTCCAACTGGTCCGAATCTTTTTGTTGTGTTATGTTGTAAACCCTTTGCAGAATGGTTGTCATATCAGAGCTGGTGGTGGTTTAATCTCTTTTCTTTCATCTGTGGTATTAATCTTTTTTTATGGCAATGAATTTTAACTTTTTGTCAACCTGGTCTAAGAATCTATATTATGTGGACTTAGTTATGGTCATGGAGATATGATGGTAATCAAGATGATTGGCGGTGGATTCATTACAGTCGGATCTTCTTTTCTTTTTCCTTTTCTTTTTTTTTGATCAAACAGTCGGATTTTCAAAGAGAGTCCTATGATGCTTTTGATTGATTCTTCAGCTCATGTCACTTGACCATTGTTCAATCTACCAAACTGACAAAGTGTGTTCTACAACCATTTGTTTTTCTCATCTCCCATCTTTTATGATATATGGTCCATATCCAGCGCTGGTTCAACTCATTAAGAGCCTTTGGGCAGATATTTTTTAAGACTCCTATATTTAATTATCTTATAAAACATTATAAAAAGATCCAAAATATGGCTTTAAAAAATACTAGCTAATGTTTTTAATAAATATATAATCTAATAACATAAATACCATATTATTTTAAAAAGCATATAATCTAATAATTTAAAATACTTTATACAATAGAAAATATATGAATTAATATTCGATAAATTAATAAATATGATAAAATAATAAATTTCTTTAGAGATCGATTAAATTTTTTTTTTTTTTTTTTTGTCGACACCCATCTTCTAAGATCAAGTGGTAGTCGGGGTTGAAACGTTCCGAAGAGCCGCTCTATCCGACCGGGTCTGATCTATATGGGAGAAAAGTACTCCACTACACCGTGCCTCCTTTGCAAGAGAGTCCGCTCTCGTGTTTGTGGCTCGCGGGATGCGGTTGATGCTGAAAAAAGAGAAACGTAGTCGGAGAAACCGGAAAGAAGTCAGCTCAGAAGCAAATGCGAGCCAGTCAGTAGGATTTTCGATCATATCCACTAAGTCGGAACAGTCTGTCTCAAAGTGGATATTGGAGCAGTGAAGATCATGTAAGCATACCATTGCCCAAGATCGATTAAATATGAAACAAAAAATAATAAAATAATACTTTTTACAAAATTCTATGTAAATATATAGTTTTACTAAAATTTAAAATTAAAAATTTATATAAATATAGTATGTATAAATATGAAAACAATACATTATATGTTTTATATCTATATACGAAGGTTGATATGGGAAGAATTAACTTGCACTTTTCGTGGTGATGATTTTTTATAGAGAAATGTATAGAATAGTCCTAAGAATTTTTTTATCACAAAAATAATTTTTAAAAAAAAATAATTAAAATATTTCATTAAAGAGGTAAATAAATATTTATACTCATAGGGTTAAGTAATATAAACTTAGAGTTTAGAGTTAAAAGATTGAGTTTTGGGGTTAGAGTTTCAAATTTCAAAAAAAAAATTGAAAATAAAAATGAGCTGTTTTGGTCATTTTTTCTTAAGTACTATTTTTTGTGATAAGTTATTTGAGAGAATTGTTTTTTTATATATTGGGTTTATTTGTAGCAAATCCTAAAAAAGAAGTCCAATATGTCAATATAGATAATCATAGAAGTGGAGGAGATGGAAAAAAAGGAGTGGAGAAGCGTGTAGGAATGGTTAATGTGACAAAATTATAAAGCGTTTAAGTCAAAAAGAAATAAATATATTTGTCTCCCTATGTATGTATAATGCCCACTCTACTCGTTGCTTAGCCACATGAACTATTTACAGTCACTATATGATGTTCACTCTTAATAGCCTTATTCTCCTTTCTTTGCTCTACATCTTAGTCTAAAGACACGGTTACGATGTGACAGAACGTTGAAATTCGACTTTTGTTTTAGACATTTTAACGTTAGGACATTAACGCCTCTAGTTCCATCTGCATGTTATGTTAGCAATAGCCAAGGCTGTTGATCGTTCTATGAGGGATCACCTCTTATCTCTAGCACCTCCTGCTGATGGAATTGTCTCGCTACTCCAGCTCTATCTTTCCATCCGTCGTGTTTTTCCGCCTTAGCTTTGTTTTTTGTATGGCTTATGTTTTTTTTCTTTTTTGCAATAAGTTGTTTAACAACAATATTGTATCATTTTTTAGAAAATGGTAAGCTTAAGATTTTACCACAAAAAAGAAAATGTTAGGACACTAAGCCTAATAACAAAAACAAACACAAATTCACTAACTACCTAAAATCACTCTCCTTCTCCTGCTTTCTCTTCCTATTTTTCTCTACCCTTTATCAACAAATCTTTTCAATTTTTTTTTGTTATTTGGCAAATAAACTCTTTAATATTTGTTGTTCTGTTTGTTTTGAGAGAAGGGAGCTACATACCTAGTTCCGTTTTTTCTTGCCGGAAGGACGAGGCTAGGTTCCGCAGATTATAAATATTTTGGGGTTTCTCCGATAACCATAATACTTCTAATTCCAGACATAATAGTACAATATATGAAAAGAAACTTAAAAGTATTTTTGAAATAAATTTCCAAATTGTTTCTTGAGCAACTTTTTATTTACTTGAGCAAATTTCTTATATTTCTCTTTACAAATGAATTACCAAAAAACGTGTACCGTAAAATCATGACTTTAAGTTTCGTGTAAGTTGAACAAAAAAGAGTTTCGTGTTAAAAAAAAGATATATGTAATCCATAGTTAGAATAGATCATAGAGTAAAAGTTCACAATCTATTGGTACTAAAAACAAGTAGACCATTAATTAGACGGTGGGTACTGGTTCTTGAATCACAACAGAAAAATGTAATTTTGAAGTAATAGATTAAATTTGTAGTTGTTGTCTTTTGAGTTTGTGTGTGTGATCAGCATCAATCAACTTAGAGCATATTGTGTGTTTCTAAATCATTATTAACATATTTACATAAACATTCAACTAGATACAACTAAATAAGAAAAAGGTTCTAACAACTGAAACTCAACCAGCTGATGATGTTAACCAGAAAAAAAGAAACTGAAATTCACAATATTTTCTTGTTAAAATTAATTCGTTAGTATAATATCAAACCGTTATCCTCTTCTTTTCCATATATACATCTATATATCTTCATCTTTGTCATCATTCATTCAATAAAAGTCCAAAATATTCTTTTGTTTTTTTCAAAAAAAAAAAAAATTCGTTTGTAGTGCTTCCGCCAGGGCTTTACATAAATAATCATATTTTTGACTGAAATGATTAAACGTATAAAAAAACTGTTTACACTTGAATAAGGTAGATAAAGATGTCTGAACATGGATTAGAGAAAAAACGTGTAACGGAAATTTTTGCTGTTTGATTTTTCATGTTCTTTTAACCCTGGATTTTTCATGTTTAGGCCCTTTAGGGTTACTTCCAAATTGTGTGTAACGGAATTTATGGTTAGTTTTTGAATGACAAAAAACAACCAGAAACTATAATTAATACCATTTCCGAAATTTTGTTTAAGTTAAAATATATGGTAAATACCAAAAAAAACGGCAATTCAATTTGGTTCAAAGTTTTTCAGTACTTTCTTTAAAAAAAAATCTCAGAGTCAAAGTGTACCTATATCCATTTTGTGTCCTTCTAATTCACAAAATTAAATAAAATCATATATTTTCCTGTTAATTACTTTAACACTTTCCATGAAACTACCTTTGTAGGCATTAATTATTCTTTTGTTAATTACTTATATTTTCATCTAACTACATTTTAAACATAACTAAATTAAGGAATCATTAAATATTTTTTGTCTTCTTTATAGTTTCGCTTATTTGATGATCAAATATTAAATGATAGAACAATTATGATATCTCGAGTCAATCCAAAGCCACCGTCCTTTATATAACCAATCAATGTCAATAAACTAAGAAATTAAAGTACAAAGAAATATCCAAAAGTAAATCCATCGTATTTCATATTTGGAAAAAAAAAGATTTTGTTTGGTTAAAAGTTAAAAGAGAGAAAGAATTTTCTGATTATTTGAATTGTGAAATTGGTATAGGCAAATTCAGATCAAGTGGTTTTACAATCTCAGAAAATACAATTTGATTGAAGAAATAAAGCCGAATCCATTCGAAGGGGTTTCAAATTCGAATTACGTAGTTTGAAATAACTAGTGAAATGAACATAGACAATATAATACAAAATTCAATTGTTGAAGAAACAATAAATTAATTTTCTTACCTTGAGCCTCTTATAAAAGAAAAATTCCTTACCTTTTGACAGATACGTACTGTATGCATTGTTTTTTGCTATTTTCTTGTATTTTTCTCTGTTGTTTTACGTTTTATTTCCCATTAATTATGAATGATGCACACCAAAGGGTAGGTAAAGGGGCTTATATATAACGTGAGAGCAGCTTTGTTATTCTCATTTAACCTAGATCAACCCTAAGAACTCTCTCTATATATTTCTCTGTCTCTAATCATAATCATCATATCACCAAATATATATATCAACATGTCCTCCTCGAACAAGAATTGGCCTAGCATGTTCAAATCCAAGCCCTGCAACAATCATCATCATCGTGACATGGATACTTCATCTTGCATGCACTACCCTAGTTGCAACACATCTCCTCCCTTTTCCTCAGGTATCTATTCATATATTTGTTGTTTTCATGTAAACTATACATCACTTATATGACTATAGAAACATGATGTTGTGTATATATATGTTAAGACATGCATGATGATTTGTAAATGGATCTGTGAATTAGATCGTGTACCAGATCCTAAACCGAGATGGAATCCTAAACCGGAGCAGATTCGGATACTCGAATCAATTTTCAATTCGGGTATTGTGAATCCACCTAGAGAAGAGATTCAAAGAATCCGGATCCGACTTCAGGAATATGGTCAAATCGGAGACGCAAATGTTTTTTACTGGTTTCAGAACCGGAAGTCACGGGCAAAACACAAGCTTCGTGTTCTTAAAAAAAACCCTAAAATGCTCGGTTCTAACCCTAACAAGACAAGGAAGGACAAAATCATTACTACTCCTAGTGGTGATACTACTGATCCTTGTTTTGATTTGGTTAACCATGAAACCGGTTTATCTCCGGGTCAAAACAATGAGTTGGTGATAACTGAACCGGCCAGTCTTTTATATCCGGATGATAATAATCCGAGCTTAACCCAATCAGGGTTCGGTTTTGGTGATTTTGTTGTACCGGTGGTAACTGAAGAGAGGGTGGAGTTCGCCGCCGCTAATAACGGCGTTAATATGAACATTCCGGAGATCAACTTTGACGGCGGTGAAAATGGTTATTTCCCTAATTCGGTTCCTGCAACTATTCCTTTAACTTTCAATCAGTCGCAAGGTAATGATCGGTTCCTCAAACAACATTATATTATTATTTTTATTTAAGCAAAAAAAAATATTATTTATTTTGCAAAGAATTTTTTTTTAAAATCTCAAGAAATATGTTAGGTAAAAATATTTTACAAATGCTATATGAATTGTTGTTTATTTAGATATGTATATGCATGTTTTTGCATAACAACAAACGTAAATATATATATATATATATGTATGTATATATATTATTATTTTTTATTTGTAGATTTTTATATTAGCATGTATATATATATACATATGTGTGTGTGTGAATACGGTAAAACTAAATAATTAATTAACTATCTTAATTAATCTTCTTCTTTTTTGACCGAGTAACGCATGCATACGTGTTTTATGGAAATGACGTTTTGGTCTTTTTGATTTGACCGCTTACTTTTAATGATATATGAATTATCCAAAACGTGTTCTATTTATTTATCATTATGATAACGAATAAAGATGTAGTATTATCCGGTGGTGGAGCTATCGGAGATTGTCTTTCACCGGTGAGATTGACAGTGTTCATCAACGACATGCCTTTCGAAGTGGCGGCAGGATTATTCAACGTCAAAGAGGCTTTTGGAAGCAACGCCATGTTGATAAATTCGTTTGGGCAGCCTATTCCTACCGACGAATTTGGAGTTACTTTTCAACCTCTCCAAAACGGTGCTGTTTATTATCTTGTGAGTTTTCATTGTCATGAACAAAATTATTCAAAAATTTAACGGTTTTAATCTTTGTTTTCTTTTCTTGTTTAAAATTTTTCTCAAGCGTTTGTGTTTGATTTTGCAGCTTTAGAAAATGACGATCGAAGACTTGTGGTTTTATGGACGAATATATCTAATATATTAAGGGTATTTTCTTCAATTTATTTGGTTACCTTGCGTTTTTGAGACTTTGAAAAAAAATTAATTAAAATTTGGAACTGCGTTTACCTAATTAATGTTTGTTCCCTATGTTATCCAGTCAATGTCAGTTGTGNAAGTTGTGCATTTTTACTTTATTTTGTTCTCAAAAATTCCTTTTTCGTATGCTATCGTAATGTAACGTATATTAATTGGTAATGGGAAAACAGATGAGGACCCGTTAGATCTTTTAAAGATGAACATGATAGGTAAAAAAGTTTAATACTCTACTCTTCAGTTGTCAATCCAAATTAAAAAGTGCTCAAAGTAAAGAGAATGCAAGTTGTAAATTAAGCTAAGCAAATAAGATGGGTTTTAAAAGAACAAATAACTAAAAGCAATTAATAAACTATAATCTCAATTTCGATCAATATGTTATATAATAAGTTGTGATCAAGGTTTAAAAATTAAACTCATAAGATTAGGTAATTGATTAAAAATTAGTAGCTTCTAACTTAGGAGTTAGGATGCTAAACAAATCAAATAACAAGCTTCTTCAACTTACGATCACACAAGTAAATCAATTCATTTCATGGCATCAATTCATATCCTAATCATGCATTTATCATCAGTTTCCATTGATTAATTACACTCTAATTGGTTAAACATGTAAGCACATGAAACTTATTCATGTATTTTATCAAACACTTTCCAGACAAGAAATAACCTAAGATCTAGGTTAATATTAGATAAGTCCAATCTAGCATCAAACACATCTCTCATCTCATGTGTAACAAACAATGTCAAAACACTTCAGTTGTTGGTTAACGTAGAGGATATAAAAGAGTTACATACAAATTTTGGGATCAAGCAAAGACTGTATGATGTCAAAAAGAAAACGAAAAAGCAAACACTATATAAGAGCATGTTTATCCCTAAAACTTCTAGGGGGTTTCTTAAAAAAAAGTTTTTATTTGTTTTTGGTCTAATTAAAAAAAAAAAAAAGTGCACCAATCGCGAGTCACCACGTGTCAGTGAGACCCGTGAACAGTGCAAAAAACCCTCTAAAATCGGTTATTATTTCATAGTTTCTGGAACTGTTTCTTGCATTGTTCACGGGTCCTACATGTTTGTGGGACTCGCAAACAGTGCAAAAAAACCTTCTAAAAAACTAGGATAAACATGGTCTAAATCTCCAAATCAAAAGTGATGCTGTGATATTTAACCACTCAATATAAATATGTATGTACAGTAGCGGCCCTCGGCATAAGCATTAGAAGCATCGAATCTGGCCGTTGATAACAAATAAACTTTTTCGGTCTATTTGTAAATTGAGTCAGTAGTTCAGATGATCAAATTAGCTAGCATTTAACCCCAAAGTGACAGGTTCATCACTACTTGGCGCCTTGGCGGCCATGGGCCTGTGTACGTATAAATAGGGAGGTGAATTTAGAAGAACAAAAAGTATGATAAGAGAGAAAGAAACGGATTATGAAAAGATGGAGATGGTGGCGCATAAGGATGAGTTGGCTATAATTGTCGAGCTGATGTTGTTTATAGTTTTTCAATAGGCTGCTCAGAGACTTAAATAACTTTCGAATGTATTAAGATCCACACGGTACTGGGTAAATATGCAAAGGCTGTATCTGTTTACCAATCGAAAATGAAACCAAGTAGAAAAAACAACGCATCTTAGTCGCTGAGTCTTGTTTTGCTATAGTTATAAAGTAGGGTAGTTCTCTGATGAGCTTGAACACTTGTCTCATTTGCGAGCATCGACTTTCTTCGCGTCTCTCGCTACAATAAACGTGACACATTTAAAAAAGATCAGAAACAATAAGGAAAAGACTCTTGTCTTTTTGAAAAACAATGATGTTATGTTTTGTTTATACCTGCTTTTTCCTCTTCTCGCTTCTTGGCAGCTTCTTCTCTCTGTTGGCGAATCAGAGCCAAACGATCTGTACACACACAAGGGATAAGATAATCAATAAGCTCAACTGGTAACAAAGAAAGAGGTTCACAGTTGTTTTACCCAAATCCTTTCTTGCTTGCTCGGTTTTGCCTTGCTCCTGCAACCTCATGTATCGCTCATGAGCTCGCTGCTTCTCTAGCTCCTCCCTGCAGAAGACCATTTAAGATGGAACTGTTTTAACAAAGCTCTTCAATAACAAGCTGAATGATAAATGTTGAGTATTAGCAACAAACCTTTCACGCCTTGAGAGCTCAGTGGTTTTACTTGCCTGATAAACAAATGGGAAGAACAGAGAGAAAAACACAAAGTTACTAAAACAAACATATTTTAATCACAGAAAGTGAGTGATTGATTACACAGAGAAGCTTACATCAAGGTCTCTTGCTTTCAAGGTCTTTGGCTTAGCTCTGTTGGGGTTATCAACTTCGATCAGAGCTTCATGTCCTTTCTTCTTCACCTGATATTAATATACCAAGTAAAGATGAATTGTTATAATACATGAACAAGGCCATATAAGGGTTTCAACTCACATCAGATTCATCTTCGGATTCTTCTTCAGATTCCTCTTCAGACTCCTCTTCGATATCTTCTTCATACTCAGCTTCTTTCTGATAATATCATTATAAAATCATTCATCACAAACAAACGTACAAAACTTGAAAGAGAAAACAACCAAAGTACCTGCTTGAAAGATCGAGGACGTGCAGCAGAAGTACCAGCAACTGCACAACACACACAAAAAAAATATATACAATATCAATCTTGAAATATACAATCCCTAGAAACTAAACCGGAAACTAACCAAAAACTGGACCAGAGATCACACTAAATTGAACACATCTGAAGATCATCAGCCAGTAATAGTGAATCGAATCATCAAATTTAACAACTAAAATCATGGAAATCAATGGTAAGTACTAAGATCTTATAAGGTATGCCAGCTTCAAAGAATGTTGAACCAAACGCGATCTATCAAACACAAACCAAAAAAACAAAGCTGATTCGAGCTAAGAGATTCGGTATGAAACTACGCAACAGCTAATTCGTATAAACCTACGGAGCATAGAACTCAAAAAATCAGGGCTAAATCGAGCAAAATGAATTTGGGGCAAACGCAAAGCCCTTACGTATATCAGCTGCGCTAGAGAATCGGCGTTGGCCTGTAGGTTTCCCCTTGAACTTGCCTCTTCCCATTTTTCCACGAAAACTCAAATTCCGATAAAGAGAAGAGATCAAAAACTGGTAAAGAAAAGGAAACCTCAGAATTGGATTCCTGACGCAACAAGAAGATTCGACGCGAATGAGAATTGGGTCTTGAAATTAGTGGAGGAGGGAGGGATCTCGTCTTCTCTTTTCACTACGGTCACAGCACTACGAGACGAAAACCCTAAAGGCACCTCTCACTTTTGTGGATTCTGATTATACTTGCTCCTCTGTGTTACGGTGTACTTAAAGATCGTGTTAATCTATAGATCGAACGGTCACTATCTCGTTTGTAATATGGTAATATACATATATTTCCTTCTAATACATATTTTTTACTGTTGTAAGAAATGATATTTATTACCATATTTATTTTAAATATGTATATATTACTATATTTTAAAAATATTTACAAAAATGAATTTTATAAAGTAAATTATGGTGATATATAAATTATTAATGGTTACTATATTTCAAAAACTTTGCCAAAATATGTTTAAAAAAAAAAATTTACATTAATGTTGATAAGTGAGTTATTATTTATTATTTTGTTTCAAAGGTTTCTATCAAAAAATTTAATTTATAAAAAAAAATATTTTAGTAGTGATATATATACAAATTAGTCACTATCATATTTTAAAAATACTTTTCAATATATGAATTATATTACATTTTTAAAAGTTGTTTTATCAGTTTAAATAATAAATTAATTTTTTGTATCAAAAAATCATGTCATTTCTTTTACTAAAAATGAATATGATGATAACATATAAGTAAATTGTAACACATGTCACAATTACTATAATGATATATATTATATTTTTAAAACATCATATCATATTTTCTTATGGAAAATGAATGTGATGATAATTCATATATAAAGTTTAAACTTTTGCTTTTCAAATAATATTGGAAAAATAAATTCTAGACCATTAAAGTTAAAATATAAAAAATAGTATCCAAAATATTGTTTTTATAAAAAGTAATATTATTATCAAAATTATTATTGATGTTAGCACATAAAAACTCTTAGTTCATATATATTTTTATAATTTTTTTTGTAACACTCTTAGTTCATATATATATAAAACAATAAAGAGATATGTTCACTAAAGCTAAAGTCCAAATGTTAATATATTTTGATTATAAATATTTTTAAAAAGTAGTATTTAATTTTTGGTATTTTTAATAATTTTTCAGTTTTAACCCATAATTTTATAATAAAACAAAAAAAATTAACACTTTAAAGTATTTTGGTAGGTGAAGTTTACATGCTGAAATACTTTTAGTATATTATTGGGTATGGAGAAAGATTGAAAAAGACTATAATAGCTTTAACTGAAACTTTGGTCCTTGACTTTTTCTTTTGTTTTTATTTACTGAATTTTACTTAGGTAATGAATGGTAACTACATTTTCTTTAAAACGAAACATTTTAGTAACTTTATGATGGATTTATATTTATGAATAGTGACTACGTCTTCTTTATGCTTTTGTTTCCTCAAGATTCTCCGTTATGTGATACCCTGAACCACTTCAATACTCTTCACTAAGCTTACACTTTTGTGTCTATCTGAAAAAATATCAGAACCTGCAACTCATCTTTTAATGTTTGAATACTCACAGAGCTTACTATAGCAATTTCGATCCTAGATAGTATCGTCGGGACAAACTATGGAATGAGAAAACGTACAAATCGATCGAAAGACCAAAGCAAACATTTCATGGTCTGAATTCACTGTCCAGAACCTGAGAACCCGTCTTATGACTTTCTCATACTAAAATTTGATTTAGCTTTGAATATAGATCAAAGGTTTAAGTTTATCTTTGAAATCCTCTTTGTCCATCCAAGGCTCTCGGTTCCCTTTTCAAATGAAGTTCTCTTCTTCAACTCAAATATAGCAACTCTTGTATTCAAACTAACTCCACAACTGAAAAGTTATATCTCAGATGGATTTACTATGATCAAACCTTAGTCAATGTTATAGATTAATACCTTCATGGATATTTGAATCACTGATTCTATTGTATTTACCATTGAAGATTATACAGTTGATAGATATTTGATATTCTATGCATCGTCTATAAGTCTCCGCCTGTCGTTGTTTCTCTTATTTCAAAAGTCCCTGAACAAGAACCATAACCAAAACGTAAATCATATTTGAAACCATTTATATTACACAGAGAAACCAAAAATATAATTTATAAAAAAAATTTAGTAATAGAATCCTTCGACTAAAGATGAATCGCAAAATAAACCTTTAACTAAAAAATTTAATGAAAGAAACTTTTAACTTTAGTTTTGTTAACGTCTACTACCCTCTTTCTAAAATATTATGACGGAGGGTAACATACGTTAACAAAACTAAAGTTGAGAGTTTATTTCGTTAAATTTGTAGTTAAGAAGTTATTTTACGATCTATCTTTAGTTGAAGAGTTTTATTACCAAACATCATTATGTTTTACGGCCTCTGTTAACATCTATACATTATTTAAAAGATTTACAAGCTTTTATAAATATTTTACAGCCTTTATATTTCTTATAACCGGTTTATAAAGCAGTATAAATACTTTAATACTTTTACAAATGATTAAGAAAGCTTAACTATAATTTTATAAGATGTTTTATTAAATCTATAAGATTGTTAAAACACATAATGATGTTTAGTGATAAATCCCTCAACTAAAGTTAAATTAAAATAACTCTTCAACTAAAATATTAACGAAATAAACCATTAATTTTTATTATGTTAACGTTTGTCACCTTCCGTTACGGTATTTTGGACGGAAGTGAGAAACGTTAACAAAACTAAAGTTGAGGGTTTCTTTCTTTAAATTTTTAGTTGACGGTTTGTATTATGATTCATCTTTAGTTAGGAGTTTTATTATTAAAAATCTTTTTAAAAATTAATCGAATCGAACCGAAACCGAACCGAGAGCTTAAGTGAATGATTTTTAGCTTATTATATAATAAGAATGATTTTTAGCTTATTATATACTCCCTATGTTTCTTAAAGAATGTCATTTTAATACATTTCACACATATTAAGAAAATGATTATAATGCATTTATGTTCTTAATAATGGTGGCTATTCAACCAATAATGTTTTAGATAAATAAATTTTTTTATAAAATCAATGCATTTTACAATAAATATCAAGCTGAAAACATCAATAAATTGCATTGGAAATTAAAAATGACACTCTGAAACGAAAATAAAACTTCAAAACGACTCTTTGCGAAACGGGAGGAGTAATAAAACTAAACTGAAACGGTGTCGTTTTCTGTGAGAGTAAAGAAAAATATCAAGTTGCAGCAATCTCCTTTTTCTTTTTCTTTTTCTTTTTCTTCCCCAAATCGCACCTCTTCGTCGCACTATCTTAGGGTTTCGTATTTTGCTCTTCCTCGAGGAATCGATCTTGCGCAGTTACAGGTTTGTAGATTCGAATGCTATGTGCTTTTAGATTCTTTGAATCTATGTAGCAAACTTTTCAGATTGAATTCAAATCTTCTAGGTAATTGTATCATTACAAAGGAGTAATCTCTTACCCGATTGATTAAGTCTTATCTCTTTTGATATCGTGATAAAGTAGTGATTCTTTCTTAAGATTGAAATTAGCAATTATTGAGATTTTTTTTAAAAGTTGGATGATCCTTCTGGGTTTTTGTCTCAATCTTATGATTCATCATAACGAAGGATTGATGGAGGTATCGTGATAAAGTATTGATTTTTATCCTTCTTTTTGATTCACTGTTTATGTGACAAGGTGGTTAAAGCAATGGGGAAGAGGAAGTCAAGGGCAAAGCCTGCTACAACGAAGCGTATGGACAAGCTTGACACTGTCTTTAGCTGTCCTTTCTGCAATCACGGCTCTAGTGTCGAATGCCAAATGTATGATTATTTTTCTTACCGTTTAACGAACTGGACTCTTTTGTACTCTTGTTGTTAACACAATCTTTTCAGTAATATGAAGGAGATGATTGGTATTGCAACTTGTAGAATCTGTGAAGAAAGCTTTAGCACCACCATCACAGGTTTCTTTTTCATTTCTTTCAAGACATTTTCTTACTTTTATGTCTCTGATCATTCTGTTGTGTTCTGTTTCTTGCAGCTTTGAGTGAAGCTATAGACATGTAAGTAACAATCTGTTATAACATCATCTTATTTAGTTCTTTCATTCTGTTTTCTAAAACCTCTGCTTTGCTCGAATATGGATGCAGCTATAGCGAATGGATTGACGAGTGTGAGAGGGTTAACACTGTGGAAGAGGATGTTGAGCAAGAAGAAGAAGCTGAAGAAGAAGAGGTATATGAAGAAGAGGAAGAGGAGGAAGATGATGAAGATGACCGTGTGTCTGTCAAAAGGAAGTTTAACTACCGAGACGATTAATCTATCTATCTGAGGAGATTGCAAGCACAATCTTTAGTGTTTTCTCAGCGTCTGATAGTAAGAAGAACAGTTTGTGATGGTTACCATCTGAATTAAAAGCCTTTACAAAATCGTTTTTTATCATACATTTATGTAAAACACAAAACAAGATCGAGAAGCCCTCACTCGTTGTTATCTAGCACCTTTGTCTGCTTCTGTGTTTACATTTGCTGAATCGGTGATCTCAGCTCTGTACACATAAAACTTAGCAACGATCAAGAAGAAGATGAAGTTAACCAAGTTTATAACTGCAAAGAGCATGTAATAGGAATCCAACCGTGACTCATTCAAGTTGTTTAGGATCCATCCTCTTCCCTGGTTCTTCGTTACCTGAGCCACTGCCGAAAGCAAAAAGCTGCTCATGAAGTTCCCAGCTGCTAAACTCGTGGTCATATAAGATGTTCCGAGGCTTTTCATACTCTCAGGTGCTTGATCGTAGAAAAACTCAAGCTTAGCTACTTCCAAGAAAGTATCAGCCAAACCCATCAGCACAAACTGTGGAAGCAACACGAAAATGGTCAAGGGAAGCGGTACAGCCGTCTGGTGGGTCAGCCCGTGGTCAGCAGCGACCTTGAGCCTATACCGTTCTGTTACTGATGCAATGATCATGATCAAGATGTGGAGGATAATACCGATTCCCATTCGCTGAAGCAACGTGATGCCTCTTGGGTTTCCGGTTAGTTTTCTTGCGAGTTTAACAAATATCTGGTCGTATATGACTATGGTGACGAGCATGGAGAGAGTAGTGAAGCCTACGAGACTTGCGGGTGGGATGCTGAAGTTGCTGGTGATGTGACGGTTCAGGAGGGTTCCTTGTTTGACAAATAGAGTGATGACTTGAGCGAGCATCATGCTTGGGACGACCGTTATAAACAGGACAGGTAACATTCTTAACATTTGTTTTGTTTCTTCTACTTCTGTTATAGTGCAGAGACTCCATTTATTGGTTTGTCCAGTCTTGAGTGAAGCTCTGTCTAGGAATCTGCAACACATTCAACTAGGCTTGGGAAAAAAAAATCTGAAACCCAAAATTCAAACAGAACTGGAACCAAAAACTTTCAGATCTGATTCGACTTATAGGAGAACCAAATATATTTTATAAGGTGATAAAAATATCTGAACTAGAAGTGTTATTGACCAAATCTAAAGGAATAACTCAAAAGTTTGAAAATCCGAAAGAAACCAGATAACATGCTTTGAAAGTCAGGTTAGTATCCTAAATAAATATTCTAAATACTTAATTTTATATATGATATCTAAAATTATCTAAACCTGATTTGACATTATCTGAATCCAAAATGAGTTTGGATCCAAAATGGATCTTAAATAAAGTTATGAAATATATTTGAACCAAAGTATTAGTAAACAAATCCAATTCAAACATATATTAAACCTAAATAGCACCTAGAAAGATAAACCCGAAAAACCGATTTGAACCTGAACGCACGTGTTTACATTAAACCGAATAAATAAATATCCAAAATAAATGTCCTAACCAAACCGGACCAAATACACAATCGTTACCTTAGACTTCTTGTAGGATGGATTGGTAATGTTCTCTTGCTCTCATATTCCAACAAAGGGAGCTCATGGAAGCATGTGGGATCACGTGACATAGGCGCTTGAGCTTTACGAAGTGAAGCCACAATGACTCTAGCCATCTTCGTGAATGGGCTTCCCGTGGGGAGTTTATGGCGGTAAAACGGAGTACCTACCAAGAATATGATAATGGAAATCGCAAGCCCCAATGTTGGAAGCCCATAACCTAAGGCCCATCCTACATTATCTTGAACATAAACAAGAACGGTCGTGGCGAAGAGAGTACCAAAGAAGATACTAAACATCCACCAATTGAAGAATGAATGTTTATGAATCTTCTCCTTTGGGTCAAAGACATCGAACTGATCAGCTCCAATGGTAGAAATGTTTGGTTTGGTGCCTCCTGTACCAATTGCTAATATGTATAACGCTCCAAAGAAGACGGCTAACTGTAAAACCGAAGCCTTTTCGCAGTCTTCAACATTAGTCTTCGTACATTTTGGTGGCCTAAGGTCCGGTAGAGATACTGATAGTGTCAGCAGTGCCATCCCCTGTGAATGATACATAAACTAAACCGGTTAAATCGATTTGAAATTTACCGGTGTAATCTTGTTGATGATTATATAAACCGGTCATGACGGCACGACATTATAAAAGTCACCGGTGTATTCGTTATTTCATTAATCACTCAACTATTTTAATTTCTGTTATGGTTTCACCCTCACAGGCTCACAGCATGTCTTTCTGGTAAAATACAATAAACTTTTGATTGTGACAGTATAATTTAAATATACTATATATTGATCTTTCTAAAGATCAACCGTCGACCAAAATCTTTACACGAATCCAACTACATATAGTCAAGCATTGCACGTTTGTTTCAGAACTGTATATGAATGTTTCGTGGGGGATTATTATTTAGTTTGTTTGATAAAAAATAGGGGAATATAGTATATTCTATCAATTATATTATTCAATATCAAAACTATACGTACCCGTAGCAAAAAAAAAAAAAAAACTATACGTACCAAAAAGTAAATAGCGGAAGAGATGACAAAGGTAATGTAGCGGCCGAGATGGGCATCGGCAACATAAGCACCCAATATTGGAGTGAGCCAACTGGTCCCAACCCAATTGGTCACATTGTTAGACGACTGGACCGTGCCTTGGTGCAATTTGGTAGTCATGAATATCACTAGATTGCTCGATATCCCATAATAAGCCATTCTTTCAAATATCTCATACACTAAAACATTTAACATTCCAAATATCAACCACATATAGATTGTAACTAGTCATATAATAGACAGATATCTAAAAATAAGGGAACTTATAATACATACCTATGACGAAGGAACAAGCTTTCCAACGACCTCTTTGGGATCTTCGGACAGGATTGCCTCGAAGATCAACGGTTCCATCTTTTGTGTGATCATCTCCTTCCTCTTGTGATGTCATTTCCTCCCTCCCTCTCTCTTTTTTATTTTTGTTTTGTTTCAGAGTTGTTACTTGGTCTCATGTATTATGTATATGTAGAGAGAGGAAATGAGGGAATGAGTAATCACTAATTCTTGATGAGTCACATACCTTAAACAATTAATTCAGGATTATTATTTGGAAACAACCTTTGGTCAAATATTATATTACAAAGTACTGTTGAAAATAAGTGAAAATACTAAAATCTCAGTAAAATGATTTTGACTAAACATACAACAAAAATGTTATCATAACAGGTGTCAGAGATTCGAATGACTCCTTTTGAAATATTTTTTATGTATAAAAAGACATCTATACTAAAATCTCTAACTGTTATGATAATGATTATCTATTTAGAAGATAATGCTTATCTTCTGCTTTTGTCTTTTTGTTATATGTTTGTAAGACTAACCAATTCACCATTGCTATAAATATAGTTTCTCATACATTTGTAAATGGGATGAAAAATCAATAATAATAACATGAAGTATATCTTTTGCTCTCTCTCACGTTGTTGTTCTTCATACAATATATATATATATATATATATATATATATATATATATATCAAATATAAATACATATATTAGTATCTTCATCTATATTACCCAATACTAACATAATTTTTTTTTGACCATTCAACATATACCATATGTAAAATCAGCCTTTCACAAAATCTCTCATATGAGAGAAGCTCTTCACTTTTATTTTTATTATTTTCTACCTTTATTTTTATGATAAATCTAAAACTAAAAAATTCACAGTTTATTTTATGCAATATCAAAAACTAAATTTGTAATCAACTTTTACTATATATTATTTATATATGTAAGAGCATCAATATTGCATAGTGTGAAGCGTCTCCTAAAAGGACCCAAATAAGAGACGTTTTCTATGCGTTTGTTGCATTGTACGCATGTCCTACTAACATGTGGCGGTCCGCAATTGATTCTTTTTTATTTTTATTTTTTTAATCAGAAAAAAAAAAAATTAAACCCCAAAAAAATTTTGTGCGATGCTGATGGTCTAAGATGTGCCCCCGGTTAAATAGGTTTCTGGATCCGTCACTGTTTACTCCGGAGATAGAAATGGTGGATATTTCTCTGCTTTGCCCATCTACTGCGGATCTATCTGCTGCTCAGGCGGATTTGTGTACTGCTCCCGGTGTTCCTTGTGTCGCCATTGGAATTTCTTCCAGCTCCGTGTTGTAAACTGGAATGGCCGTGGTAACTAGATCTCTTCAGTCTCTTGAAAGTATGGTTACACAGGATGATCTGCCACTGGCAGAATTAAAATGATTCACGTTTTGCATGTTCTCTTTTTGCCACGTAGCTGAATCTGTTTATATATTTTACACATCTATCTAGCTATGTTCTCACGTGTTGAGCTGAAAAATGTACTCTTTTACCTTTGGATTTTATGAAATAAAGAAGTTGACGAAATAATATTAAGTGGAATCAGCACCCTCTTCGCTCTTCCCCATAAAAATTTAAAATGGAATTTAGTCTATTAATTTTTTAAGCTCTCTCGGACGATGGTATCTATAACGTCGAAAGATTGGCATTGTGTGGTGCGTCATCTTCGTTGTCTATATATGAGTTAAAATGCAAACTCTATTCACCCAAACATGCATGTTAGACGAACACAGAAGCTAGGTGCCTAACAAAGAGAGATCAAGAGAGAGGAAATGGCATTACAAGAGGAAGGAGATGATTACACAAAAGATGGAACGGTTCATCTTCGAGGCAATCCTGTCCGAAGATCCCAAAGAGGTCGTTGGAAAGCTTGTTCCTTCGTCATAGGTATGTATTATAACTTCCCTTACTTCTATATATATGTGTATTATATGATTAATTACAATGTATATGTGGTTGATATTTGGAATTATGTTAAAATGTTTAGTGTACGAGATATTTGAAAGAATGGCTTATTATGGGATATCGAGCAATCTAGTGATATTCATGACTACCAAATTGCACCAAGGCACGGTTCAGTCATCTAACAATGTGACCAATTGGGTTGGGACCAGTTGGCTCACTCCAATATTGGGTGCTTATGTTGCCGATGCCCATCTCGGCCGCTACATTACCTTTGTCATCTCTTCCGCTATCTGTTTTCTGGTATGTAATACTCTATTCTCTAACATATAAAAAACGAAAAATACAGAAAAGGCTAAACTAATATATCTATGTGTAGTGTTATTTTAACAAGTTAGTCTGGAATATCAGAAAATATAATATTATAAACATTGGATTGTCTGCTGAGCTTGTTTTAATAGCCTCACCTAGGCTATTGATATTGAATGAAAGTTTGGTGTTTTAAAAAAAAAAATGGATCAGTTCTGGACACAACCAGATGATTCAGTGTGAATCATTCGCGTTATCCTCCAAATATTAAAGAATTGTTTTATATAAGTCGCATGGCCCTCTATATTGTCATTTTTGTAAAGCTCATTTTAAATTTTTTAGATCCGACTCTGTATAGACATAAAAAATGGTTGTGATTACGTGAATCATGAATATGATTTTAGAATGAGCATATACTAAAAAATAGTAAGCCTCATCATGGCATATTAGTAGTTAGAACATGATTAACCAAAGAATCTCTCATAAGATTTTTGGATTTTTTTTTAAAAAATAAAATATAACTCAATCATGGGTTGCTATGTGTCAGTAAGAACTACGAACAGTGCAAAAAACTCATAAAAATTGATTTTTAATTAACAATTTTTAAAATCGATTTTTACACTATTCATGAGTTTCATCCCTTAAAAATCCCTCTAAGAACCCCTTTTTCAATTATGGTCTTAGAGTTCAAAATGGTTAAAGTTTCTTAGACTATATTGTTGCTACGTTTGAGAAAGATTACTGATAATTTTCTTAATTACAGGGGATGTTGGTGTTAACGTTATCAGTATCTATACCTGGAATGAAACCACCTGAATGTTCTACGGCTAGTGCTGAAGACTGCGAGCAGGCTTCAGTTCTACAGTTAGCGGTTTTCTTTGGAGCGTTATACATATTAGCGATTGGTACAGGCGGTACAAAACCTAACATATCAACAATACGGGCCGATTAATTCGACGAGTGGGATCCAAAGGAGAAGATACAAAAAAACTCATTCTTCAATTGGTGGATGTTTAGTATTTTCTTTGGTACTCTATTTGCCAACACTATTCTGGTCTATGTTCAAGATAACGTAGGCTGGGGCTGGGGTTATGGGCTTCCAACTTTGGGACTTGCTATTTCCATTTCTGTTTTCTTGTTGGGTACTCCTTTTTATCGCCATAAACTCCCCACGGGAACCCCTTTCTTGACGATGGCTCGAGTCATTGTGGCTTCATTTTGCAAAGCTAAAGCACCAACACCGTGTGACCCCACACACTTCCACGAACTGTCTTCACTGGAGTATGAGCGGAAAGGCACCTTTCCAATCCAAACCACTCAAAGTTTAAGGTAATGATTCTTAGTATATCCTAAGTATGTCACAATGTACAACTAGAGTCAGTTTTGGGCATAGCGAGATGAAATGTTTCCTTTTACTTCTTGAATTTTTTAGAAGTTAATATACATACCAAATTATTAAACCAAAATTTTTGTGAAACATTTTAATAAAATATTTAAAAACCTTCTCTTAACTTTTTCTTAGTTAAAATTAAGAGGATGATTCTTATATTACGCTAAGAACACCACCCTAAGAACTCCGTAATAATCATGGCTTAAAGCCCCTCAAAATCTTAGTACCGACTTTGCAAATGTAACTAATGGTGTATTTCAGGTTTTTAGATAGAGCTTCACTAAAAACAGGAACAACCGGTTATTGGAATCTTTGTACAACCACAGAAGTCGAAGAAACAAAACAAATGCTTAATATGCTACCTACCTTGTGCATAACTTTTGTCCCAAGCGCAATGATCGCTCAAACTAACACTTTGTTTGTCAAACAAGGAACCACTCTAAACGCAAGGATTGTCGGAAACTTTAGCATCCCACCAGCGAGTCTCTCCGCCTTTGGGACAGTCTCATTCCTCGTCTCCATTGTCATATATGATCGAGTCTTAGTCAAGATAACCCGAAAATTAACCGGGAATCCAAGGGGCATTACTTTGCTTCAACGGATGGGAATTGGTCTTATCTTCTACATCATCTCCATGACCGTCGCATCTTTCACCGAAAGGTATTAAGATTTCAAATAAGATGATTACTTTGCATAAATATTTTATAGCATAAGCAGGGCTTACATCAACTAAATGCTTCCATTGAAAAATATAGTGTCACAGGGCCTGATCTGAGTTTTAGGGAATCATAAACACTTTCATGTTAATTTTAATTACAAAATATCGATTGGTTGAAGGTCATGTGACCTATATAATAGGTCTTTAAAATTTAGAAGTGAATTCAAATGTTTTATTCGGTTGTGCCAAGAACCAGCGCTGGTAATTCATATTTTCTTATTATCAAAACAAAAAAATCATATTTTCTTGTATTGAATAATTAGTGGCCTCACAGTTAATTTCTTACTTGGCATATTTGTTGTAGATATAGACTCAAAGTGGCTGCTGAACATGGACTCATTCACCAAACGGGAGTAAAACTACCATTGACAATCTTTGTGCTGCTTCCTCAATTCGTGCTTATGGGTATGGCTGATGCTTTCTTAGTAGTTGCGAAGCTTGAATTTTTCTACGATCAAGCTCCTGAAAGCATGAAAAGTCTTGGCACATCGTATTCGTTAACAAGTCTAGGGATCGGGAATTTCTTGAGCAGTTTCTTGTTGTCCACGGTTTCTAAGATAACAGTGAAACGTGGAAGAGGATGGATTTTGAATAATCTTAACGAGTCTAGGTTGGATTATTATTACTTGTTCTTTGCGCTTCTTAATTTTGTTAACTTCGCCTTGTTCTTGGTCGTGGTTAAGTTTTATGTTTATAGAGCTGATGTTGTTACTCATTCAGTGGATGTGAAAGAACAGGAATCGAAGGTAATGGGTATCAACGAGGATGAATAATATAAAAATATATGTTCTTTAAAACTGTTTTCTTTTAATCTCCATGTAAATTTACTTCATATTTTTCATTATATATAAATGTGTTTAATTCTCGGAGTCTTTGAAATTCACACTTTTGTTCTCCAACTCTTCGGTATAACATAATATCAGAAAAAGTTAAGAACCGGTTCTTAAATTACGCTAAGAACTCCACTTAAGAACCCGGGGTTAATCATGCTCTTAGGATCTAGTCGATGATTTGTTGTTTTAACCAACAAGGAGTTGGTCTATTGACTATTGAAAATATAATTACAAATTTTAGACGAAGAACCAAATTAAATGCAATTAACAGAACTAGTCCAAATTTAGTCTAACTAGAAGAGAGAGAAAGTTACTATTCATTCTCACACATATAGTTACAAAATGACTTAAAACTTATAAACATATATAAGCAAAATATTAACTAGTTACTATAATTTTGTTATTTGATTAACATTCATTCATGAGAAAGTCACTTACTCCTTCTGTTTCTTAAAGAGTGTTATTTTGATAGTTTTCATACATATTAAGAAAATGATTAAAATGCATTAATGTTCTTAATAATGATAGTTATTCAACCAATAGTATTTTAGATAAATAAAAATATTTATAAAATCAATGCATTTTACAATAAATATTAAACTAAAAACATTAATAAATTGCATTGAAAATTGAAAATGACACTCTTTGTGAAACAAAAATAAAACCTCAAAACGATACTTTTTGCGAAATGGAGGGAGTATTAATCATTTAACCAGCTTTGTTAAGAAAATAAATTAAATATTTATAACAATATGACAAAAAGTATAAGAGAGTAACCAATAACAAATGTAAACAAATAAAAATACATTTTCGGGTGTCTTTCAAATATTTACATGATAAAATTTTACAATAAAAATAAAAATAAAGCCAGAGGATAGTCAATGGATCTAATACAAATTATACAATCATAACTTAGATCACCTCTTTATGTACTTTGCTATTTTTTATCTAATATAACAAATCTATAATATAAATGGAATCAACTCCAATATTCTTCTATAATAGCATTCCTGTTTATTTTATATTTACTAATTCAATATTTACCATCCGTGCCACGAGTGAAAATTAAGTGTGAAATTATTACGAGAAATTTTCAAATTTACTACAAATTTATAACACTTTTCAAAATTATTTATAATGAATGACTATTTTCATAAATACTTAAATTTGTGATAAAAACAGTAAGCTAATTTTTTAAAATATTTATAAAACATTTGTAAACTCAATTCCATCTCTTTAATATGAAACCCTAAACAATAATCATTAAAGTCTAAACTCAAATATTAATATTTTTTTGATTAAAGGTATTTTTGAAAAATACTATTTAATTGTAGTATTTTAAGCAATTTATCTATTATTAAGCAGACATGATCATCTATCAAATACATTTTCATAAACCCTACATAATATCAGGTAGAAGTTCGTCATCTCATGCATCATAAAATACATATAACAAGGTAGCATGGGGGTTCTTCACAGACTATATATATGCTTCTTATAAATCAGTTTATTCTGCTTCATAGAACCATTTCATTTTGCGATAGATTGCACTAAGCTGAATCTCGTTTAGTAATTGTTACGCTAAGCCCGTGATTCATGCGAAGAGTAAGACCAGGAAGTGGTTCGATCTTCTGGTGTTTGATGACTTGAACGTCATAGTTTTGTAAGATCTCCACAACTATTGTCTTCATCAGAGACATAGCTAATTCCTTACCAAGGCAGCTTCTAGGACCAGCATTAAACGGTAAGAATTTGAAGGAAGGTTCATGCTTCAAGCTGCCTGTAGTGGAAACCCATCTCTCTGGTTTGAATTCATAAGCATCTTCTCCCCATACAGCTTTCATCCTCCCAAGCGCGTAAAGCACAATAATTATCTTGGAATTGGCATTGACATTATGCCCGCTTGGAAGCACATCTTTTTTGACAGAAGACATGCGTTGAAATGGAACTGGTGGGTATAACCTCATTGTTTCATACAACGCACCATGTAAATAAACCAGCTTGTTAACCTCTTCTGGACCAGTTTTTGATTTTGGTAGATTCTTGTTGATTTCTTGGCGAATCTTGGTCACCACTTTAGGGTATTCAGAGAGAAGCCAGAAGAACCAAGTGAGTGCAGAGGTGATGGTATCTCTCCCGGCAATGATGTAAGTCATGATGACATCTTTGAGGAATGTATCATCACTAGGGTTCAAGATCTCGTATTCTGTTGTGTCTAGCTTTATGTATGACGTCAACAAGTCTTCAAATTCTCCGTTTCTTGAGTGATGATTATTAACTCCTTGCAACCTCAACTCCTCTCTCTTAGCTGATATGTATTTGGTACACAGGCGACCGAAAATGGCATCAGCTTCTACCATTTTCTTCTCTAGTCCCAATCCCATCCATCTTTGTAGCTTCCACAAGAACCTTGGTTTTATATGTCTATACACAATCCCTTCTCCAGCCGCAGCAAGAGCCTTTGTGAACTCATTCTCTGGCATTTCGATGGAGAGACTTGTAGGATCATATCCAGTTATCATAACCATGGTTATATCGAAAGTGAATCTCCCGAACACATCTTGCAAGTCCAGGATCATCCCTTCCTTTGCAAAATGATCTAAAAGAGGCACAAGCCCGTTCTTGAGTTTACTTCTTGTGGCACTCACTGAAAGTCTGGGAAACCACTGGTGGCTGAGTGTGACTTGTGCAGCCTTCCTATAATTCTTCCAAAGCTCCGAGTCCACGTTGAACATAACATCTTTGAAAACATCAAAGACTTCTCTGAACTCAGGGCCTTTGGCGTAATTCAAGAAGTTTGAGTTTAATATATAGTGAATATTAGCCGGATCAACGGTGAACAGCATATCCATACCAGCCAGCAATGGACCCTTGAATTGAAATGTCAAGTTGGAGTTCTCGAGAAGCTCCACAGTGAAATCATAGATCCGGTGGAGCACAGTGAGCAGGCCCGGAAGCATCCCGATAAGGGGCCAGTTCGTCATAAGGAAGCTCTTCTTTTGTTTCTTGACGAAGAAGTAAAGTAAGATGATGAAGCAAACGATAGGTAAGCATATCAAAGCCATTAGGGAAGATTATTTTTGTGTATACAACTTGATTTACAAACTCTTGAGCTAAACTTCATTTATATACATTCCCACACTATAAAACCACGCACAGGGTGTCAAAGAAAGGGTAGAACCGCTTCTGTTGCACTTGTACCACTTTTACGTCACCGACAGCCACAGTAGCACAGCTTCTATAGTGACTCTCTCTCATTCGAATGCACAATTAATGTGTCGTGTAGATGCTAAACTGCCATGAATGGGTGGGAAGAACACGTACGGGAGTGTGCTTTGTTTTACTAAATCCACATAACCATATAGATCTTTCTATTTCACATATATGACAAAGGAGTTGCCATAAATGATAGCAGTGGCAGTGACTAGAAATCATGCTAAATACTCCCTCCGTTTCATATTAGTTGTCGTTCTAGGTTTATGCACACAAATTAAGAAAACATTTAATTTTACATATTTTCAAAATAAAAACACTATTACCAATACACCTAACCATATATCAACCAATAGAAAAATAGAATAGATAAAAATACCAATAAATTTTGCATTGAAAACCGAAAACGACACTTATTTTGAAACTAAAATTTTACTCCAAAACGACATATAATTTGAAACCGAGGGAGTATTAATTGAGAAATCACTTAATATATTTTTGATTATATATTGATTATTGGTGAACTCTTAAAGAATTATTATAATTTAATTATCTAATGATTTCAGTTTTTATTTATTTTAGTTAGATTTTAAATATAAAGTGATTCTATAATCCAATATCATTTTCCAAATAATCTACATAATATCATAAATAATTTAGGATAACAAATTATCGAGGAAGAGTAATAATGTTCGAACAATTTTTTTTATAAACTACATAAAATAATGAACAAAAAAATAATTTATAAAAATCAATAATGATTTTTAATATATAAAACACTATATTAATATATAAAGTATTATAATAACTACTAGTGTTTTATAAAGTTCATCTATGCTTTATAAATTGTTTAAATTTTTATAAACATTTATAAAACTACTTATCTTGCCTTGTCATATAAATTATTATAAGAGGTTATAAGTCATTTATAAATTAATTTATAAAATATAAAATTTATAAAATATAAAGTCATATATAAAGATTTAAAACTAATTCTCTTGATTTGATTAGGTAGCAGTATTTTTGTTTTTGCTTATTTAATTAAAATGTGAAAAGAAAAACTAACCATAGAATATATAAATAAAAATACCTAAAATTTTCTAACAAATTTTAAATATAGATAATTCGATGTAACTATTATTATAAAAATTATTTTGTAAATTATATTTTAGAAATTTATAATATACATAGAAAAAAATAAAGAAAAAAACTTAATATATTAATATCTCCAGACCTAGAAAAAGATTAAAAGGTGAAGTTTCTAGATATGGATGATATGGTGATAATGGAGCCAAAACCCGAAAAACATCACTAGCACCACATAAGAAAGAAAGGGAAGGATGAGAGGAGATGATTCTCATCGGTGCACAAGAGATCTCATCAACGGTGGTGGCAAAGGAACCAAACCCTAATCGCCTAAAGTATTATACTTTTATTTTTCTTGGATTATAGAACTTGGACCTATTTGATATCTTTAAATAGATATGTATGTAAGCTAAACCGGGTATTGTGGTCTGGTGGTAAAGGAATTTCAGCTGAGGTGGTCGCCATCACGAGTTTGAGCCCCGGCTACAACGGATTTAACATGGTTTCCGTTTGGTTTCCAGGACCTTCCTCACCAGTTTCGGTAGGACGCGGTAGAATAGTCGGAATAAATGAGAGGTTCGGATACCTGGATTATCAAAAAATATACGTACCCTATGACATGTTCTACAATCGCAATCTCACATTTCAATTTCATCTAATTGACTTTAATTTTTGTTTGACGTGTATGTTAAGTTCCCACTGTATATACAAAACAATTACATAATCTGCCAAGGTCCGAAACTATAAGATAATCATGTATTATATAATTAGGAATGAGCACACTATACATAAATTTTGATTTGATGTATTATTCATTTCAGCTTGATAAGAAAAATTGGAAATCTGTGAATTATTGAAACAGCAAATACTAAAAATTAATATCTATAAAAAACGAAGCAAATTATAAACATTAAAATTTTAAGTGGCGGATATCCGCTCCAACATATATATAAACATGTATATCTATGATTAAATGTGGAATTTTAAATGTATAAGTTTATATAGTTATTATTTTATAATATAATTTAATAAATTCTGTTTACAATTTTCTTATAGAAAAGTATTAAATCCAAAAAGAAAAGTAAAATCTTTATAAAGTTGTATTATTCTTTTAAAGATTTACTTGTGTTGAATAAAATGTATAAGACTTTCACAAATATTCATAAGTATTTATAAATATTTACATTTTTTTTGGATAACTGATTTTTCAGATATCCATATTTTTCTAAAACAAAGCAAACAAAAAAATTTAGATATTTGTAAAATCCGGTGCAAATGACAAAAATAGAAAATTCTGCTACTATTGGTTTTGTGCCCACCTCTAATTTATAATAATATTAAGCTAAGTCAGATGAAATGAAGCAAAGTGGATATTCCACACGTCCAAGATTCCTCTACATCTCAAGTTTCTTCTTATTCAGTTCCTTACTCTTTATTTTATACGCAAAAGAAATTATTTTATACACATTTATGTGTGTTTAGATGTGTGTATAATAACTGTAATCAAGACAAAACAACAAAGTACAGAAGTAGAGAAAGGAAGAAGATGGAGATGATTCTGAAGAAAGAGTACTTAGATTTGGTTCTTGTCCCATTTGGGTTAATCATAATTTTGTCTTACCATCTATTTCTTCTCTATAGAATCCTCTACTTTCCTTACCACACCATCATCGGTTTCATGAACATAGATAAATCCATTTGGGTCGAACGTATCATGCAGGCAAGTTCTCCTTCTCTAAAATCTTTTAAAATTTTCGCATTATCCGTTGTTAGTTCAACTGGTTAACATAAGAGTGCTGCAAGGATATATTTGGATTATCTACGAAATTATACTATTCTTCTTCTTTAAATAGTTAGTTCATTTGATTACAGGCAAAAAAAGATGAATTGGGTTGTGCTCTAACTGTTCTTTCGAGCAGCATATCAGCTTCAACGTTCATGGCATCCATTGCTTTAACACTGAGTTCACTAATCGGCGCGTGGATCGGAAGCTCACCGGTCAACATGACCGTTTTTACAGGACATTTTGTCTATGGAGACATAAGTTCAATCACAATGGTCATTAAATACACCTCTCTCCTCGTGTGTTTTCTTGTCGGCTTCTGTTGTTTTGTTCAGTCCACAAGATGTTTCTTACATGCAAACTATCTCATCACCACTCCTGGCAACGATATTCCACCAGAGATGGTGACTAGAGCCGTTTTGAGAGGTGGAAACTTTTGGTCGCTTGGTCTTAGGACTCTTTACTTGGCCCTTGATCTGTTGTTGTGGCTTTTTGGACCCATACCGATGTTTATTAACTCGGTTTTCATGGTTGTTTGTTTGTATTATCTCGACACGAACTCGGTGGTTCAGCCTCTTTACCACCGGACTTTCGAGGCGGAGCAGGTTGTCAAGAGAATGAGAGGTGTTTTGCCTGATCCGTTGACTTTTAGATGTAATTGAATACAAAATTATTTGATTATTCATCAATTTGCCAACTTGGAAATTTCCATCGTTTTAATATAACCAAGTGGTATATTTTCTATAGTTGATTATATTAAAACTTTTAAATTATGGGAAATTCGTAAGAAATTAATCAATTATTGCATGAGATTTGAGAAAGCCGTACGGAACATGTTTCGGGAACGTCTCTTCTTTGTGTGTTTTAATTATTTGCACGATAAGGCATTAACGAAAAAAAAAAGTGAGCTGTTTAATTCATTTCTTGGAAGCAACTACTTAGACATTTTCCCTAGCTTTGAAAACAATTATTATTAGGCTGGACACATATATTATTGCACATTAGTTTTCCACTTGTCTTACAAAAAAAAACAGCTTGGTGACATACTGACATAAAAGTTTTTTCTCTTAACAGTCACATGATTAATTGAATATTGCTCATGCATTCTCACGTAAGTTGATATGATTTTTTCTATAAAGTATTAGACAAATCTCTTAACATTTACACCAAAAAAAAAAAAAAGTATTAGACAAATATTTATAAGAGAAGTTCATTATTCAATGGGGGAAGTTGGTTGGAAATTTCAAACTTCTGTCATGAAATATATGTAAAATATGAACACTGGTCTAAATTAGGACCATTGTTTACGTAGATTTATAATCATTTAAATTATGAACAAAATTAAAGGGAAAATCAGATTACATCACTCACAAAGAAATACTAACAAAGTTTACAAAATCAGCGAAGAACCAACAATTTGGTTATTTTCCCTTTTGTAATTATTTGCTTTCTAACTAAATTTGATAAATCGATTTCTGAATATTTAGTTTTTTTGTTGAACTAGATTTACTTTTCTAATTATTTAGCTATTTATATATCCTTTTGGAAAAAAAATACAAATTAATCATTCCTATTATGATTTTGATACTGTATTTTTATAATGTATATACTATTATATATTTGTTTTAGTTAAAAAATAGACATGTGTCAAAATGTTATGAACTAGCATATAGCATAATAATTACAAAATTACAGACATCAAACTCTACATATGTTTGGTATAGTTCGTCTAGGTTCTGAAGTCAAAAAATTTAGTTGATAGGGATCCCAAAGTTTGGTAAGCAGCCACTGTTACATTAAACTCGAGCATTTACTCAAAACAAAGAAACAACACAGCATTCTGGAAAAAAAGAAAAGAACAAAAAGGAATTTGGATCTGGAGTGTTATGGAGACTAAGGTTGATGAAGAAGCTTGTGGGTCAATGGTGCTGGTGGCACGATCAAAGCAGAGAAAGTTCCACTGTTGAAGGCTATAGATAAGACTTTTAAGACAAGAGCTCATCTAGCTAACCACTTACCTACAGGGACAGTTCTCGTTCACCAGGTCTTGTCGCCGATTTTCACAAACGGTTTGCATCTGCGGAAGCTTCACTGATTCTTACAGGGAAGTTGAATGGAACTGTTTGCTATGGACTTGCCACAACCAATGGTTACTGGATAATCGATGGCAAAGCCGTTCTTCTTAAAGAACGTTCCAAAAGCTACAGACAACAGTTTATAGACTTTGCACATCCATTATGACTTGAATGGAACTGTTTGCTATGGACTTGATCAGAATGTGGTAAACTGTTCCTTCCCCGAACCATCAGCGGAACTTATGGAGCTTCTCAACGCTTGTGTAACTTTTTTTCCTATTCGACATGTTTGTTTCAGCTCTCTTCATCTAATCTCCTTGTATTTAGATCTCCAAATCTCTGAGAAGAGACTCTGAAGCTTCTCCAACGATCGTTTTATCCAATATGTGACCTATAAGAACCTTCCATGTTCCTTTATTTGGAATACACCCATCAGCCACTATCTCGTTAACTAACTGAACCGCTTTCTGAAACTCACCCTTTTTGCACAAACACTTCACTAGAGAATCTAATGTCTCAACCTCAACCGAGATGCCTCTACTCCTCATGCTTAGATACAGAGTAAATGCGCGAGTTGGATAACTTGTACAAAGACCTCGGACTACTTCATTACTTGTCTTAACATGGATGTTCCAAGTTAAACGATTTGGAGTTATTCCTCCAAGAATCATCTCGTCAAGGAAATTGGCAGCTTCACGAAACTTACTGACAGCACAGAACCCACTGATTACTTTCCCATATAATCCAGCATCAGGTTTCAACCCCTGAAGATTCATTCTATCGAGAAGCTCAACAGCTTCTTGAATCTTTTGCTCTTTGCAGAGACCAGTGATCAGAGTGCTATAGGTTACCATGTTTGGCCTACATCCTCTAGCCATCATCATCTCAAATAATTCCATGGCTTGCAAAGGCCGCCCATCTTTACAAAGACCGTCCATTAAAGAACTGTAAGTGAAAACATTCGGCTCAATGCCTTTACTTTTCATCTCTTCTAGGAATCTCATTGCTTCCTCAACATTTTTCGATCCACACAAACCGTGAATCATAGAAGTATAAGTAACAACAGTTGGTGAACAGTCTTTCTCAACCATCTCTTCAAACAACTTCTTCGCCTCATCTACCCTCCCGAACCGACACAACCCACTAATCAAAGTTCCATAAGTGTAAGAATCCGGATCACACCCTCGTTTAGGCATTTCAAGAAATATCTTAACACCAGCATCCACCGTCTTCTCATTTCTACACAGGGCTTTAATCAAAACATTGAGAGACGCAACGGTAGGAGGCAAACCAATCTCTCTCATGTTCTTGTAAAACTTAAAAGCCAACTTTAACTGATTCTCTTCCACAAGAATAGCAAGAACAGTAACGTACCCCTTGTGGGTAGGATGACAATCAAAATCCTTCATCTTGTGAAAAACCCTCAAAGAATCAAACGGCCTGTGAACCCTACCGTAACCTCTGCATATCGAAAGCAATACATCTTCACTAACAGCACAGTTCTCAGACTTCATTCTTGCAACAAGATCTTCAGCTGCTTTGAATTTATTAGCGGAGACCAACCTCGAGACCATATAACTAAAGGAGCTCTGGTCGTGTAAGAACCCATTAGCGTATTCTAATGTTGCGGAGTCGAAAACCGCAATCAACTTCTCCACGTCCTTTTCGGCTCTCATCAGTTTGATAACCTGTGAAGACGTGATGTCTTTTGACCACTTGAACATCTTCTCTTTGCTGCTTCCCATTACTTAAAAAAGGTGACGCCTTTCTACAAGAAAGAGAGTAATAAAGAAACCCATCTAAGCATTACGTCGAACAGTTGGTGGGCAATAGTGTTTCTACAAGCCTCAAACACAAAATTTATCAAACACAGGCCAGATAAATCATTTGATCACTAAAATCTTACGATAGAGAGCAATCAACAGGTAAAGATGAAGATTTCAATTAAAAAAAATTCTCGGCTGTCTCTGAAAATTACGCGGGTTGATGATGATCCAAATACTTCTCTTGGGTATATGATCCTCCTTGTTAACTCACCAAAATAGAGTGTTGCAGCAGTGAAACTTGATACGAGCTTGATGGTGGATGAAATCGCCGGAGAAGAACCGCTAAGACCATCTCCAATAGTTTACTCTATTTTTTACACTAAAATAGAGTGACTCTATAATAGAGTTGGGGTTTACTCTAATGTTACTCTATTTTAGAGTGAAAAATAGAGTGATGAACAAAAAATAAACAACTTACTCTATATTTGGAGTAAACCTATTTTTCACTCTATTATAGAGTGAGAAATAGAGTACCATTGGAGCATTTTTACTCTAAACTCTATTTTAGAGTGAGAAATAGAATGGGGTTGGAGATGATCTAACCGGCGACTTAGCTTAAGGTTTATAGAACGGAAAGAAAACACGGGTGGCTTTTCCGATGCGAGACTTTAGAGAGTCTCTGAGTGATTTAGAGAGTCTCTGAGTGATTTAGAGAGTCTCTGAGTGATTTAGAGAATCTCTCTACTATGCAACAGAATCTATAATTATTTATGTATTTTCAAATTATAGATTGCCAACTGCCTAAAATAAAACGTATATTTTTATTTAAAACTAAAAATTATCTGTTTATCTAAATAGCATAAATTTTAAAATTTGTAACATTATAGTCACTTCAAAGGCATAAAAAATGTATAGCATAAAAAGATAAAGCAATTTGATAAAATGTTTTAAAATCTAGAAAAGTATATGAGCACAGAAGCTGCAAATCAAATATGGATATGTAACCAATAAAAAGAAGGAAATTATCATAAATATTCATACCTTCAAATCCAGTAATTTTAGAAAAAAATCAACTTTCTTGTGACTATCACGTTCGTAGATTTGAATACCACTCAACACAATGTTAATAAGAGGAAAAATATCTACAGAAATTTATTTACACTATTACTATTATATTCAAAAGAACAAAACATTATACGAAACAGATAAATAAACAATGATGATGATGTGGAAATTCAGACGGCCAATACTCACTCTGTCTCTTCAGCCATACACTTTAAGATAAGATGGGTCCTACAGTCATCCAGCCTAAACCAATAATCTCACGATTCTTATCTAATCTCATCTCTCCTCACCGTTAGATCATATTACACTACCGATCCCACTTCCATAACATAGACCGCGAAACACGTGATCACGAAGTAATCCACTCTTGAAATACGCGAAAACCACATACTTCGCTTCCTTCCCTCTCACTGTCACAAACTCATCGTTCCAAAAAAAACCACTGAATCAATCAATCAATCTCGAAGATGGAGTCACGCGTGCTGTTACGCGCCCCAGTCACCGGAGTACCGCAACTGAGACGACCGATCGGAGCGATCCACCGCCAACTCAGCACTGCGTCGTCGTTCACGGCTTTCGCTAAGCCGATCGGATCAATCGGAGAGGGAGGGAACCTGATCTCCGGTCGTCAGCTCCGGCCGATTCTCCTTCTCGATAGCTCGCCGGAGAAGAGAGAGATTCTCAAGCCGGTTAGAGCCGCCGCTGCCGCAGGTGGTGATTCAGCTGGGTAAGCAATGAGGTCCGTTTCTGGCTCACTCAGTGTTGACTCGTTTGACTCGAGTGATCTGACTCGTTTTTTTTTTTGCAGGGAGACGAAAGCTGGATTCCTCGGGAAGTATCCGTGGCTTGTCACCGGATTCTTCTTCTTCATGTGGTACGTGCCACTCACACGCTTTGTGGCTTTACCGCCAAAGTTTAATAACGTGGATTTACGGTTTTACCCTTTGTTTATTACAGGTACTTCTTGAATGTGATTTTCAACATCCTTAACAAGAAGATCTATAATTACTTCCCATATCCCTAGTAAGTAAAATAAATTTTATTATTTTTGACATAAGAAAACATATTTACATTTACTTACATTGATATTTATATTTATATTTGTGTATCTCCATTTGATTATCTGTAAATTATTGTAAAGGTTGTTAATTCACTATATTTAAAAAAAATCGGTTTAATGTTTTATATATGATTGAGAATCATATAGTTTTGGTCCAGTTTAGAGTCGAATCTGAATAATGTTGTGGTATCAAGAGAATCCATTGTGCTGGTCCAATTCAGATATGGTTCTCTGTTTTCTTGATTTACTATTTTTTTGTAAAATATTCTATAATTTCGTTTAACACCCAAACAAATTACACTTTTTCTTTTCAATTTAATTTGCATTACATAAAATGAAGAGAATCCATTTGTTCTTTTCTTTTGTTTAAATATTTGTTATGTTTTCAGTTTTGTTTCGGCTGTTCACTTGTGCGTTGGAGTTGTCTACTGCTTGTTGAGCTGGTCCGTGGGCCTTCCTAAACGTGCCGTAAGTTCTTCTCTTCATAGCTCATCACAGTTTTCATTAGTTTGTACGTTATAACGAACAAAAATTAATAAAATGTGGGGGCGTTCCGAGAATCGAACTCGGGACCTCTCGCACCCAAAGCGAGAATCATACCACTAGACCAAACGCCCAATTGGTTATTATTTTATGTTATACTTTTGTTAACCTTAGTTTATGTCTATTGCAGCCAATTGACTCGAACCTCCTCAAGGTATTGATACCAGTTGCAGTCTGTCACGCCATAGGCCATATCACTAGCAATGTTTCCTTCGCAGCTGTCGCTGTCTCCTTCACTCACACCATCAAAGGTACTCAGTTTATTTTCAAAACCATTTGATACTAATCCATACATATAACAAAACCTAACGTTTGTATATCCTGTCCAAAACGCAGCGCTGGAGCCATTCTTCAATGCATCTGCTTCTCAGTTCCTTCTAGGACAATCAATCCCCATAACACTATGGTTGTCCTTAGCTCCTGTTGTTCTCGGTAACCACTCAAATTAAGCTCATGTCTATCTTTGTTCTGTCCTAAGTTTACTGGATTAACCTTGAGGAAAATCGCAGGAGTTGCAATGGCTTCGCTAACTGAGTTATCATTCAACTGGCTCGGTTTCATCAGCGCAATGATATCAAACATCTCTTTCACTTACCGAAGCATCTTCTCCAAAAAAGCCATGGTTCTTGATTCTCTTCTTCCCGCTCCTTATTATAAGTCTCTCAAGTTTCCATGTTGAGATTAGGATTGTGGTTTTTTTTTTGGGCAGACTGATATGGACAGTACAAATGTTTACGCTTACATCTCCATCATTGCTCTCATCGTCTGCATTCCTCCTGCCATCATCGTAAAGTCTTTTGAATCCACTCAAATTATTTATTATCAGTTACGTGTGAGTCAAGCAACTTATTTATTAGAGCTATTGGTTTATCTAATGGCTTAGGTTGAAGGGCCTCAACTGTTGAAACACGGTTTCAGCGACGCAATTGCTAAAGTGGGAATGACCAAATTCATCTCTGATCTCTTCTGGGTTGGAATGTTTTACCATCTCTACAATCAGGTAAATGTCAATTCACTTTTTAAAAAAGTTTCGTATCATTAATCTTAAAACTAAAGAAAAAGCCACATACGGTTGCAGTTGGCTACTAATACCTTGGAGAGGGTTGCACCATTGACTCATGCTGTTGGAAACGTTCTGAAACGTGTGTTTGTAATCGGGTTCTCCATCGTTATCTTCGGTAAAGAGATTACTAACTTTTTTCTTTCTTTCTGAGGCTTAACTACAGATGGAGATGGTAAATAATGAAATAATTAATGTACTTTGAAAATGATTAATATTTGCAGGAAACAAGATATCGACGCAGACAGGTATCGGAACTGGAATAGCCATTGCTGGTGTTGCACTCTACTCTATCATTAAGGCCAAGATCGAAGAAGATAAAAAGGTCAATTCATTCATTATTCATAGTCATTTTCTTAAAAAACTTAGATTAGTAACACTTATATATATTGTAATTTGAGGAAAAGATGATTAATGTGAGAAATGGATTTTCTTTTGCTTCAGAAAGGAAAGACGGCGTAGAGAGCGGTGGTCAACGGTTGCATAAACAATTCTTCCGGTGGATCCAAATATATTTATATAATAAAAGAACCAAAATGCAATAGTATGTTGTATGGTACAATCAACCATTGTTTTCGAGTTTTTTTCTCTTTTAAATAATACATCATATTGTTTTTTTCTGCCTCTTTTGTTTCCAATGGAGAACAGTGTTACCATTTCTTCTACATTGTTATCATCTTGACAGATAAAAAGCATAATAACGTATATTTTTATTGCTCTTTTTCTTGGAGCTTTTACTCATCATCGTGGATTACAATTTTTTCTTGGTAGTTTGTACGGTTATATGTAGCATTGTTGATTGTTTTAAAAGGATTCATATAATAAATATAAACATATGTATGAGATGCTCCAACTTTTTCGTTGCTATTAAAAAAAGAAAGTAGAACATATACAAATGCACCGAAAATTTGTATATGTTATGTATCCTTGAGTTTTCTATGGTGAGCTGTGTACAAACAAAATATTTTAACTTCGTCTTTTTTTTTTGTAAATGTAATATTTTTTCCTATACTCATCCAACGTAATTAATTCCTCTAAAGGAGTGTAACATCTTTATACTTTCGGTGATCGATCATTCAAATTGCTTTTCCGCAAATCAAGGAACAAAACTAATGCATTCTCATCAACTTTAATTTTGTTTTACCCAACGTTTGGTAAAGTATGAATAACTATTCTAACCAATTAATACCACCAAACGTTTGGCAACGGTGCACCATCATATATAGTCTCTACTCGACCAACATAAACTCAAGAAGAATGGGTCGATCAGTAAATCTCACAGCCTTCCTCTCTTTCAACTGCTTCATCATTTCATTCTTTCTAACGCAAACACAAGCAACAAACAGCCAAACCATAACCGAACTTACCGATACAAACCGTAATATACCGGTGCCGGAGAATAACCCGAGCACAACAGGTGGGGAAGAAGAGCAAGAGCAAGAGCCAGTCTTTGTCCGAGATACAGGTCATGGTTATGGTCTATATGGTCGTCACACGAACAATGAAGAAGATAACTCAAACGAGAACGACTATAACGATCAGTTTTACTATAGAAGCGACGCCTTTGGAAACCGCAATGGTAGATTCTAAATAAAGAGATTGGTATTTATGTTTCGTTTATTATTTTGAGTTTTTTTGTCGTTTTGGTTACATGTTTTGATTGGCAGCTCTTAAAATGATATAAAGACACGAGTTTTGATTGAAAAAATACCAACTTAAATTTCTACTTCCTTTTGCTACTTTTTCTCTCATCAATATTCTTATTAAAATTGTTGATATTACTGTTAACTGAATTATAAAAATCAACATATCTAAAGATATATCAACCAAAACCATATATGATAAGTACCTTTTATTGTCTAAAATAGCTTCAAGTTTAAAATGCTGGAAAAATTACGATTGTAATTAATTTGTAAGCTGCTAAAGAATCAAGTCCAAAAGGTAGTAATGTTCATTCTTGAGTTGTACATGAAAAAAAATTAAGAGATTTTTTTTTTTATAAATGAAAGCAAAAAGGCTTAGCGTGCTCGTTAATTGATGGTCAAATATTAGCAACACACTTTTCAAATGTAAGAGAATAAGTATAATCCGCAAAAATAAGGTAATTTGGATTACCTCACTTTATAGGCATCTTGGAACAACAACAGCAACATCAGAGAGAGAGAAAGAGAGTGAGAGCATGGAGTACCAACAAAGGATCGAACACCGGTCCCAAGGGTCTTAGATAAAGACACCAACCACTAGGACAAGATCCAATTTGGTGTTGACTACCTATCATGTTATTATTTAACTTTACCGATATTGCTTCCGTCAAATTAAATCCAGTAGAACATAACCAGACTAGCCTGATTAAAACTTACAAGGACATACTTATCCTTCGGAAACTACACAAGTTTTTAATTAAAGAAGAAGAACCATCAACTGAAACATACAAAATTTTGTTATGACGGGATAATTTTATGCTATGAAAAAGGCAAAACACTTGAACAGAACATTAAGTATAGAAAATAATTTTAAAACAAAACACAGAGCTCGTACATACCAACCAAACAAACCATATTGATTAGGGATGAGGCCAGTAAGGGAACTTTGGTAGAACTCAATATATCTTCCTCAGCGAAAAACGAATTGCAACGGTTGATGGTGATATCGTAAATTCCAAAGTTGTATCCCGAAAAAAAATAGATGCAATTAGCTCTGAGACCAGGATGCGAGCTAGCTCGGACACATAAAGGTTCAACATGTCCAAGAAAGATACAAAGATCTCCAATGTCGTCTGTGTAGAACAATTGATTTTTCTTCTTTTCTAGAGGATGATCCTCTGCTCTAAACACCATGAACTCCACTGTTCTGCTTGTGACTTGCTTCAACCCCTTTGTAAATCTCATATTCTTCATAGAAAAAAACTGGAAACATATGGGAAACTCATATCAAAACAATAATAATAATCCATGCTTGTTACTAAAGCAAGAAAACAAGTTGTTTATTTATTATTATTTAGTTTTTTGGTAAATTGGGAGGAGTTAATAGGTCCCGGATTGTTAACGATGGAAATCAAACTAGAACACAATGAAACCAATTTTTTGTGCTAAACAACTAGCTGAACGTACCGTTGGTAGCAAAAGTTCAACGTTTGTTTGGATCCCTAGTCGGAATATATTATCAGGACCGGATTTGAGCATAGGCAAGTGAAACATTAGTTTTGGCCCTTAAAAATTTTTAAAAGTTTTTTATATAGGTATAGGTCTCTGAATTTTTTTTAATTTTTTTTTCCAAAAGTTCTTAACAAATGTTTCAGATTCTTATAATCTCAGATCCGGCCCACTATACTACAGAGTACGGACCAGCAATTAAAAGAAAAGAAAGAAGAAAAAGTAGAGATATACATACCATTTGACGAGGAATTGTTCACCTGAAGGTGCCTCCAAGAAGTGTACTGTCTTGGTAAACGTACTTACATCCAACTTGTTCTCATTCAAATGCTTTGGTGATTTCTTGTGTTTGTTTCTCAAGTTCTCAAGCGTATGCTCTAATAGAGATGAAGAGTACAAGCCTCGGATAATAAGTTTACATTAAAAACAGTATTAAGAGAAAATTAATTTTAACTAGAATTTGACAAAAAAATTGAGTTTTAATATTGAATCGCACTATCGATTTATTGAGTTTAACTGGTTTTTAACCAAGTTTTCAAGTTATACTCAAATCCGTTTTTTAGTATAATCGGAATCGGTTAGAAGGGAGAGTTACAATCTGACTAGTCCAACCGGACAGTTTGATCCAATTTTTATAACTTTGCTTTTAACCAAAAAATCTTTGTTGCTTTAAACCAAAAAATTATCTCGCGTTTTAAAAGCTTAGAATCAAAATTTAGTCATAATTTAAAACTCCGACTAGAACATAAACATTATTTCTGTCTTATTCAACCTAAATTCATGTAGAGATTTTTTCATTAACAACAGTTTGCAATCTCTCTCTATATTTAAACATTCTCTTGTTCTCACCATCACACATTAATATGTCTCATAACAAAACAAAGACAAAGCTAAATCAAGAATTTTTGATACTCTTGTGCAACACCATGTACATGATCATTGAGAGTACAATAGGAAGAAAGATCACAATCCTCTTAGGGGCCCGAACAGCAAAACTATCAACGCAGCAACCTTCTTCAACAATCGTCTCAAGCTTTGGCAAGTTTGCGAATTGTTGTTGATGTTTCTGGTGGGATACAATAAGCCTTGGTGATACCTCTCCCCATGTTTGAACAAACCTCATTCCCTTGGCCATCTTTATTCTTCTTTCACCCGACAGAAGGGGAAACACTTAGTTTGAGAAAGAAAAACTACTGTGTTCTTTTTTTTTGCGGATGAGGAGGGAAGAGGAAGATTGAAAGGTGGTTTTGACTTAATGAATGAAATATCTTTGAATAGATGAAGGACTTGGAGGTGGATATGAAGTGGAGGAGACCAATGAGAGAGGTTAAATAGAGAGACTAAAGGTGACAAATATGGAAAATGAGAAGAAAGCATGAATGTTTTTCGGGATACCGAAGAACAAAAATGTGCGGTTTAGAGATCGCCAATGATGCATTCTCTAACATGCTTTTGTTAGATTTGCTAAATTTAGAAACTCTAAAAACAGGTAGTACCCAAATAAATCCGTCACATTAGAGGTTTAAGACTTCAAAAAGGGTCAAACAATTATCTTCAGAACCCAAAAAAACAAAAGGTCATTATCCCACAGAGAAAACAAAGGAACCTTATCAGTTTTCTAGAACTATAGGCTCATAAATTTGTTATATACTACCTATATCTACAACCAAATGAATTACAGTGTTATATATACAATAGTGAATATAAGACATCTAGATTTATAATAAACGAAAAATATGCCGAATAAATGATATAAAGGAATTACAGTGTACATTTGTAGTATCATCAATACATTGCATATTTTGATATAATCAAAAACATAGGGAGCATCGTATAGTTAACAAATGTCAAATTATGTACTAAACAGAACTTGAGGGACCGTGTGTAACAAATAATAATATATGAGTAAAGGATATACACGTTATAAAAGGATAGTCGATGCTAGGAGGTTTAGATTCCGGAGGGCTGTTCTTTGCAATTTTAAAGAAAGCTTTATGTCAATTTTCGATAGCGAGGCTTACTCAATTGGTGGAGAAGGCACAAGAAATGGTTGATTCGGTTAAACCAAACAGAAACCACCAATGAAAAGAGAAAGTTACTTAACTCACTTATATAATACAAAGAGTCAAAAAAGTATCAAAAGTCGTGGAAGCACCGTCGACTATTGGTTAAAACCTATACACCTATGTTTAAGATTCAATTCAAAAACCGTTTGTTTTGGTTATTTGTTGTTGAAGAATCATATCTATCCAAAAATATTCTTTATTCAAAAACCAACTTTGCTAGTCGCTCTATAATGTAGGCATACCTCGGGAGAATCTAGAAGCTAAAAACTATGATTAAACGCAATAGCCCCGATTTTCGAGGTACAGCTGCCTACTGACTTTCTCGACGCCGGCGAAGGCTCTGTCCGCCGGCGTCGGGTCCTCTGTTCTCTGCTTGTCTCCGTTCTCTGCTCGTCTTCGCCTTCCTCTCATTCCACCATCGTCGTCATTGTTCGTGTGTGTGTGTTCGTCGTTCTTTCTGGCGTAGTCTTTGTCCTTCTGATTTTCACCTCTCTCGCTGTCAACCACTCTCCCCTGAGACCGGTTCCTATGGTGAGAAAAGTCGATTTGTTTATGCTTTCTAGATCTCCTTCTATCGGATCTGTAATTTTTTGGGGGGCTCCCCATCTCCATCTCCTCTCCTCCTTGAGTGCCATCTGCAACCTCCGGGATTTACCATCGCTCTGCATCTGTTACTCCGTTTTAAATGCTGGACAAGTCTCATCCGCCGAGGTAATCACATTCAACACCTTTAGATCTGCGAATCATCGCTCAGAAATATTATCTCTCATGCCGGGTAATGTGCCTTGCCGCTCGCCATCATTTCACCCTCCTCACCGAGGAGGAGTCTTACTCCGACGAGACCCTCCACCGCGCCCTGTATTTTTTCCAGAAGACCGGAGATTTGCACCTTCATCCTTCCATCCAACTGTCAGCCTAGTTTCAAAGCCCATTTTATGGGGTAAGCTGTTCTCTTTGACCAGTTTGCTAAGAGTTTCCGATGGATTCATTGGGGTTTTTACCGAAACTATTATGTTCACAACGTTACATCTCTCTTGCTCGAAGAGTATATTAATGTTCTCTTTACTGGTGGGTTCACTGGGTACGTCTTTTTCACTATCATCGATATCACCATCATCATCAAGTGCCTTCTCTTTGAGAAGTGTTTTACCTTCTGCTCAAAAGCAAAGGTGTATTTCCAAGTCTATAACCGTCTTGCTATCTTGTGGAGCGGTCCGTTTGGGGCCTGAAGATGCAGCGGATTTCGTTTCGACGATATTCCGAGGTGCGGACTGGATATCAACGTCACTATTCAATGTGACTAAGTTGCAACTTTCCGGCTTTGCTGTGGTTTTGGTTTTGACGCACTCAAGCTTTGCCTTGAGTTCGCTGTCGTCTTATCTTAGAGGTTTCTCTACTCCTATCATGTATGTTTTATGGTTTTATGCTTGTAGCGCTTTGAACTCTTGTAGTCCGAATCTTTAGCTTTATAATGAAAGTGGTGTTCCCAAAAAAAAAAAAAAAAAAAAAAAATGCAATAGCCAGTAAAGTGATTAGTCTAAGGTTAGACTTGGACATAATCATTATAGGCTTATTATATACATAAACAACCACAATAATGAAATAGCTTATCCAACTCCCCTCATGCCTACAAATACGTGTGTCCAGCTTGTTAACATGAACCATTATCCATATCTACGCAATACTTTTAATATAATAAGGTTTATGCTTTTGTAAGCTAATGTCGAGTGTAACAAGATAATACATATCAACACTCTTAGCACATGACAATATATGAAACAATGGCAATTTGAATATGCTCAATTATGATGAAACAGTCAAACATCACTTTTACACCAAGTTGCCCATCTAATACTAATTGTCTAATACTAATATAGTTTGTCTGTCAAGTGAAAGCAGCTTACTGTTCAAAGAAAGCATAAAAGTTGCTCAAAGAAGTTTAGCACAACAAAAAAAAAGTTTACTCGTTTTTTTTTCCTTCAATAACTTTTACGCAAATGTATTTCTCATACCTACAAATATTCACATAAAGTATACAAAGCTGAAGACTTGCAAGGAAAGACATGCCAAAAAAAAGCTCTTACATGACATAAGTAATTTGTTGATATATGATTGTGTGATCCGCAATAAGCATATGCTCCCAAGAAAAAAAATTGCTAGCAGAGGTTGTAGTAGGCAACAAGATTGGTTTCTGGATTCATCATTCATCAAAACTGGATTTAGTTCATTTTCTTCTTCTTCTTCTTCTTCTCCCCATCAAAGCTTTTATATGTGATATGAAACTGAATCGTGCCATCGGCTTCCCTAACGAACAATCAAAACAGCAAAGAAAGTCGTGAACATAAGACATATGATCAATCTATGATGATCACAAATGCTTAAGTAATCATCAAGTTATAAGCAACAATGCAAGACAATAAGTCTTTCTTTAACCTTAGCAGAATAGAAGATCATATACCTCGGATACGGCTTCTAAACCCTTCAAGCTAAAAGGAGTTCATTTCAAGACAATAAGTCTTTCTCTTAACCAACATCTTAACAGCACTCTCATAAGGCTCCTCGAAAGCCGCCGAAGATATCCAATTCACATCAGACACATCCTTCTTCGACTCACTAGGCCTTATCGCCACTAAAGTCGCACCCTTTAACACAGTCCCATCAGGCAACTCCAAACTCGGAGCATACCAAAGTCTCATGTTCAAGGCAGGCACAAGGGTCCTCTTAGAAGCAGACGAAGCTGACAATGGCTTCACCCTAAGCTCCTCAAGCTGATCCTTGTTCATACAAAGCACACCTTGCCCATCAGAATCAGTGAGTACTAAGCTCTTCAACGTCTTGTGCTCGGAGATTATCGGTTGTAGCAAGTAGTGTCGTGCTGATGCAGCAATCAATGAGCTGATCGTCCATACAACACGAAGCTTTAGACCTCCGTTAGTGTAAAAAGATTCCGGTATACTCCCATTATCCTCTGCCTCTGGAGATTCAATGGATTGAGAAATTTGGTTTAGATTCGGTTGAATCACTGAAGAAGCGCCGAGAATCGCGCAGTTATCTAACGTTGAGCCAAACTCAGCTCTCCATTTCAACAAGACTCCTTCGTCTATCCCTAGCTCGCCGCTAGGTAGCTCGATGCGTAAGTAACGAATCTCCTCGAAGCTTCTCAGAACCTGCGTGGGAGAATGGTGCGTGACGCTGCCTTGTTTGCTCATAAGGAGAGAAGACGCAGAAGAAGATCGATTCGTGCCGAGTAACTGACCTAAAGCTTGCAACGGCTTGACAATGCCGCCGATGACGAGGTTAAGTACGGCGGAGAAAGACGAGGATGCGGCGGCGGAGGAGGGGGGTTTGAGAGAGGAGTTATCGTCGTCGGAGATGACGCAGTCGACGCGGACGACGACGTTTTGGACTTGAGGGACGAGGGAGTGGAATCTACGGGAGACGAGGGAGCATCGGCCGAGGGATTTGACGTCGGAGATTTTGTTGAGGACGAGGAGGAGGATTGAGTCTGGGAGATGATCCAAGTGGTCGATTTGTTCTACGGCCATAGATTGGATCTTGGGTTCGGGTGGGGGGAGTTTCTAGGGTTTCGGAGAAGATAACGCCTGATGAAGCTTCGAGAGAGAGAGAGAGATGGAAATGGTGGGAGGAAACAGATCCACGAGTTTTGTATCTGTTTTAAGCGCGTGAAGGTAGCAGAGCGCGTGTGACGTGTGAAGAGGAAGAGAAAAGCATATTATCGAGTGTGTTTTTTCCCAACAATATAATTAATTTAGAAAAATTCATTTAGATAACTCTTTTTAGTTTGTTTTTAACAAAAATAATTTTTTAAAGAATAAAATAATTAAATAATTTTTTTTAAGCTAAAAAATTTATTTATATACATTTATATCTTTAGGGTTTACTAATTTAGATTGTAGGGTTTAGAGTTAAGGGATGGGTTTGAAGATAGAGTTTCAAATTTAAAAAAAAAAATTGAAAATTTCAAAAACAAAAAATGCTATTTTGATTATATTATTTTTTTAGAGCTATTTTTATAATAAAAACTTAAAAATAGCTATTTAAGAGAATTGCTCATTAATTTATATGAGCATGTATTTTGCGAAAAAGAAAATTTGTTATAACTCGATATATACAGATAACGGACTTTAAAATCCTATGCTCTTTATTTTTTCTAAATATTAATAAATAAAAATATTTATTTACAAGAGTGGAATTAAGAAAGAAAACAATTCTCATAAAAAGAAATAAAATAAATCAGAAACAGGAAATAAACAAAGTCAAAACCAAAAATAAAAAAACAGATGCATAATGCACTCCTGAGTCGTGACTAAACAAGTCATCGGATGTATATTGCGATAGGTGCGAATTGGAAAGCCATGTGCACGTTGTTGTGTCATGCGTTTCGCATGCACGCCTAGGCGTTTTCTTGAAGATGCACCTTCACTAAATCACTAGTGAGAAACATCCGAGTTTTTTGCATAACAATCGAGATCATGCGGTCAATGCGGTCACTAGCTTGGTATATAATTTACACTATTTTATATTAAAAAAATCATTAGTTTATGATAATGTTATTTAAAACATATTTGGATAGACAACAAATCATATGGGGCGTCACGCCTCACCATGTTTGGCTTGAGCAATTATAGAGACAAACATAAGTTTGTTCATGATTTCATGTCCCATATTACTATCTAAATACACATGCAAACACGTGTGCGCATAAGTTATTTCATCCCATACATTTGACAAGGAAATTTATGAATACATGCAGTCTGGTGATGAAACTAAAAACTTATGTCACTATTCAAAAAATTAATAAAGAATATTTTTAACATTATATTATAAATATTTTATTAATACGTACAAATGAAAATAAGTTACATTTCTATAAGATTATTTTTATTAATATGTACAAATTAAAATAAATTACAGTTCTTAAGCTTCGAATTCCAAATCTCTAAAATAGAAATTATTATGAATGTTATCAGAATTTTTTAAATCCAATTCTTATTGCAAAGTCTAAAAACTAATTGAAAATTAAAAATTCATATTTTCACACACACCTTGAGCATAGCTTTCCATATTTGTGGTAAATCCTGTAAAAGTACCCTTTAATTTTTTTTCATATGATGCTCATAAAAATGATAGTATATTGTAAATAAATTTTTTTACCTGATCAATAAATTTAAAGTTTCATCAAAATAATAGTACTTTATTTAATAATAATAACTAAATAATTTTTTATTAAATTATTATTTGGAAAATGAAAAACAAACTTATTTATAAACCATAGTAGTAAATATTTAATAATAATAAATAGAATTAGTTCACATATTTTCTATTGTTGAATTAATATTTTAAAATATTTTAAAATTACATATAAAGTAATACATAAAAGACAGAGGATTCAGGATTATATACGTATAGATATAGTAATAAAAAAAATCAATGACATGAATTGTTTTTTTACACACATTGCTGAGGATATAAATTAAATAATCGAATCTGTTTATAAAGATAAAAATATTTTTGTTTATTATAAAATCATCATAAACGACAATGTCCACCAGGTCCTCCAAAGGTAAGAGTCTCTCTCGAATCAAAATCTACATACTTAAGAAACATTACAGCATAACACTTAGGATTATCAACATATAACTCGATCTCGTTGGAATTAATATCCACTACTGTATAATCCTGAAGAACATATTTAAGTTGTTTCATGAAAGAAGACCGAGTCAAGTCTTTTGTCGGAAACTCTCCAGTTCCCATTGGTGGGCTTAGTGTTTGAGCCATTGAAGTTCCTGCAAATCCACCGAAGTAAACTTCAGAAGCTCCTTCTGCCATGTAACTTTGACGTGGCCAGTAGCCTATCATCATGGTTCCTATCGTCAATACCCAATTCTTGGTCACTGGATCCTGCATTTATGTAGATTCATCTCTTTAGGTACTCATATATTAAAGGACAATTCTCTTAAATAGCCCTTGTTATTTTTTTGTCACAAAAATAGCCCTCAAAAAAATAAAATGACCAAAATAGACTTTTTTAATGAAATTTTGATTTTTTTTTTTTTAATTGAAACCCTAACCCCAAACCCACCCCTTAACTCTAAACCCTAAAGTGCAAATTAGTTAACCCTAGGGGTATAAATGCATATAAATGAATTTTTTAGCTTCTAAAAAAAATATTTTGGTCATTTTCTTCGTTAAAACTATTTTTGTGACAAACAAACTAAAATGGGCTATCTAAGGGAATTTCTCTATATTAAATTATATTAAACCATTTGATTATTCATATTTTATAGAGAAATACTTTAGAATAATCTTTAAAAAAAATTGTTACAAAAATCGCACACAAGAAAAAAAAGTGATCAAAATGTTTCATTAAAAAAGTAAATATACACTTATATCCATAGAGTTAATTAATCTAGACTTAGGGTTTAGAGTTAAGGAATTGAGTTTTGGGGTTAGAATTTTAAATATTTAAAAATTAAAATAAAAAATTAAATTTTTCAAAATAAAAAGCAATTTTAGTTATTTTTTCCTTGAAAACTATTTTTGTGATAAAAACTTAAAATAATGCTATTTTAGAGAAGTGTCCTATTTTATACTCAATATTTGTTTTCAAACGAAAACCAGTAGTTGAACCCATAAAAAATAACATGTCACCAAATAATTCAAAGGTAAATGCAAATGAAACTAAAAATTGAACCTATAATTGTTTCTAAAATTAGGGCTTTGTGTACCTCGGCTACAGAAAGATGGACAGTGTGGTGTTCTCCTCCTGGAACGCTGACTTTATCATAAACCATACCAGGGAAGATTGATTTATGAACTTGGACATAACCTCCTGGGCATAACGCATTGTAACATCCGTTTTGTTGTTTTCCTGCCTGTTATATATAATTAGTGCATATGTATAATGTATTTGATTATGCTTATAACAAAATTATTAAAACATTTTAAATGTTCATGAAACTTGAAAAAAAAAACTAATTCATTACGCACCATCCATAGCGTCGTTAGTCTTGGAGTGTCATCTCCATATAGTCTTGTATGTACCTGTGAATCAAGAAACTAGAATTCTTAGAATATATATATATATATATATATATATTCTCCAACGCGGGATCCTTAAGGGGAATCATTAGCGAAAAATAATTAAATAATCAGTGGATCCTACCAAAACTTAAGGATTCGATCCTTATTTAGAGATTTTAAGGATCGATCCTTGCACTATTTGCGACACGTGGCGGCACGCGATTGATTGATATATTTTTTTTTTTAATCCGAAAGAAAAAAAAAAAAAAAAAAGTTAAAGACTCCACAATAGAGGTACATGGATGCTCTAACGAATCGAACCAAACCCGAGAACGTTGTACACACTATTCTTCTAAAACAAATAACTAGAAAATCATACAACCAAAATCAAATTCTTTATCATACACCTTTAGAATAATTCATAAAAGAAACAGATCTTCTCGGATTAAACACCTTCAGAATACGTGTAATGTTCGAATATTTAATTATTATTTTTTACAGAAAAAGACTAACACTAATCAATTGAGTTTGTAGTAATATACTTACAGCCACACCAAACTGGATGCTGGTCATTACGTTCCCTTGTATATGATTAAGCCAAATCCAAGCTTTACTATATTGATGTTGCCCCACTCGCGGTTTGTTAATATCGAACAAACCTTGCGCTCCACGCCATTTCTTTGTCGTATTTTCAAATGTTTTGATAATTGCATACTATAAAAAAGATTTTTAAAAAATGAATCATGTGTTATTTTAAGATTTTCATTACCAAATATAACTATTTGCTTAATGAGAGATTTTGTAGCTTAATGTACTTACATGTTGATTGTACTCCCTAAATACTTTTGGCAGATGCTTCTTGTATTTCTGGGACAACGTTGAGGAATATGTATGTTCGTTCATGCTCCTCTTGTAAACCCGACGATCTTGTCTTAAGAGACGGCCTAAACACATAGAAAAAGTTGTGGCCAATATATTTATTTTTGTCAGCATTTAAAAACACAAATGTTTGTGTTTCGTGTTTATATTGCCAAGTTGATTAATATTCCCTCCGTTTCAATTTAATTGTCGTTCTAGATTTATGCACAAAACATATGATTTTGTATATTTCTAAAATAAAAACATAATTACTTATACAATTAATTATATTTCAACCAATAGAAAAATAGAATAAAGAATCTTTTTAATAAATTTTGTATTGAAACTCTCAAACCACATAATTTATTTTTGAAATAAAATTTTTTTCCTACAACTACAATTAAATCAAAATGGATGGAGTATCAAGAAGCCGATTTTACCTTCTTTAGTAAATTGTTGGGGATATATAAAATTATTGGTTACGTTGGTTTTTGGTTTGTGAATCGGTACTTGTCCTTTAGGACATTCTTCTGATCCCTCCAAGACAATTTTTGTGATTGTGTCATCATTGGAAGTAGAGAGCATTGATAGAAGCTCTCGACTTGGTTTAGTCTACAATGCAACAAAAAAAATCACAAAATTCAGGTTTATTCCAACATTTTTTTATAAAATCTTTTCTAAACTTGTATCTGGTGATAGAAGCCCCCATAATATTTAGGTTTATTCCAGAAAATTTGTTTATCATTTTTTAAAAAACCTGTATTTGGTGATTCTTCATTTGAGGGTGTTGTAATGCAGATTGTGTGTACATAGAGACGCATTCGAATTCGGTTTCTTGCTCCTGCAAATACAATTTAACACTTTTAATATGAAAAACAAACTTTTACCAAATACTTGTTATATAATTAAACGTACCAGAGTTGATGTAGCAATACAACTGATGCATATTAAACATAATGAGAATAACTTCAACCTAAGAGAAGCCATTTCTTAAAGTGAGTATTACTTTTCTTTTATTCTGGAAAGAGTTGCTTTTCTCTTAGTTCACTTTATTAATTTAAAGGCTCTGCATTGGTTACAAAAATAGGAGATCCCGTTATTTAAGCTAACAAAGTATCTGAAACCAATTTGAACCGTAGACCTCGACGGTCAAAAGAAAAAGATAATTGTCTAAAAGAGTCGAGTCAAAAGATTAAAGCTTAAATTGATCTGTTCAAAACGTTCAACCGGTTTCTTCCTAATTAAAACTTTTCATCTCATGATAAAACCGTCTTAATTGCGTCTTCGTAGTTCTATTGCCTAATCCTAATCGTAATACTGCATGTGATCAAATTCTCTAACCGAGTTAGTTAATAGTGACTGCCCATTTAAACAAGAAACCTGAATTTTGGATTAAAAATGTCCAAGTTAGAGAAATTTTGTTATGAGGTTAAGAGTTTGGGAAAACGTAAAATTTTGTATAGAAAAGGAATAGACAGTCAACGACTCAACGTAAACTCTAAAGTAACAAATTATATGTTGCCTAAATGTAGTTTAGAATTTTAAATATATAATACTATATTTAGTAATTGAAACTGATTTCTAATAAAGTAAAAATATTCTAGCCAATGAAATGGATGATTGGTTGAGCTTTATCTCACTTTTTAGCTTTATTTACTTTTAAATCATCAAATCTTACCAATCATTATTAATGTAGTTTTATTTTTAAAAGTTAAAAGTCTATATCAAAATTTTACCAGTTTTTACCAATCATGGTTTAACTTTATTTATAAAGCTACAGAGAAAAAGACTATTTCTTATGTATATTAGGCAAAAATCTTACATCTTTATTATTTAAACTGTAGAATCTATAAAATGAAAAAATCATCTATAGTAACAAATAAATTAGATAATTATGCGTAAAAATTATTACTCTTTTAATATTAACTTTTACTATAACTAAAAATTAAAGATACTTTTTATTTACTTCTAATAATTTTAGAAACTACTATTTTTTAAATAACATAAAAGTCATTTATATATTACCTTAAATAATAGTAAAATTTTAATAATTTATATTTTGTTTATTAATATAAATTATTTTAATTGATATAAATAATTATATACTTTACATACTCATTTGTTTTATTTTAAAATATTTATGGTCAAAAACTTACCACTACAACAAACCTTTTTTCTACTGAACTTTCATATAACTAATGTAAGAAAATAGTTATAACCATCTTAACTACATCCAAATTACCTTCGATACAAATTTTACAGCTAATTTTTTCAACTACAATCTAACCAAACATCCACAAAATTTTCATAGTCTTAAATGTTTAAGTCTTATGGTTTTGCATTTTCTAATTTTTAGAAACAAATTCCAAATAGCTTTCCTATTTTAACCAAATCATGTGAAACTCATTATAAATTACTTTTAAAAATTTGTTCAATATACATTTGTCAAAGAGAACAAAAACAATCTTGGGATATTTATGTATAGTTTATCGATATTGCGAATATAACAGAGTATCATAATAAACTATTTGCATAATCTATATAATAAATTCAGGGAAACTAGACGGATAATTAATCTAAAAAGTTCATGAAATTAAGTAAGTAGTTAGATAAAAGATGGACTAATTTGAAAATACTTTATTTGCAGTTTTAAATTTGAAGAATACATCTTTTTCAACTACATTTTCATATATGTGAAAAGGCAATCTATCCTGATTTTGATTTAAAATTAAACAACAAAAACCAAATTTAAATTCAAAATTGTTTATGCTTTGAAATAAACTTATATTTGAGATTAATACATGTTTAATAATTTAACTCATGAATCAATACGTGTTTTTTTGTATATGTGTGTTTGGGTTGCTCGTGTTTTAAAGTTTTTAAAAAGCTAAATACAACCTATAACGTAATGTGTAGCTGAAACACAAAGACTTAGATCATATACGTTATAAACCAGAACATGCACTTGCAAGTCATTATTCATTCGTGTGGTTTGTAAACGATGGTAATATATTTCTAATTCTAATTCTTAAAATAGTTATATCTAAGGTTAACTAATCTACACTTTAATGACTAAGGTCTTAGAAATCAAATTTCAAATCTTAAAAAAAAAAAAAAAAAAAAAAAAAAAAAAAAAAAAAAAAAAANAAAAAAAAAAAAAAAAAAAAGTAAAAAAAATATTTTAATTATTTTTTTTTTAAAATCTATTTATGTGACAAAAACTTAAAAGAGAAAGAATTGCATAAGGAAAAATGTAGTAGGAAGAAACACAAGCTGAATAAAATCGGAAAATGCGAGAAAGAAAATCGGAATCTCGAGTTCTTTTTTTTTTCAGATTGAGGAAGATATTGTCGGCCATTGTTTGCGAATAAATATACAGAGAAGAAATAAAAAATAAAATGTTGAAAAGGCGTTAAACAGAGAGATGAGATTACTAAGCAAGATAATTATATATCTGAGGGTTGATCTTGTCCCTCTCCAAGTACTCTCGATCGATCAGGCTTTCGATCCTCTTCTTCAGATCAGCCGGTTTTATAGGGAATTTCAGCTGCAAATTACACAAAAAAGCAATTAATCCATACATTCCATAGTATTTACTAGAGTACTGAGAACTCTCAATCATCATTTGGAAGAGTATGGCTCAAGAAAGACTTTATTATCATCAAAGAGCAATTTACCTGTTGGAAGAGCTCAGTGATTAGAAGAGTGTGGCTCAACACTTTTCTTGTCTTCATAATTCGAACAATGGCTGCATCAATCTGCAAGTAAAGGGGAATGTCAGTTCTGGTCCACCGAAACAGGAGCAGAAATCAGAAATCAAACCTGGTATTGTCGGTCTTGGAATACTCTCTCTGTTGTACTCGTGTTCTCTTCTACTGTCTCTTTCATCTGGATTGCATTCACCTGCATCCCCGGAGACAATAATAATTTGGTTTGCCATAAAAGACGCAAGAGAATAATAGTGCGAGATTCTACAAATCTCTTGATGTGAGGCAACTAAAAGAAAAAATGCACCTTAATGCGATAGAGAGGAGCTGTAAAGGTGTCATTAAAATCAAATTCATCCCCGTCTTGCACGTCTCTTCCCTTTGGATACTGCAACAAAAGCCGCATCAATATTGGAAAAGAAAAAACAAAGTCAAAATGTAACAGAGTCCAGATTATTAGCCTAACCTTATGCAGGATACGAACTTTTCCACAGGCAAGTGACTGTACAGTCCTTCTCAGTTCTTTGTCCTCTATGCCAGTGGAATCTTTAATGTCTTCAAAGCTAAGTTTCATTGCGTCATTAAATAACATCAACACAACAGCCTGAGACACCATCAAAAACAACACATCATCTAAGCAATGGATTTCACAACTTAACCTCTGAGGAAAAAAGGCTTGAAAAGGGAAAAAGATAACTTCGAGTGACCTGAAAGAGAGAAACAGCAAGCTCCTTTTTAGCTTTGGTGAAATCTGCCTTCAAAACGCAGTGGCCTAATGAATTTTGCCACATTAACCTCCTTCCACTGTACTTGCTCAAATAGAACTCTTTGAAGATATCCTACGTAACAAACATTTAAATTTAGAAAGAAAAAATCTTTGTATTAAAAAAAACCATCGCAGAAATGAATATAATGGAACTTCTTGTAAAACCTGATAGACATTTAATTCATGAGGAAGTTTGACATCCATAGGGGGATATGTTGGCCAGTACCTGCATCATACATGGAAAGTTAACAAGCGTTGTATAATCCTGGGTGAGTTTGATACATAGTACATACCCTGTTGTTAAAACGTGGACACTCATCTCAATTCCCGATGGCAGTTTTGTTCTGGCCTGAGACGATTGTTTGAATGACTCATTGATTTCCTTTGACAGTTCGATATCCTGGAGAAAATTCAAGGAAACAGGGGGTATAGGCTCATTATAAATGTTGTACATGCACAGAGGTTTCTTAAAGTAGGTATGTTGCAACCATCTTTGCTCGGATATATTGCAAGCATAAAACTATAGAAAAATAAGATGATAAATTATGGACCCTTTTGTTTCTATAGAAAAACTTAGAGACCAACATTTTTTGAAAGAAGAGAGATGGAAAAAGAAAAAGAGGACCTTGAACATCCCTTCGAGCTTGTTTGTAAACTGGCTACCACACTCAGTCTTGAGCTGTAAGTGTCACCAAGGTTGAGTCAATGGGAAAAGAACTTACCGATATAGAAGAAAAACAACACTGAGAAAGAGATAGAGTCAACAGGAGTCTCTTAGCAAGAACCTTTTGTTACCTTAGAGATCATGGATTTCTCAGCATCAATAGAAGCGCTCTTTCCCAACAGGAGTCTCTTCGCAAGATCCTTTTTATAGAATGCTTCGAACACATCTTTACCCTTTGATCAGAAAAATAGTAATCCGTCAGCAAAAGCTGAATCTAGAGAGTCAAATAGCTGGTTTTTAGACCGTGCACTGGCCTGAATACATTATTCAACAGAGACAAACACAGTACTAGATGTAAAGAATAAGAGATAACCTGGATAAATCTGAACAAAACCAAGACTTTCTCAAGGGTATTCTCCAATTCTTCTTCAGAAGTACCCTTATTCCCAGCACGGAGCTTCTCGTCTAAAAATTTGGCGATAAGTTCAGCTGGACGATTCTGCAAAACATACCACGAGCATATATTATATGAAGCACATACTAAAATGCTAACTTGAAACTTCTATAGATTTAATAGGGTGAATACTAATGAGCAGAATGCTAATGTAAATTTTTGTCAAGATGATTCTTGATATTACATAAGAAAAGTGTTGTTCAAGACTTAGCTAGGACTGGATAAAATTGGTCAAGAGTTTTGGCATCAAAGTGATAGTAGCTAACAGTACATAAACTGCATTGAAAATCTCTAGATTGCTATAAACTCCACAAACTTCAGCACTGAAATTATAATGTTGACATTTCCACAGCAACCAGTATGTAGCTTTTATATGAAATTAAAACTGTTAGCAACAGATTAGTCAATGATCAAGTCACAAGAAAATAAATATTCAATACCTGGCGAAGATTTATCAGATGCTCAAACGAATCTTTGATGGTGTTGCCGAATGATTCATTCTTGCAAAAGCTCTCTTCCCATACTATGTCAAGAGAAGCCTTGAAGTCTAATAGTGACTGTACCATATCTTTATCTTTTTCTTCATCCATAACAATCTTCTGCCCAGTTTTCCGAATGTAGGAACTAAGCGCCTGCCTCAGAGAGTCAAGTGCACTGACCCTCGAAAACAGGGTGTACATCCTCTGGAGGTCCTCAGTACGACGTCCATCCATTAATGGTGTGAAACCCTGGAGTATGTTCAGAGAAGGAATAAGCGTAAAGCAAACAAAAATTTGCATACGCAACCACAATGATTACAGGAACTAAACCTTATCAAGGACCGCAATTATATGACGCTCAAGAAGTTGCTTTTCAATAGTTGATATCAATGGTTTTCTGGTTGATGCATCAATGTACAGTATGCATCTTTCATTCTCTTCATGCAACCTTCCCTGCATCGATCATCAATAGAAGCCTTAGAGAGACCAGATCAACTAATAACCTTTAAGGTAGCTTATCATAAGGAGAAACTATATGAAGTCATGCTAGGCACCTCGACATGCTTCAGGTACTCGGGAACATCATACTGCTGCATGTACTTCATTCCTTCAGCAGCATAAAACTCAGAAGTGCATTCAAGGAAATGTTTCTCAAAGCTTTCTGTATATATTCCCAGTGCAGTAAACATCTTTAAGAGATGGCTTAGTAGCGTCCTATTAACAGCTTCGGCTAATCTGCAAGACCAATGTCATGCAAATGGTCAACAGACTAGATTCAGAGGAAAACATTTAAATAACTTAAAATAGTGCTCAATTGTCTTGAATTTTATCTATAACTAATTATCACTGCTAGACAGGAATAATTCATAGACCATTCAAAACTTCAAAAAAATTCAAGTTATTCACTCAAAAGCAAGAAAAATAAGGTAAAGGGTGGCGGTTTACTGAAGAGCCCCAATGTGACAAACAAACCTTGCTTCTCATATTATTGAAACACGGGAACTATTACAACAAGATTACCTTTCCTTTTCAATCATTCTTAAGAGAGCAGTAACTGTCCTCTGCTCAACATCAGGGGACAGAGAAAGATGCTTCCGAAAAAGCTGCAAGCCCATCTCCCATAATGAACGTATATTTGGGTTCTGTATCACATACTTCCTATCCAAAGACAAGGCTATACTACGAATCATCAACATCTGGTCACAGAAATCTTGCCAGCATTTCTCAACAAGTGACAAGAAAACAGAGAGATCAGTGTCTTGCCCAACTAACGACTGTAAAGCTGCAGAGATGTGCTCGTCACACTCCTTCCGAATCCGCTCGTAAAGCTTCCCTTCCAGCTTATGCAAGCAAAGGTCATCAACAGCCTGTGACAAAACAACCATTCAGCAAGAAGATAAGTTTACAACACTCAATAAAGAAAGCTTTACATGTAAACAAATATACCTGGTAAAGCCTCTCGAGGTCAAAAGAAAAGGGCTTTTTGAGGAATATAGCTCTGATAGCTGACTGGAGATTATCCCATGTATTATCTTCAAAGTTTGTAGGTAGACTTGGCTTGGCTTCACATATCACAAAAACGGTACTATCAAGGACCCTAACAACTCATTCATCAATCACAGTGAATTCCAATACAATTTCAATTGCAAACTCCACACACAATCTGAATCAATCGCAAGCCTATACAAAAACCCTAAAATCGAGAACAACAACCAATTGCACGTATACTCATCTCCGATCGTAATCGATTTACACACTATCCAATCAAAATCCCTAAAACTAATCGATAAAACATCTGATTACGATCGAGGATTCGAAATTGGCGTGAAAACCTTTATTGAGCTTGATGACGAGCTTCTTAGAAGGCTGAGGGAGTGTAGCTTTCTTGCGGGAGAGATTGGCGGCGGAGGGAGTAGGATCTTCCTCCTCCTCCTCCATGGGAAAGCCAACCTTGTCGGCGGAAGGAGTGTGGAGGCCGTTTTTGGACTTCTTCATCGGAGGGGAAGAGTGAGAAGAGCGTTTGGTTGGAAGAGACATGGGAGAGAAGGAGAAGAAGGAGGATACATGTTCCAATTAAGCCTTTAATCCTTTCCAAGAAAACCACTGCTCACTCACTGACCCTACGCTATTTTATTTTTATTTATACTGTTAATGGAGTTATACTCTAATAATAACGTTTATTTACATTTCGTTTTTATTTTTTCAAGTTTGGAAAAAATGAAACCATTCCGTACATATTTGCAATCGCTGAGTTTAAACGAGTAAGATTTTTCTTATAAAAACATAACACAAACAATATGATAATTTATTTATTTTATAAAGATTCACATTAACTGTATCATTTTGAACCTAAGATCTATTCATGATTGTATTTTTATGTAATGCTGAAATTTTCTTTTTAATATTTTTTATAATTTTGTTTTTTTCTGGAATTCAAAACTCAAAACTTAAACTTTTTATTGAAAAGTATTAATATTTTTCTAATCAAATTACTAGAACAAACGAGTTTACACAATTTTTAATAATCCTCATTTCTAAAGCAACCACACTGAAGAAACATTTAGAGTTATAGTCTCAATAATATTAAAATATTTTATTATAATTTAGTGTTTCAATAAAATTAGACCATTTATACATATATATGTTGAGAAAAGTATTAATAAATTTTTAATCAAATTACTGGAGGGGTTTCCATAGTTTCTGAATAATTCTCTGTTCTAAAACAACCACACTTGTTCTAAAGCAACCACAATGAAAAAATATTAAAGCAACCACACTGAAAAAATATTTAGAGTTATAATCTCAATAATATTAATATTATATTATAATTTTGTGTGTAAATAATATTAAACCAAAGATTTTTGTATGGGTTGCTTGAAATATTTTTCTTAATTTGAAAACTTTTTTGAAAAATTATTTTTCTTTCTAAGATCTGAACAGAAATATGCGGGACAATTGCAAAACAATAATGGTTTTGTTTTAATACTAGAAAACATACAAATATATGAGTATATATTAAACTGCAGGGCAGTTCAGATTGAAAACATTCAGAGACATATTCATAAAGTTTCTAGCTGTGACCCTTTTTCGTTGAATCTGAATTAAGTTGAGCATTTTGGCAAGCTTGCGTGGGTATCACTGAAGCTAAAAAACATCCATGATAATCTGAGTTGTATAGTTTGCTTAGCTAGAGCGTTGCTTCTTGCATGGAATATCGTGTGATATATATATTAGACACCTTTATAAAATTTATCGTTTTATCCTTTCTAAATGAAAATTTATCTAGAGAAAAAAAGAAAAACATAAACGAAAATATAAACTAGGATTTTAATTTATTTAATAAAAGATTTTTGGTTTTTATTAAATAATAAATTACTTTTTTTTTCAAGTAACGCCTCACCATAAAAAGCTGCTTAAGTTTCTAACTCTTCAGTTTATTCATCAGCACAAACTCAAATGAAGATTTTTTTTTTTTGGTAAAATGTTAAATATTATACCAGGTTTTTAAGATTGTGACAGCGATTACAGAGATAACTAGAAGCGGAATACAAGAAATTAAAACTAAACAACAATTAGAATGCAAGAGCAACTGATACTGGTAGAAGTAGAGGTTAGACTAGAAACCAACTAAGCAACGAAACATGCTGAGACCAAAGCAAGTCGGAAAGGTCAGAGAGAAGGAGTCGGTTGCCGCGAGATACCGAGAGATAGGCGCCCTCAAACCTAGAAGCTACGGATCCTACAGCTTCCAACAACCCAACCCAACACAGTCTGACCCGAAGAATCCCAGCACGGACCTACCACACGACCATAAAGAAACTACCTCCGACGGCACGAGAGAAAGCCTCCACTCGACGATGTCGTCGTTCGGAAAGTAGATCTGAAGAATGCTGCCTCCAGACCCAACCCGCCGTGACCGTTACACCCATTGAATCACAACCCCATATAGAGAGAGTGAACCGAATAGTGACCGACCCTCCAGAAGCAGCACCGGCAAGAGGAATGACAGACCGAGAGTCTAACTGCCGCACGGAAACCGAGTACATGGCCAACACCACCGCAGGAAACCAGAACACCACCGCAAACTTTATTAGGGTAAAGAGAGTAAGCAAACGAGGGGCCACACCGTCGAGAAAACTCCATGGTATAGGCGACAAGCACGCCCCACCAGCACGCACTGCCTCCACCATAACGCGCCGTCACCAAATCACACTGGAAACTGAGACTGCAACCTCACCCCAATGTAACTCACGCGTCTCCACCAACAAAGAGGGAGCAAGAGGACCCAAGATCCGCGACATCTCAGAACCAAACCTTCGCCAGAACCCGGACCACCAACGCCGCGCCACCAACAAATGGAGTACCAAGGCTCATACGAGGCTTCTCAAACGCCGCACGCGCCAACACTCTCATGAAGCACCAAAAGCAAGAGAAAATTGAACCAGTCAGGAACACCGACAGAAACAGAGATGGTACCAAAGGGGAGCAGGAGCCGTCCTCTAGCACCACAACCACCGAAGGTCTGAACTGAAACTCGCCGGAGACGCCGGATCTGAACCGGATCTACGCTAAAGGTGAGACAACCCGACCGAAGAGAGACACGGGAGGAGAAACGGAGAGAGACACCAACGAAACAGAGGCAGAAGCCCGGCGGTCGCACTATTCCGAGGCGGTGGCGACCGCCGGAAACGAAGAACCCACGGTGAAACCCTAGATTTGGGTAGAGAGAGGTTGGAGAAAAATAAAGAGGAGAGAGGACCGAGAATCAAAACAGTTTTTCTTTGTTGTTGATTTAGTGACAACTCAAATGAAGATCTTCTGCATCATCAACACTAAATGTCAAGAAACAAAAATGAATAAATAAAAAAACTCAAAAATCATTCTTTCCTATGGGAAAACTCATAAGAATCACTGCGTCTCCACCTCTATGTGTCCGATCAAAGCTCCTCTGTTTCTCACTTGTCTACTTACTCACTACACTTTCTCTGTTTCTCTACTTCTCTCTCTCAAGAAACCAATGCATCTTTCGATACTCACCGTACGATCCGATCCAAACAAAGATCTTCTCATATCCTTCTTCTTACGGTGAACACAAGTACGCTCTTCCCACTCACAGATCTTCTTGTTCGTCCCCTGTTTTCTTCTCAGGTATTCATTTACCAAAAAAATGTGATCTTACATTATGTGTTACTGTCTGTCGTGTAATGATTTGGAAACTATATTTGTTGTGTGATGTGAATCAGATTACTGGACAGTATTGAGTGAGATACAGAGTGTCTGTAACGAGCCATCGTCGTCGGAAAGTTTGAGATATATTCACGGAAAAAGAGAAACTTTCGGTGGAAATTTTAGTACCCAGAGGAGGTTTTCTTACTTTAATCATTGGAACAACGACGTTGAAGTTCCATGTGGTTTCTTCAGAGATTTTCCGATCAGTAACTCCGGTGAGATATTATCCATTGTAATATACCCTTAACCGGTTTAGTCAGTAACCGGTTTGTTAATTATAGTTCATCTATCTTCAGTCAAAATTTATAACACCGAGTAAACCGGAATAAAACAGGATCACAACGGTATTTAATTATTTTATTTTACATTTTTGTATTTTTATTAGATATTTTTCAAGCAAGTATTTTTTAAAAAAATTAAAATAGTGGTAAGACCTTGATTAACGGAGCTTCTTAAGATAGGTTTCTTACATAATTTATGAACCGGTTCTTAACTTTAACAAAGAAAAAAATTAAGAATTATTAAGTATTTTAGTTAAGAACCGATTCTTAATATTTTCTTTATTAAAGTTAAAACCGGTTCTTAAATTATGCTAAGAACTCCGGTTAATCATGGTCTAATATCTCTTATTTTATTACTACAATTTCTATTTGTAGTTAACTATTTTTTTCTTTGATTTGGTATGGTAGATAGAGCTGAGATGGATAAATGTGAACTAGTAGTTGCATCCGCCATCTTTAACGACCATGATAAAATCAGACAACCAGTGGGACTTGGAGTTAAAACCCTAGAAACCGTTTGTTTCTACATGTTCATCGACCATAAAACCCTAAACTCTCTCTTCCACCACAATGTCATTTCCAAAAACAATCCGAAAGACTACAGAATCGGCGTGTGGAGAATCATCACAATCTCGAAAAATCTATATCTTAATCCGGCTATGAACGGGGTTATACCAAAGTATCTAATACATAGACTGTTTCCAAACTCAAAGTTCAGTATATGGATAGACGCAAAAGTCCAGCTCATGATCGATCCGCTACTCCTAGTACATTCCATGTTGGTGATTCCTGATGTCGATATAGCGATATCTAAGCACCCCTTCTTTGTAAATACAATGGAGGAAGCTATGGCTACTGCGAGGTGGAAGAAATGGGGAGATGTCCATGGGCTGAGGATGCAAATGGACACTTATTGTGAGCATGGTTTAAAGCCTTGGAGTTCTCATAAACTACCATATCCCACAGGTAATTAAATCTTCTCTTAGAACATGTTTACTGAGGGTCTTTTAGGGCGGGTCTCTTAGTGGGATTTAAGAGACGGTCTCTTAGATATTTAAGAGCATGTCCATTGAGGGGTTCTTAGGGAGGGGTTCTTAAATCCCGCTAAGAACCCCTTCCGAAGAATCTCTGATGGAGATGGTCTAAGAGATGTCTTTTAGATATTTAAGAGACGTCTCTTAACTTTTTTAGTTAAAAGCTAAGAGACCGTCTCTTAAATCCCGGCAAAAGATCCGCTCTAAGAGACCCTCAATAAACATGCTCTACCAAACAAACTTTTGTTGTTTTTAGTGATTAATTAATGATATATTATTTGTCTTTTCCCGATATTTAGGTCAAAAAGGAAGATTAGGGAAAAAATGTAATAGAATAATCTCAAAGTGTAGTTGTCAGTTTTCGTACATATATAACCCATAATTAATTAGATAGTGGACTTAATAGTGCAAGCTTATGTTGATAAAGTTTATTTTTCAAATTAATGTTGGTATGATTTTGTTGGCAAAAAATTGTTGGTATGATTTTAGACTTCAACTTATGTTTGTAGAAGTTATTTTAATTAAAACCAACTGAAGATTTTAGGGCAATTCTCTTAAATAGCCCTTTTTTAGTTTTTGTCACAAAAATAGCTCTCAAAAAATAAATGACCAAAATAGACTTTTTTTTTTTTTTGAAATTTTGATTTTTTTTTTATTTTTTTGTGAAATTTGAAACCCTAATCCCAAACCCACCCCTTTACTCTAAACCCTAAAGTCCAAATTAGTTAACCCTAGTGGTATAAATGAATTTTTTAGCTTCTAAAAAAAACATGTTGGTCATTTTCTTCCTTAAAAGCTATTTTGTGACAAACAACCTAAAATGGACTATCTAAAGGAATTTCTCAAGATTTTATCTGTTAAGTGTACTTTTCAAATAAAACTATTTTATTTAAAATCAAACATTCTTTCAAATCCATGATTTTCTTTATGCGTAAGTTATAGTTAGAGTACTCTCCACTCTTAAGTGTGTTAATCATCTTAAGGTAATCATCTTAATCTAGAATGTTGGTGTATTCTCGTATTACTTTGCAATAAAGACTAAATAATCATGTTTTATGCATGAGGATTTGCTTTAGTTGGTACGTTAGGTTATGTTCTTTTTCAAAATAGTCACGTATATTTCCATGAAAAGTGAAAACCATATAACTTCTGTGATTCCATTTTTTGAGAGATATACCTTGGTCTTTTAGTAACTGGTCGAGTATTATTAATATTATGTAGTTGATTATAGAGACACATGAATATATGAAGAAGAAAATATGATTACAAACAACAGAATAATTTTAGCATAAAATGGATAATAAATTGCTTAGCTTGTAGCGGTACATTTTTATGTTTGTTTGTTGTTTGTTGGGCATATTCCTTAAGAAATAAGATAAAATCATAGTTGCAATCAAAGAATCACGGCGTGGTCCCATATAACAGATCAATGAGAATATGAGGTCGCTGGAGATAGAAATGTTGTAATAAGATTAGGTGAGGGGCCCAAAACATTATTTAAATGCATAGAATTGAAACTAGGCTAACTATATTTTCGTAAATTTTCTTATCTATGTATGATATTAATATATTATTTTATAAGTTTACTTCAGTTAAATATTAAATTTGATTTGTCATATAGACGGTAATTAATGATCAGGGAATTTAAAATTTATTGGTGTTTTCTATTTTCAAAAGACATTTGTTGTATTTTGTTTGAATTAGATGTACCAGACAGTGCAATGATACTGAGAAAACATGGAATAAGAAGCAACCTATTCTCGTGCTTCATGTTCAACGAGCTAGAAGCATTTAACCCGCGAGACCAGTTGGCGTTTGCGTTTGTGAGGGATCACATAAACCCTATGGTGAAAATGAACATGTTTGAGGTCGAAGTTTTTGAGCAAGTGGTTGTTGAATACAGACACAATCTCAAGAAGACTGAGACATCTTCGAACGAGGAGAAAGAAGAAGAGCAGAAACAAGAATCAATGAGAACAATACATAAGAGAAGAAGATGGTTAGATCATGAATCTTGGTCTCTCAATAGTAGTAGTTGTAAGAGTTATCTCATGGAGATGAAGGGTGATCACCATTGATTTTTTTCTCTTCATGGAGCCGGTTTTTTAACTTTTTAATATTATTTCCACTACAGGTTTACAAAATTCTATTACAATATACTTAATTAAGACTTTTGAAGTATAGCAGTTTCCAAACCAGAAATCAGTACTATATAATTATATGGACATACTCGTCTCTAGGAAATTTAGAATTAAATCTCCTTCAGAGTAGAAACTAAGTAGAATATAGTTAGCTTAGTTGACTAGAGACAGTATTAGTTACATGATTTGACGAAAAAATTGAAATGTTATTTTGCAATGGTTAGGCTCACCAACGAAAGTTTGAAGTCTATGTCAATTCTCATTATACATTGCATTTTGTATTTTTATTTGCTTGTTAAAAGAAATTAGGTTTTAAAGAAATAAAATAGGTTTTAAGTTCACACATCTTTTTTTTTTTTGAAACACAAGTTCACACATCTTAGATTTCTTATATGACACATTTTACAAGTTGAATATTAATATGTAGAAAATAACTACTCTACTAAAAAAAAATTGAAATTCGACCACTTAATGATTGTAATTGATTGAAATTATGAAAACAAAAATGGCAGAGAAACAATACCATACGTAAAGAAAAAAAGAAAACACAAACATTATTACATAAGTTTATTTTTTAGCTTACGAGAAACTCAACCATACCGTTGACAAATAAATCATTTTCTCTTATTCCTCGAAAGCAGATACATGAAAAGAACGTGACAAACCCGAGGGACCAGCAAAAGTTATTTTGGTCGTATCTTGATCATCAACAAAAATCTCAGAGATGGTAACCCAAATCAAAAGCTCTTTGCTCTTGATTCCCGTAAGACTACGCATCCTACGGTTCTCGACGAACGCAGTAACCTCCGAGTCGTACGATACGTTTTTGCCAATGGTTTTAAACTTGTGCTGAACCTTGTTCTTCATCTTTATCCAGAGATAACCGGTTGATTTGTTGAAACCGATCTCGGTCATTGTGTCTAAAGGGAGAAGTCCTTTAGGTAGATTCATGGTCGATAAGATCTCGTGAGCTTTTTGCTTGCATACTGATACGCCATTGAAGATCTCTGCTCCTTTTCTTTGGTCTTGCTTTGTTTCTTGAGACGACATTAGATTATATGAGATATGCGACTTTGATTAGTTTCTCTTATATAGGTTGTCTGTGAGATTACTGGAAGTAAATTACGAAATAGGGTATGCGGAAGAGGAAGGAGGGTGTGAAGGTGAGGACAATATAGTAATCGTGTGTATGTTACGGAACAGACGTGCGTACTACGCAGGTTGGTAGTGTGACGGATGCACGTTGAGTTCATGGAATATTTTTATGTTTTTCAACTCGTGGCAATTCGAAGGTTGAATAAACTATATGATTATCAATTATAAATATTTTTCCCTGTGATATTTATCATTTTATAGTAATGAGAAATGTAGTCCATAATATGGGTGATTGAAAAGTTTGTGCAAGTAAAAAAATTTTAGCAAATGTTTTATATTGGTAAAACTCTCTGGTATATATAGTGGACAAATATTAACAAGGTTTTGACCAAGAATCTCAAATTAGATTTTGGTTAAGAATCAAGAGAAGTAAGAATAACCAACGAGTTAAACCTGAAAAATCTCAATTTAGGTTCAGAGAAACTCAAATGAAAGACGAATGATTTTTAAAAATGGTCCAAATGGAGATTCCTAGGTATCTCAACCTTGGTTATATGATTGATTTTGTTTCTTTCCTTTATCCTAATTGATTTCTATATGAGCTAATAAATAGTCATGTAAGACCAATCAAAAGATCTATTATGAACGCAGAGACAAATCTTACCAGCGACATTGATTAAGCAATTCACTTTCATCTCTGGACCATACTTTGCTCAGCTTCTGTAATCTCTAAATTCCCAAAATTTTGCAATCAATTTCGTTTCTTACATCTCTTGTAGTAGATGCAAACATAACTTTAAAAAATTACGATACTACAAATAGATACTTTGGTCTCTCAAGAGTTTTCTCTTGTCACACTACACTACTTCGAGTTCTAATATAATAATGAATTACTTCTTTAGGTGCGCTTCTTCATGATGAATCAAATAATATGAACTTTTCCGTCGCTGATCATCACTTTGTTATCATCTTGCAGTTTCTGCATAAATCCACAATTGGGTAAGCAATAAGTAAACAGAAGAAAAGGAATAAGAAACGTATTTCTTATTTTGTGATGTACCTCTAGTAGAGCCATAATCTCATCTGCAGAGTAACGAGAAGCTCCAACTCCATTATTGTTGACTACATTATCTATATCTGCAATAGAAATGTCATCAAGCCTGTTTGTCCTCATGTGCTGCCCAAACACTCGCTCAAACGTCTCAATCCTTGCTGCAGAGAACGTTCCACTAAATTGCTCTGCTGGAGGTTCATCTACGTCCATTGGATCTGCTGTTTCACTGAGTGAACCAGCAAAAAAGAGAAAAAAAAGAACAATATATTAGGGTTAGGAAAGCTACTATATAGGTCTCCATGGAAGAAATCAGATACACTACCTTTCGACATTCTCTTGTCCATCATCGTTACTCCTGCGTTGATTGTCTCTTGGTGTGCTTTCCTGCTCTGTTTGTTCCCTTTGACGTTCTTCTTGCTCGCGTTCATCCATCTCTGTCAGTTCTTGATGATATATTGCAAAGTTCATCAGCTTCAAGGCAGCCTCTGCGTCTGCTTTAGTAACCTTTCAAAACAATGAAACCATTTTAAGAGTGAAACTTAATAGAGCTTATTCAAGACCAGAAGGACAATGAGTTTGTTTGTTACCTTTCTGCTTAACTTCATTTTGGCATGTGCTGTAGCAAGACGGATTATTGTCTCTAGTGTTCTTGCTGTTATCGGAAGCGTACCTCCAGTCTACAGAGATGTGGATGGTCATGTCAAACACAAGTTCCTCAGACAAAAACAGATGACTTATTATCCAAGGTTTAATGTTGTGAAATGATTTACCTTGGTATCAGAACCTGCATTTCTGAGATCTGCATATGCTTCGGCAATACGTTCTGATGCCTGAAAATTCAATAGTAAAAGAGACATTTAAGTCGAACAGCTTAACAGATATAAAATATGTAAATTTGCATGTTTAAGTTCAGTGTCTCACTTCATCCGTGAGCTCTGGCTGAATACGATGCTTGGCATAGTGAATGTACTTCTTTAGGAACTTAATCGTAAGAGTTTTCTCATTTGTTTGGCCTCTTTTCTTCTTCTTCCCGTGCAGCTGTTACGTATGAGTCCATAAGGCCACCAGTGATCTACCAATACAAGAGAAGAGGCCCAACAAAGAAGGCGCAGTAAAGGAAGTACGAGGAGAAGCACGTGGGGGGAATAAAGAATAAGGAAGAAGGAGAGGATCGTTGTAACGGATTGGCACAGAGCACATGGGATCAAACCACTGCACAGAGACAAACAAAGGAAAGTATATTAGTAGTAACGAATAAGAGTGGGGTATCGAGTGTGAAGATCGATCATAGAGAGAGGAGAGAGAGTACTCCTGTGTAAAACTCTAAGACCCTGTAATTGCTTGTTCTCTAAGGAATTACAGTTATTATCTACTAGTGCAATCTTTTCCATACTAGTCGTATCAGCAGCATTCGGTTATACTTAACAAACACTTCACTCTCACCATCCTCCTCTCTCCCATATGGCAAGTTCCCATCTGGTCCTGCCTCACCTATAGTTCACACAAAAGCCAGAGATGTTTCAAGTCACTGATTGTGGAATGTTTAGCACAACGGAGAAATATGATGTGTATGCTACTACCTCTATCGTTTTGGTAACGATGCATACGCAAGACGTGTTCCGATATCATGCTATCAATACCAGCATCCATTTGATCCAACACAATAAACAGCAGATCAAAACGAGAGAGCAATGAGTCTGGAAGTCCAATGTTCTTTGTTGGCGTCAGTGATCTGTCATACTGCAGGCACAAGAGTAGGTCATATTTATAACAAGGGATACTTGCTAGTCAACAGATCAGGATGAGTTCTATGCAAACTTACGGTTCCGTATATTGGATTTGCTGCTGCAACCACACTGCATCTAGCATTTAGTGATGCATGGATACCGGCTTTGGCGATTGTTACAGTCTGTTGCTCCATAACTTCGTGTATAGCAACTCGGTCCTGATCGTTCATCTTATCAAACTCGTCAATGCACACAATACCTTTATCAGCGAGGACCATTGCACCAGCTTCTAGTCTTCGTTCTCCTGATGAAGAAAGAGAGAATAGATTTTCATGAGACCGCACTTTGACCTGCTCCTAATTTTGATTTGAAGTTTAAAGAAAACATGCATATGGCTTTTATGTGATTTTACCTGTTTCTTGGTCAGACGTAACAGCAGCAGTTAACCCAACACCGGAAGAACCACGGCCTGTGGTTGATATCGCCAATGGTGCAATATTCATTATCGCTCTCAGAAGTTGAGATTTGGCAACAGATGGATCACCAACCATCATCATGTTGATGTCCCTGAAAAGCAAAAGGTTAAACATGCAGATTCTTTCAGTGAACTGAAGCTAACATTAGTATCTAAGCATGACTTTACCCTCTTAAGTGGGTTCCGTTCTTGAGATTCTTTTCCATACCACCAAGCATCAGTAGTATAACTGCTTTCTTTATCCAAGCGTGCCCATAAATAGAAGGTGCTAAAGAACGAGAAAGGAGATCAAATGCATCATCTCTTGCTGCAATCTTTTTTATCTCCTGCAAGTCTCGCGGGGTGTAGATAGGTGCATTTGCCTCTTTGTTGAGCAGAGAGATATTATTGGCTATGAGGATAGTCCTACACAGAGATAGCACGGTCAAGTTTATCACAGTGAAAAAGACCACTTTGAACCTAAGTGGTCGTACGAAAACACACGCACCTAAAGACACCATTTACGCTACCCTTGCTTTTGCCTGGTAGAGCCTTGTAAATACCAACAACAGCCACTCGATCTCCTGGCTTGCATGAGTCAACCAAGTCATCCTCAGCGATGACATCCACACTTCGTGGTAGCTGACCAGGAGCCGCGTTTTCAGGAACTTCTTGAATTGACAAGGTCTGATGATCTTTGTATTTGCACAGCCCATACTCAGTCACCAATAAGTTACCATTATCATCCTGAAAAAAACAAAAATTCAGTAACAGACAATTCTTCCAGCAATAAAAAAAGAACAAAAACCATAGAATTACCCTTGTAGGATAGACAGAGCCAGTGGGCAAACCCGCATGGGACGTTATGTCTCGATACTCTCGATTGGTAAATTCACCGGTAGATGGACAAAAGTGTACGCTTTTAACAACCTTTGGCCTCACTAGAGAGCCTGAAAGCAAGAGATTTTTTTAAAAAACTTATCAGATAAACACACAGAGAATTCACTAATCAATCAAAGCAGAAGAGTAGTAAAGTGAAAAGGGAGGGGTACATTTGGTGACAATGCCCTCAACACAGACCAAAGATCCAATAAACTCAGAGAGGAGCTCTCTAGGTGTGACACGGCGAGAGACGAAATGACCTTCGAATCCAACAAGGACTTGCTCTCCTTCTTTCAAGTACTTTGGGTCAATGTTGCGTGTAGCTTCAGTGGCTGCGTCACAGAAGGACTGCATATACTCAATTGGATTCTTCAGTATCCTACTCAAAGCAAAGCGATACACTTCAATTTTCACCAAAACTTATATCATAATGATTCTGGAAACTGAAATTCCCAAATTCACAAAAACCTATAAACTGGCAAACTAATCGAAATTCCTACTCACCTAGAGGAAGATTCAGATTCGCGGAAGTGAGTATGAATGTCAGATACATTGACGATAAGACGGTGACGCTTGTTCTGTACCAAAGCCTTGATTTCATCCATGTAGATCTATACATCCAAAATCAAAACTGCAGTTATACTAAAGATGATTGAGAAGTCTCGTGAGAGAAGAGAAGGACTTACGTTTTCGAGGAACTGAATGAAATCTCGCTTGTGGCGAAGCCTCGTCTCCTCCGGCACATCCATCTCTTTTCGTCGTTAGCTTTCTTCGTCTTCTTCTTCTTCTTCTTCTTCTTCCTATCGATTGAGAGAGAAAATGTAATTTCGATTTGGGGAGAGCATGAGTGTGGCGGGATATTGTGTGATGACCTCTTCCCTTTTTGGCGGGAATAGTTAGTCGTTTTGGGCCCATATTTAACTGGGCCTTCATCTACGCGCTTTTTAATCAGCTTATTATATTTAATCACCACCCCCTTAGCTATGGACGGAGCCCATTAAAAACGCTTGTGATTTAAACTATTTTCTGATATATAAATAATTTTAGTTTTTAATATAAAAATCCCCTATATATTAAATGAGAAGTCACTTTAGTGACTTCCGCTGACGTGTCACTCATACAAACAGTTTGAAAAAATCTTTATAATTTCATTGGTCAATGATTTTTAATTTTTATTTATTTTAATCAAATCTAAAAAAGGTAATCCTAGAACCAATTAATGTTAGTTGCCAAACAGTTTTTAGATTTTTATGCATATAATATCTAATGGTAGCAATTATATAAATTTTATATAATACCTCTTATATATTTTTCTTCACTAATAGTCATAATATACATATATAAAGCATATATAAAGCATGTAATTTTAATAAAATCATATTATAACAAATATTAATGCATCATATAACAACTTTATAAATTATTTACATTAGTTTTAACTCATCTGTAATGATTAAAATATAATTTATTTATATAAATATTTTGTAATCACTAAGGTTTTAAATCATCAGTAATGATTATTGTATCAGTAATAAAAGTTTACAAATCAATATATAAAATTAAAAATCATCGATAAGTATTTAGAAAATTATTTTATAAAATTCTTAAATTATTTTTTAAGTTTATAAATTATTGATCATAGATAAAAAAAATATTTTCTTGAGTTATACAACCATTTATTAGGATTTATGAAACTATTTATAAGTATTTTAAAACTTCTGAGAAATAATTCATAATATTGAAAATTTGTAAATATCTTATAAATTATTTATAATTGTATAGTTTCCTTTATAAGATGTTATAAAAATTTAATCAACTCAGAATCAATGAAAAATATTATTTCTTTCACAAGTTTATTATTTTCAAAACCTTTTCCAAAAATTTCAAAAACAACAAAAAATTGTTTTTTTTATCCAAAAGCAAAATAACCACTAAAATTACACCAATCATAAAACAATCCAAAGAATATTATAAATAAAAGTATATTTCTAAATTTATGAATTTTTTATATTCTTAACTTTTTATTAAATTAAGAGAGTTCACATATATATAGTTATGTTTCTTATTAATATTTTTTGGTTTATACTTTGATTGCAAGTACGGGTCTATTTGTCACATTAGTTCATGTTGTTGGATTTTAATAACATTCATGAACAAAAAATTTGATCAACTGAACTTTATATATATGCATGTTTTACCGATAATGTTATAAAATAATTTAATGAAATATTATTTTGTAAAAGATGTAAAAAATATAACTAAATACTACATAAATCGTATTTAAGAATTTAAAAATATTAATAAATATAATATATTTATTAAAATAATTATCTACCAAAAATTCACATTCAGTTTTAAAATATTAAAATATATTATTACAGATCAAAAACATAAAATATTATATTATATAAAATTTTAAAATTATTTTTACCCGCAAATTTGCGGGCAACCACCTAGTAGTTATTATATACAACTATCTTATAAAAATAGATATAATATAATAAATCATAAATATTTTAAATTTGAAATATTAATATTTTGTGATATATGCTTATTCGGATCCAGATATGATGATTTGAATTTTAGAACAGGATTTAAAAGTAAAATACTCGGATTTGATTTTGACATATAAAGATTTTGATATAACTTTCCAATAAATAAACAGATATAATTGAGGGTAAAATTCCCTTGAAAACTGAGAAGTATTGTTGAGTAAAAGAGAAGATGAAAATTCCCTAATTGGGTTTATTCTGACACTAAAACCATTTGCTAATCTTGGCTATGTTTATAAATTAGGCAAATATGGAACGAACTAAAGATACAACATTTCGTAGAGAAGCAAAATCCAAAAAAGCTCAATGAACAATTAAGAAAACAAAAGGCTGGATGGAACATAAAACGCCAGAGAAATAGCTCAATTTTGTGAACCAAGAAGCTACAAAGAAGATGATGGTGGATGATGATGGTGACGTGTAAAAGATGGAGAAGACAAGGTCTGAAGGACATCAGGGTTTGAAGGCAGAGAAAGCCACCACTGAGTTATGTCCACCGAACCCGAACGAGTTTGATATGGCTGCAGGCGAAGAAGAAATACAGTCATTATCAGAGAAACCATTGTCTGGTTTAAGACACAATGACAAGAAGGCCGGTCAGTTACTTACCAACATTCACCTCATGCTGCTTCTTCTCGTTTGCGACCGTATCGAAGTCTACTGCTGGTTCTGGGTTCTACAGTGACAAACAACAGAGTGTTAAAGAGTCTAAAACATAGAAAGTCACGAGAAATAGAGAGATAATACGTACAAATTGGTTGATAGAGGGATGAAGCCATCCAGTGTTGATAGCCTTCACGGTGGCAATGGCTTCAAGACCTCCAGCTGCACCGAGGCAGTGACCTATCATAGACTGTAACATGCATTTTCACAAAACTATCATTACAGGAAATGCAAAGCAAACGAAATACAAGAAATAGCAGTATTTAAGTAGATGGAGACGAACCTTGGTGGCATTGATTTTGATCCCTGAAGTGCTCTTGAATACCTTTTTAATGGCATTGATCTCGGCAAGATCACCAGCAAGAGTGGAAGTTGCATGAGCATTAATGTAATTTACCTGGAAAAGGAACGTTCAGACAATAATCAACCATAGAATTTCAGTAATAAACTGGAAACGTTTGTTCGAAACAGCCATAAAATGTTTCTAACCTCCTCAGGTGATACACCAGCATCTTGAAGGCAGCTCTCAATGCATGAAGAGACACCAAGCCCATCAGCTCTTGGATCAGTCATATGATGAGCATCACAGTTAACAGCACCTCCAAGATACTCTGCTACAATTGGAGCACCACGTTTCATCGCATGTTCCAAGCTTTCCATAACCTATTAGAGTATCGAATAGATTAACACAATCCATGGACTTACAGAAACAACATGTCACATAGACCTAACTATGAGAGTACATACCAGAACACCAGCTCCTTCACCCATGACAAACCCATCTCTCTGTTTATCCCATGGCCTTGAAGCCGTCTGCGGGTCATCATTTCTCTGTGACAATGCTCTACAAGCAACAAAACCTCCCAACCCAATAGGAATAATAGCAGCCTCAGTTCCACCAGCAATCATCATATCAGCTTCACCACGGCGAATGTGGTTCGCAGCAGCGTAAAAGCAGTAGTTAGAAGTAGCACAAGCCGTCGAGATCGAGTAGTTAGGACCCATAAGACCAAGATCAATCGCCAACAAAGCAGAACCCATGTTTGTAATAGCATACGGAATAAAAAACGGAGAAATCCTCCTGTGACCTTTCTCAATAAGAGCTTGAACACCGTCTGAAAACACAGTCAAACCACCCATACCAGTCCCAACTAGTACTCCAGCTTTCAGCTTATCAATCTACAACAAGTTGAACCCATCAAAGATAAATCAAACCTCATGACTAAAGACATGAACTTCAAAATGAATCAGTTTTACAGATTTGAACTTTGAACAATCTACAAGAACACACACAAGTTGAAAACTTTGTTTAAACCCATCAAAGATAAACCAAAGCTCATGACTAAAGATACAAACTTTAAACTGAACCAATCTTAAAATTTTGAACTTTGATCAATCTACAAGAACACTCATAAGTTGAAAACTTTAGTTAAACCCATCAAAGATAAACCATCCTCATGACTAGAGATATGAACGTCAAACTGAATCAGTCTAAAAGATTTGAACTTTGATCAATCTACAAGAACACCCACAAATTGAAAACTTTACTTAAACCCATCACATAAACTTTAAACTGAATCAGTCTCAAAGTTTTGAACTTTGATCAATCTAAAGAGAGTAGTACCGTGTTAAGCTTATCACCACCAAGATTCGCACTTTCAAGAGCCTTCTTGCCAGCAACAATGCAATACTTCAAGCAATCATCAAGCCTACGCTCATTCTTCCCATCAATGTAACCTTCTGAGCTAAACCCACGGATCTGACCACCGAATCGAGTCGGGAACTTGGAAGCATCGAATCGATCAATCAAGCTGATTCCACTCTCACCGGAAAGCAGCTTCTCGTAGTAAGCATCGACGTCGTTTCCAAACACGGAGACGAGACCCATTCCGGTGATTACGACCCGTTTCTTCGGGTCTGTTTCGCGTTTGGGGGCGGAGACGGTTGATGATGCGGAGATGGATGAGCGTCTTCTTGTGGGTTGTCTCGCATTGGTGATGTGATGGGATTGGCGATTTGAGGGTCTTAGGAGTGGGTTTGGTGGAGAAGCACGGAGAGAGGAAGGGTGAAGAGCTTGCATGGCGAATCGAAAGAGAGAGCGAGAGGGAGGCGATAAGTACGATGTTTGTGTGAAATGGTGTGTGTGTGTGTGTGATGAGTGTTTGTGGAAAGAGGTTTTGGAGTTCGTCAGATTTGAGGAGCAGTTGATACTTAAGTCAATTTTATTTTATTTTTTACGCTCTGTTTCATAATAAATATCATTTTAAGTTTTTAAACACAGATTAAGAAAACATTTAATTTTGCATATTTTCTATATAAAAACATCATTTCCCATACACCTAACACTATTTCAACCAATAAAAAATTAAATTGGAAAATAAAATTCATAAATTTTGCATTGAAAATAGAAAACAACATTTTTTATGAAACAAAAATAAAACATCAAAACGACACTCTTTGTGAAACGGGGGGAGTATAACACTTGGGTAGCCAATTTAAGTCAATTAATATTTACAACTTTGAGGAGAATTTTGTGGAGAGTAGATTTTCTTTTTTAAGTCACTTGATATTTTGTAACTATTTTAGTTTTGGTCATATAGTTATACTATCTTTACAATTTGGTCTTCAGAAAGTAGAATAGATTTTCAAGAAAGTAGGATATAATCCATTCTTTTCTCTGATTATCTTGGAAACTAGAGGCTTTTCATCAGAAAAAAAAATTTAGTAACTAGAGGCTAAGTGTTACTTTTGCACTTAGCCAGTGTTAGCTAGAGGCTTTTGATCAGAAAAAAAATTAACCAGTGAAACTTTTGCATATGACTTCTAAATTTTAAAAATTAATATATCAAAGCATATGCAATAAAATAGTTTTTTAAAATTTTAGTTAAATTATCTATAACCTTCAAAATCTCAAGATTGGTCATGTGTATATTGTGTTAGTTCTACATATAAAAGATAGCTTTGATACTAAAATCAAACATCGATCCACTATTTGGAAAGTGTGTGGGTTTAGGTTAAGAGCTTTGTTTATAGATCGAAGTTTTTCTTTCTTCTGTTTATGAATATTTGGATTAGTATAGGAGAAAAAGGAAAAGGTTGTAGTTCTTCTCTTAGCTTTCTATTATGTTTATTTTTTTGTTAAAGCATTATTTATGTTATTTTGAGTGTAAAATTATTTACCTTAGGTCGAAGTAGGGATGCACTTATGTTTCTCCACTCGACCTGCCACTCGTCTCCGAGATTTTCTTGTTCCTATTACAGATTGGAAAAATTCCTTAAAAATACCCGGACTAATTTCCATTTGCTAATAAAATACATGAACTATTTTGGATCTCCGTTTAATACATGAACTAATTTTCGTTGCCTATTAAATATACAAACTTTTGAAATTCGCAGGTTTTACACATCGTTTTAGACGGCGTTAACTATATTTAACAGAAGTGACGACGGCGTTTAATTGTTAGTGTTAATTAAACATATGTTTAAATTATGAAATCAAAATTTCTTAAAAATACATGAACTAATTTCATTTGCTAATAAAATACACGAACTATTCTGGATTCCCGTTTTAATACACGAACTACTTTTTATTTTCCATTAAATACACAAACTTTTGAAATTTTTCAGATTTTACACATCGATTTAGACGACGTCAACTATGTTTAACAGAAGATGACGTTAGTTTTAACTAAACATGTGGTTAAACTCTGAAAGCACGCTCACCTTCAGCCAAAACCTCTTAAATCGATTGAGCCAAGTTAGTTTCAATTCGAGTATGTCACCCTAATCAATTTCAACATCTTTTATTCTCCAAACTTTGTTTATTTTCTTCTTCTTTCCTTTGATTTCCTTTTATATCGCTTCAGAATAAAGTCGATTTCTATGTCGTGAAAAAGAATGAAGAAAACTAGGTAATTTTAAATGAACTAACAATATAATCTACCAGGAGGATTTTCATCTTCTGTTAAACAATTTTAATGGAAAACAAAAAGTAGTTCGTGTATTAAAACGGGAATCCAGAATAGTTCGTGTATTTTATTAACAAATGAAATTAGTTCATGTATTTTTAAGGAATTTTGATTTCATAATTTAAACATGTGTTTAATTAACACTAACATCGTCGTTACTTCTGTTAAATAAAGTTTAATGCCGTCTAAAACGATGTGTAAAACCTGCGAATTTCAAAAGTTTGTGTATTTAATAGGCAACGAAAATTAGTTCATGTATTAAACGGGGATCCAAAATAGTTCATGTATTTTATTAGCAAATGGAAATTAGTCTGGGTATTTTTAAGGAATTTTCCCTTACAGATTAAGTAACGTGGTGGAATAGTTTTCCTCTTTACATCTTTCCGGCGACAGTATTTTAGCGGTTTAATGAGTTTTGCATCGTGGTTTTATTGTAACTTTCAAGAATATTAGTGGCTTGTCCGTCCATACTGGATTAGTAAGAGTCCTCTTTTACCATATTACCATATGTCTATCACATACTGGAGGTGATAATCAAACTACAAAACTGATGTCAGAACTCTCGTGTACTAGATAAGAGAGATTAGGCCATTTGGCAAAATTTATCTGCTCTTGGCCTCTAGTAAAATTAGACATTTCAAAAGTTGAGCATGGATTTTCAAAATGTTACCATCTTTTGGTTTGAAAACACTTCAAACAATTTTAAAGTTGAAAACGTATAAACAAAATAGCGTAAAGAGTAATAAGGTAACAAGTAACCAGAAACCAAATACTCAATGCAAAGGTAGGTGAACTGATACTCACGTGGACGCATTAATCTTATATAGCCAAATACAACAATTAAAGGTGTACTGAGTAGATAGACATTATAAGTTGTTCAACACACATGTTCTATTATTCTTTACCAGAACCCAACTTATCGTATAAAGTCTTCCAACTCGTCGTGCCTACTTGCTTGAATGATAAATGTACAATTTTTTTTTTTAGATAATAAATGTAAAATTTCGACGTTCATAATACAAGGTGGTCTAGCTAGGTTTCGATTTGTTGGACTAATACATTTGTTTAATTGTATCATTTAATCATACAATGCATTAACTGCCGCCAGAAAAGACTAAGATCCTTTTATCTATGGAACTATTGAGTTTTTTCTTGGTTTGGATCATCACATGAGGGCTATACAATTATTTGTCTGAACTTTATTGGTAAATTCGATTGGAAACACAAACTAATTCCCTTAATCTGAATAATTTGTGAAAGAAACGATTCGTACATGAATAGATATCCGAATACCGATTTGATTCTGTAAATAAATAATTTTTTTGTTGATTATTTTAAATTTTTGTCATAAATAAATTCATTTAAATATGTTAAATTATTATCGTTAGTATGTAAAATAAATAATATTGAATTATTATGATAAAGATAATTAATCAAATAGTTAGGAAAAGTGAAAAAGAATGTAATAAAATACTTACATAATGTATTAGAAAAGGAAAATAAAAATTATAAAAAACATTTAAATTGTGGAAAAAATTGTTCTATACTTCTCTTTTAATAGAATAGATATCTTGGTTTTAGTAGATTTTTATATTATATTTTCTACTTGTTTCCAGAATGGTTTAAATGCATTTTCTGTTTCTCCGCTAGAAAAATATAATTTTCTTATCAATAGAAAAGAAGAACTATAATTTTATTGAATATTCAAATTTTGGTATAAAAGTTAACTTTTAGCCTAAAAATTACACTTACATTAATTACACTAATAAGTTAAAAACTATAAAAAATAATAATTTTTGGGTATTGTATTGAAAGAATTTAGAATTTTACATATCAAAGAATACAAAAAAAAAAACATTGTTGACGTTCAAAAAATAAAAAAAAATACTAACGTGTTAGAATCTGCAACCACAACAAAGAAAAAAGAAAGCAAGCTTAGAAACCAAAACCATTCCTTCAATGATAGACATGATTTTGTATCTCAAACTTTCGAAAAACGACATCTTCAGATTCAATCTCTTCCATTTTAGCCCTCCAAGTCCCAAAAATTTCAGCCTCGTCCTTTCTTTTCTTGTTTTGAATATCGAAAAGGTCCCCTTTCTCATAATCTTTGATCTTGAAATCCTTTCGAAATCGAACATCACAGAGAGATAGAGAAGAAGTAGGTATCTTATGTGTTGTTTATGGTTTTGTTGTTATAAAGTCTTCGCAGACGAACAAAGGACTTTTTATACAAGCCCAAAGCCAGGGTGTATTGGTAATTAATAGTCGTTGATTTGAAGCGTGTTTCAATATTCAAGTTTCCAATAATCAATGTAGGTGTGCTGACGTGAGACAACTCTGTTTCTTTTCCAGAAGAATTTTCGTGGATGAATCATTATCTGTACTCTTATCTGTTTCTATATATAGATGTATTTATCTTTTTATAAATATTTTATACTCTTTTCTTTTTAAAATGTTTAAAATTTTAGATTTTTCACACAGTTTAATAAAACACATTAAATTTACATATTTTTTTGTTATTATCTTTTTTTCTATAATTTTAAGTCAACAAAAATTCAATAAGTACAATTATTTTTTAAAAAAATTATAATTAGTTAATAAAATATGCATTGAAAATATAAAAAATAGATTTTTTGAAACAAATTTTTTCTCTAGAATATGCAACTTTGTGAAACGGAAGAAATATGTTTTACTCAAAAATATATTTATACGTATACAGTATCTCTATAGCTTTATACAAATATATAGTTTAAGAGAGTTTAATGTCAAGTGATTATCCTATTTCTAAGTGATATATAAGTTATTCATGTATATAAATACATATCTATATTCTTTCTTTTTTAAAACCCAAAAATGTTTGTAACCGAATCACAACCGACTAATTTTTTATGAGATATGTCCACCAGCATCAAACAAATCTAATTTTTCGTAATGCGAATTAGATATTTATATTACCTAACCACATATGTTTACTGTTATGAAATCGTTTTGAATCTGAATAGTTTAACTCACCGAAATTCGCTTACCACTAAACTATTATGTATAGTTATTCAAAAACATCGTAATAAGAAAAATAGAGATATGTATTTATATAAATCAATAACTTAGCTTGCGTATATATATTCTTTGTTTCAAAATACATTATATTAGGGGATTTTCATGTATTCATGTACATCTATAAGTATTTAAAATTGAAAATCATAATAATTGATTAGTATTTTGTTATTGCTTGTAAATTTTATTTGTTTTATACTGTATATGCATGGAGAATATATTTTATATTGACATGTAACTTTGCTTGTAATTTTTTTTTGATTATTTTTGAATATATTAAATTTGCATCTATTCCGCTAAATTGAATTGTATTTTTTCTTGATTCTAAATTGGTTAAAATCAAACTATTATTTTATGAAATTTCAAATTTATTAATCTATCAAAAACATTTAAAAGCTTTTTGGTAATTTGTGCTTTTTTTTTTTTTATAGTTAACGAAAAATAGGATATGAAACGGTTACGGGACTTTTCTAATCAGGTAAGTAAAATTCTTCGGGACTCTCTTTAAGCTGTTGGTACCAAGGCGATAGTGGGCGGGCATACTCCTTAGTTATCAGGCGTAAATTGGTACATACATCAAAACTCATTCACAACATATCTTAAACAAAAATCTACAAAGACTTTATATAATGAAATATGAGTTTTTTCTTGTTACTGCAATGGTTGTGCCAAGTGGAGAGCTGATGTGGGAATGCCCAGTGGTGTTCTTGACTCTAGACTAGAGGTATTTGACAATCTAGGTTCTTGATTAGTTGTTTTTATGTCTTTGTACAATCTATTCTTGGAGATGGTGACTGGCTCTGGTGTTGTTTCTTCAAGTTTTGGAGATAAGAGAGGACAAAGCTAGATTTGTAAGGAGCAACCGAGACAGACTTCATTAACTTCAAGTTGCAGATTACATTTTGAAAACTCTTAATGACAAGAAATAGACTCTCATGTCCAAGATTTTAAGCTTGAACTCTGAACGTTAGTCACGAACAGAAAAAAAAGCAGCAGAAGTTTCAGACAACAGACAAGACCCAGATGAGAGACAGTTGCAGCTGTGTGAGGTCAAACTTTCAACTCTATGTATGTAAATCATCAGAAACATACGGTGCTAATCAAGTAAAAGGTGTATAGCAAAACACTATGTTTAGCGTTTTTTTTAAAATATAATCCACAAAGCAGCTTTGAAGTTAAAATATCAGTGGAAATCAGTTCTGATATTACCCCAAAAAGGAAGAGCTCAGGTGTGGCAATATCAACTGGTAATCAGATGAGTGCGAAGGACCCAACCATCGCTAAAGCCAATATCTTCACAGCTCTTTGCACCAGCCGGGAATCGAACCCGGGTCTGTACCGTGGCAGGGTACTATTCTACCACTAGACCACTGGTGCTTCTTGTTGACAGTAACCTACATCTATTTCTAGATCAAAGACTATGCTTCACCACACACTTGGAAGTAACATGTTTTCGTACAACTGAATCAAGTTGCCATTCAAGTTAAGTGATCTGGATCTTTAGTTTCAGTACCCACTCTATACAAAGTAATTACAGGTGAAATGAGTCAGATAAACAAAGTTTAAGACTTTGTAAATAAATCAGTCAGCTGTTTCATCTGTTTGATATTTTCAGTGAATCACCATTTAATTGAACAACAAAGCTGTGACGATACCAAACTCAAAGCTGTCTTGGAATACATTTTCCCAATTACTAAAATCTCCTAACATACTACATATTTTAACTTTAAAATGAAGTGGGAAATAGAATAATGAACAAAAAATTAAAATATTATTCAATAAATAAAGTAAGTTTTTTTTTGTTCATTACTCAATTTTCACTCTATTTTTGAATAAAATGTAGAATGAGGTTGGAGAAGCCAAAGATTTGAGTGTTCCTCCAACTGTTAGAACGTTTAAGTATATATGTATATTACTGAAAATTTTGAAAACATAGTTTTGTAGATTTAGAAGTGAAATGAGTCCATATAATTCCCCGCACCTGTAAAAAACATAGTGAGCCAGCTCTGAAGTCAATTGATCCCTGGTTAATTTTCTAAGATTGTAACCAAACCACAAATTGAAATTTTCTATGTCATTTATACTCTTAGGGTTAACTAATCTATACTTAGGCTTTAAAGTTAAGGGGTGGATTTTGGGGATGGGTTTCAAATTTCAAAAAATAAAAATAAAAATTCAAAAATTCAAAATACAAAGGGACTATTTTGATCATTTTATTTTTTGAGTGTTATTTTGTAATAAAAACTTAAAAAAAAACTATTTGAGAGAATTGCCGTGTTCTTAATGTATAGAAATATTCTTTATTCCAGATACGCGCTCTATAATATATAGAAATAATATATTCCTTAAAAGATACATATTTTAAAATGAAAATTAGTCTAAATTACCCACGTTTAAAATTTATATTGGTTGAGTTAAGTATTTGTTACAATATACATCTATAAATAGAGAATCAATCATAACAAGAATGAAAGAAAAACAACAAAAATTAGGCATAACTATTTCACTCTATTAAAAAAAGAAAAAGAAATGGTTCTTACAGATGCTGAGATTCTAGATATTAAAAGTGAACTCGAACGTGTTAGAAAATCATCAGAACTAGATGAAGAACAGATGAAGGTAAGTATTCATTTTTGTTCACTTAAACTGTTTTGTACATACAAATGCTTATTAAGATTTTTGTAAAATTTAGGATTTAGAAGAGAAGATGACTGAATACGTCGAAAAGCAAAAGATGGTGGGTAGTTTACTCAACGCTGTGCTGAAAATGACAAACAATTCTATTGCGAAGAAACAGGCTTCCTCATCTCAATCAATGCCAATGCCCTCGGCCTCGGGTGAAAAGGGAAACCAGAAGTAGTAGTATTCATTCTTTCAAAACTTTTATGGAATAGCTTATCTCAGATTTGTTGCAATAAAGAAAACATGTCATTTATCTTTCTGTTTGAAATATGTAGGTTCTTATGATAAATCAATAAGTCTCTTTAATTTGTTTTTTTGGATCCTCCCTTTACCTCTCTTCATCGATTTTTTTTTAATTCATTTTTGGAAAAGCATACCACTGATTTTCAAACGCTTGTACAACACGTGCCCCAAATTTTCTCTCACAAACCTTATCTTTTAGAGCCTTTCCGCTGTTCTTCATCTTCCCTCTCCGGAAACATGATACTCTTTATGAGACAAAGGGAATAACAAAGATAAAAAACAGTCTTTGAGTCACACCTAAAATATATGACAACATAGTTGTCTAAAAATGTCATGGATCATGAGTAAATTTGACGAAAGAACACCTAAATGAATTATACCATTGTTTTCTACTAAGATTTTTATTTTTATCAAAACAAAAAAAATAGTCGACACTTTCTTCAAGATGTGCAAATGTTTTTTTTGGCTATGATCATGTTTGTACGGTGGAACTTTGTGGTCGAAGTGGTGGTCTAGATCTATTTTCTATGGATGATCCATCGGTATAAGTTCTGTATGTGAAAAATAAACACACGATCAACATTAAAACTACTTTGGAAAAACACAAATTATAACTTTTAAACTGAAGTAAATGCTAAAAAATTGTCTTTGATAAAAAATTCCTAAAATTTTTCTAAGATAATTCTATGTGACGCTAACTTTATACTTAAGATAACATATCTAACTGGTATTTTATTAGTGAAACTGATTACAGAAAAGTGAAAAGTTTCAAGAAACTCAAAAGAGAAGAAACTATCAAATCTACTGTTTTGATATACATTTCACCTTCAAATATTAGCCGCACCCACCTCTATTACTTCTACCACGATTGCCACGACTGTGGTTACCCGTCCACGAGCTGCAGGATGCCACTTCATCTCATTAGCTTTTGTAGATGATTTAATAATTCTTTCCCGAAAAAACACATTTTCAGACAAAGACAAATTTGCCTTTGGGTCCAAGTTGTATTTGTTAAATGACTCTGGTGCATTTGGTTAGAAAGGTCATCACTGAACCCACAGACGGGTTAAACTAAAGTTTTATCTTTATCATCCAAAGATTCTAAAGAGATAAATAAATTGGTGAGGAAACTAGAGGTAGAAAAGCTCTAGCGAATTCTATGATTGTCGGGAACATAGTTTGTTGTGATTTGATTGGAGGTAGATGCATGAGTCTCTTTTGAAGAGACCACTGGTGTGTGAGAGTACGTAGCTTGTAGTATTACTCGTGAGTGTACGTGTCGACAAGTGTTCAGAGATATTTGGAGAGCCTTGTCAACCCTCCATGAAGTATCTTCTTTGAATCAGACCTTGGGTTTTTCTCCAGAGATGGTGATCTGATCTTTAGCTTTGATTGTGGTAGCTTCTAGAGCCATAACTGAATCAGAAGTAGCATCCACAACTGAATTATTGAGATATAACTGAATAAGAGCCGTTCCAGTTTAATTCAAAATTATTGAGATATTTTATGGGTTTTCTGTCATTGTCTAACTCCTCCAATGTTCGTTTCCTCCGCTAAGATTTTTCAGAATTTCCTTTGCTTTTATATCTAAACGCCAAAGTTTTCCCGGCTTGGGGACGTATTATTGTTAAGGCTGACATTTTATCTATTGAATTTGATTCAAACCGTTATTCATTTTGATTTGATCCAAAAATTTAAGATATATGTATTTTTTTGTAGCAAAACAAATATTAAAAATTATTATTTGTTAAAATAAAATAAATTACAAATACCAAAAATTTAAAAGACGGATATCCCCTATGCTCTAATAGATAAATAAAACATGTATATCTCGACTAAATGTAGATTTTTAAATGTATAGTTTACATAGTTATTATTTTAACACATGATTTAATAAACTCTATTCACATTGTTACTTATAAAAATATTAAATTAAGAAAATAAAATAAAATCTTTTTGACGACTATAATTTTTTATTAAGTTTTGTCCTTTTCATTTTTAACTAGTTTTAAAATTATGAAACATATTAAAAACATATTTTAAAAACGAACTTGTATTGTTTTTTTCTACACTATCTGTGTTAAACAAAGCATGTGAGACTGTTTATATATTCATAAATATTGACATATTTTTGGATATCGAGTTTTTAGATATTTATGTTTTCATTAAATAAAATAAATTGAAAATTATATATTCATAATATATTAAGCAAATCATAAATACAAAAAAAAAATTTGATAATATTTGCTCCATGCGCACCCTAATTATTGTGTATGAAGTGAAGTACGCACCCTAATGATTGTGTATGAAAGTCAGCTCCACCTCTCTCATCGCTTTATTGTTGACTCCTTTGTGTGTCTTTTATTTTAAATCAGTCAGTCAAGGTCAGTTGATAAAAATGAAAATAAGTATGGGTCAAGGTCGTGAAGTAAGCATTAGCATTAGTTTGCGGAAGAATTTAAAAATATTATTGTTAAATGGGTCAAAGGATCAAGTAAGCATGGTATCTGGAAACACGTTGTCCATATCTCTCGTATATGGTATGCCACGATATATACGAATCAACGATTTATTTTATTTTAAATTATACTGTTTTATTTTTATTTTTATTGCTGACACCATATAATATTTGGATTTAAAGCTGCATACCAGTACTATTTACATAAATTTGAGAAAAAAATAAACTTTTGGCAGAAGAAACATTTCTTTTTTCCCTGCTTGGGAAAATGGTTGGCATATTGCTCTCATATACAAAACACAACTTGTTATAAATACTTCATTAAAACAGCTAATAAGCTCTAGTCAGAAGTTAGAAAATGTGTTAATGAATTAAGTTCATGATCACTTGAATAGAGTTTCGAGTGGTAATGGTGCCGGATAGGGCGGGGGTATATGCTTTTCTTTAGTAGATACAAAGCGGACACAATTATATGAATTTTAATTTTATGAATCTTCATGCTGTGAGTTGCGCCGCACCGTTCTAATTCTAACCATGTCTGAACTTGAAATAACCATATGTTTTACTCTCGTTATATATTACTCCCTCCGTTTCATATTACTTGTCGTTCTAGGTTTATGCAAACATATTAAGAAAACATAAGATTTTGTATATTTCCAAAATTAAAACACAATTATCTATACACCTAACCATATTTCAACCAATAGAAAATTAAAGTGGAGAATTTAATTAATGAATTTTGCATTGAAACTCTAAAACGACACTTATTTTGAAACGAAAAATTTTCCCTAAAACGACAAGTAATATGAAACGGAGGGAGTACTTCTTTACGAATTAACCGTTTTCCAGCGGCTTAAAGCCTTCAAAAGGGTGATAAGTTTTCGTCAAAAGAAAAAAAGGGTGACAAGTTCAAGTCCAAGTGTCGAACGGGCTGTGCGGATACTTGCGCTAATGTGATGGTTGAGTCATCATCATCGTCACATTAGTGGACGATTTATAGAAACGTAACTGAACTTAGTAGTAGCGCAATAACGTTAATTTCTTTATGCTTCATATTCAAATTTCTTTTAGCATGAAATTCTATTTCTTAAGTTGACTACTCTCAATTCAAACTCAAGGTGATCATAAACTCAAAGACGCTCTAAATTCAAACTCAAGGTGATCATAAGCTCAAAGAAGCTCTGCAACAGTGGTTTGCCACAAGAATCTGAAAGTCTGTTATTTTTTTACTCATTGTTCAAATTCAAAGTTGTAAAAAAAGTTTTTTTCGTTTAAATTAATTTAACATTTATTCAAAAAATGCTATTCCCTCTGTTTTTTTATATATGTCATTTTGGAATCATTTTCTTGCTTCAATATAATTGACGTTTTCCAAAAATCAATAATGCAGAATATAGTGACAAATGACTATATGTACCATGTATTTATTATACCCAATACCTTACGAGACATGATAATTAATTAATTCTGAGGATAAAAAAGGTATTGTATTGGATGCTTTAATTTGTGTGCAAATGTCTACAACGTCATGTAAATAAGAACAGAGGGAGTATTTCTTAAATCAAATTTTCTAAAAGTTAATTTCTAACATGTAAAAAAAAATATAAAAAAATTATGAGTAAAATCCTGCAAGGTTAACAAAAAAAACGTCTAGAGAATCTATTGTTGTCTTTTACAACCGAGACATACACATTTTTCAGTTTGATTGTTGAACTTCACGGACGACACTAACACAAACTACCACATATTCGAGTCGGGATACATTTATTTAGTTTCGTGGAAATATTCTGTTTTATTAAACGGTTCAAAACTAATTCTCAAAGAGTACATAACCATGGAATATGATTTGGCTATGTATCCATATAAATCTCCAATGAATATATAATACAAACACAGAAACGTTTGAGCATGTGTACGAGTGGGAATGCCTTTAGTGACTTAATAGTTTAAATGCAACTTGATCAAATTATCAAATTATGTTGAAGCTGTGAACATTATATATTGCATCTTGGCGTTCACATCCATGACATGCATGACCCCTCAAATCTATATCTTCTTCCAAAATATTTCTCACCATGACGTCACTCTCAGAGACAATTTTGATCTTAGTTCTCGTCTTATTCTCTGGCTTCTAACTTGCAAAACAGAGCTTTGAACTAGAGATTAAAGCTTTAAGATCCTTCAAGAATGGCATTTCAAGCGACCCTCTAGGAGCATTGGCAGACTGGACAACCACTGGTCTAGTACGACACTGCAACTGGACCGGAATCACCTGTGATCATACCGGTCATGTTGTCTCCGTTTCCTTGAAGGAGAAGCAACTTCAAGGTGTTCTGTCTCCAGCCATAGCAAACCTCACCTACCTCCAGGTTCTTGATCTCGCTTCCAATAATTTTACCGGCCAAATACCGGCTGAAATAGGGAAATTAACCGAGCTTAACCAGCTCGTTCTTTACCTAAATTATTTCTCTGATTCGGTTCCTTCTAAGATTTGGGAACTTACGAAACTTGCGTCCCTTGATATCACAAATAATTTGTTGACTGGTAATGTTCCTGAATCAATCTGTAAAACTAGATCTTTGGTATCAGTTAGAATAGGAAGCAATAACTTAGCCGGGGAGATACCAAATTGCTTAGGAGAATTGGTTCGTCTAGAAATGTTTGTAGCAGACGTTAACCAATTTAGTGGTTTGATTCCAGTATCAATTGGTACTTTGGTTAATCTGACGGCTATAGACCTGGGTAGTAACCAATTAACCGGTAAAATACCGAGAGAGATAGGAAATCTCCGGCATTTACAGGTTCTCGGTTTGTATAATAACTTATTGGAAGGAGAAATACCAGCTGAGATCGGAAACTGCAGGAGCTTGATCCAACTTGAGCTGTATGGTAACCAGTTAACCGGGAGAATACCAACAGAATTGGGAAATTTGGTTCAGCTGGAGTCACTCCGGTTATACAAAAACAAACTGAGTTCTCCAATTCCGTCCTCCATGTTTCGGTTAACACGGTTAACTAATTTGGGATTATCAGGAAACCAGTTGGTTGGACCGATTCCTGAAGAAATCGGTAATTTGAAGTCCCTCAAAGTCCTTACACTTCATTCAAACAACTTAACGGGGGAGCTTCCGAAGTCAATCACAAACTTGAGAAACTTGACAGCGATAACGATGGGGTTCAATTTTATATCCGGTGAGCTCCCGGCGGATCTAGGTCTACTTTCCAATCTTCAGAACCTTTCAGCACACGACAATCTTCTTACCGGACCAATACCTTCTAGCATAAGCAACTGCACCGGTCTTAAAGTTCTGGACCTGTCTTTCAACCAGATGTCTGGTAAGATTCCTAGGGGTTTGGGACGGACGAATCTTACTGGTATTTCTCTTGGACCGAACCGGTTTACAGGGGAAATTCCAGATGATATCTTCAACTGCTCAGACGTGGAAGTTCTTAACTTGGCAAGGAACAACTTAACAGGAACTCTGAAGCCACTAATAGGGAAGCTTCAGAAACTCAGGATACTGCAAGTATTCTCTAACTCTCTCACTGGAACAATTCCTCGAGAGATTGGGAATCTGAGAGAGTTGATTATCTTGCAGCTTCACACTAATCATTTCACGGGAAGAATCCCAAGGGAGATATCGAATCTGACTCTACTGCAGGGACTTGAGCTGGATACAAATGAACTCGAATGTCCCATTCCTGAAGAAATGTTTGGTATGAAGCAACTCTCAGTGCTCGAGCTATCTAACAACAAGTTATCAGGTCCAATTCCTATCTTGTTGGCGAAGCTCGAATCTCTTACCTACTTGGGTCTTCATGGTAACAAGTTCAACGGGTCTATCCCTGCAAGCCTTAAGTCACTTTCGCATCTCAACACATTCGATATCTCAGACAATCTTCTCACCGGAACCATCCCTGGGGAGCTGATATCTTCGATGAGAAATTTACAGCTTAATATCAACTTCTCAAACAATTTATTGACAGGAACCATCCCCAGTGAGCTTGGAAAGCTAGGAATGGTTCAAGAAATCGACTTTTCGAACAATCTCTTTTCTGGGTCTATTCCAAGATCTCTACAGGCCTGCAAAAACGTCTTCTTACTGGATTTCTCGAGGAACAATCTCACAGGTCAGATCCCAGATCAAGTCTTCCAACAAGGAGGCATGGATATGATCAAAAGCTTGAACCTTTCAAGAAACAGTCTCTCTGGTGAAATCCCCAAGAGGTTTGGAAACAACCTCACGCAATTAGTCTCCCTGGATTTCTCTAATAACAATCTCACAGGTGAAATTCCAGAGACTCTCGCCAATCTCCCGACACTGAAACATCTCAACCTTTCTTCAAACCACCTCAAAGGCCATGTTCCTGAATCCGGGGTGTTCAAAGCCATCAACGCATCTGATCTGATGGGAAACACAGATCTCTGCGGCAGCAAGAAGCCTCTCAATCCATGTACACTGCTAACCAAGAAGAAGTCAAGCCACTTCTCAAAGAGAACTGCAATCATCGTGATTGTTCTTGGATCAGCCGCCATTCTCCTTATCCTACTGCTTCTGCTCACCCGTTACAAGAAAAAGATTGAAAACTCGCCAGAGTCTCCAATGCCAGACTTGGACTCAGCTCTGAAGCTAAAGAGATTCGACCCAAAAGAGCTAGAACAAGCAACAGATTCTTTCAACAATGCCAACATCATCGGCTCAAGCAGCTTAAGCACAGTGTACAAAGGTCAACTAGAGGATGGTACAGCGATCGCAGTAAAAGTATTGAACCTGAAGCAATTCTCAGCAGAATCAGATAAATGGTTCTACACAGAAGCCAAAACACTGAGCCAATTAAAGCATCGGAACCTCGTGAAGATCTTAGGGTTCGCTTGGGAGAGCGGGAAGATGAAGGCTTTGGTGCTTCCTTACATGGAGAAAGGAAGCTTAGAGGATGCGATTCACAGCTCTTCTACATCGCTCGGATCCTTCTCCGAGAGAATCGATCTGTGCATTGATATCGCGAGCGGAATCGATTATCTTCATTCTGGATTTGGATTCCCAATCGTTCACTGCGATCTGAAGCCTGCGAATATACTCCTCGACGGCGATGGAGTTGCTCACGTCAGCGATTTCGGAACTGCTCGGATTCTGGGGCTACGTGAAGATGGAAGCGTCACAGCTTCTACCTTCGAAGGCACGATTGGTTACTTAGCTCCAGGTACAAACTCTATGGTTAACTGATTAAATTAAATTGTATAAAATGGTTTATATCGGTTTAGTAAAATTGTAACTAACCGAGTAATCCAAAGTATCTTTTCATCACTAACTAACTTCTTTGTTTCTCTTTTGTTTATGATCAGAGTTTGCTTATATGAGGAAGGTGACGATAAAGGCTGACGTGTTCAGCTTCGGGATCATAATGATGGAGCTGATGACGAAACGGAGACCAACTTCGTTGGAGGATGATGAATCAGGAGGTGTGTGTCTGCGTCAATTGGTGGAGATATCGATTGGAGATGGATCAGAAGGGATTATTAGAGTTCTTGATTCAGAAATCGTGTCGTCTATCGTTTCTAGAGAGGAGGAAGAGGGTATTGAAGATCTGTTGAAGCTTTGTTTGTTATGTACAAGATATAGACCTGAAGATCGACCGGATATGAATGAGATTCTTACTCATCTAGAGAAACTCAGAGGAAAGACGATCTCTGTTCCAGATCGTAAAGCAAAAAACATAGGGATGGTTTAAGCATACGAAAAAACCCGGTCCAATCTATTTTTAAACCCGAATAAACCAAACCAAACCAAAATCAGGCGGTTCTTGTCTTTCATCAAGTTTTTCTGTTTGGGTGTTGTTTTTTGGGATGTTTCCCTTTCTTCCCTTGGTTTCTTACTTTTCTGAATCTTTTAAATTTCAAAAGCTTTTCTTATTTTCTGTTATAGGTTTCACCTATATTAACAAGTCTTATATGCTTTGTAATATACACCTTACTCTTGTGCCTCTTTTCTTAGCTCTTATACTTGAACTAGTATGTTTCACCCATACTACGCATAGGTATTCTTTAATTATGGTTTTATAAAATTTAAATGTTATTTTTATTTATATATATATATATTAATAACAAATCATTTCTTTTATTTCAGCTATCTAACCATAAAAATTAATGTTTAATTTTATATGAAATTAAATTTGAACAAAAAGAATGATGATCTCGATGAAAATACGAAATTTTAGTATATATATACTGTAAAATAAATATTAACAGAAATATTGCATAATTTATGTATTATAATTAATTGAAAGCATGACTATTCTATTTCGTTGAATAAATTAAACTGTTCGTAGAAGTTGATGTATGAAGGTTATATAATGCATGAGAAGGTGGAGATCATGGTTGAAACCACTAAAACGTTTTTTGCTTTTTTTTTATCATCACTTTTTTTTATCCAACTGCAGATAAACTATTTCTATCCAAAAAAAAAAATTATTAGTATTTTTAAAAAAAATTAAACAATAAACACGTGGCAGAATTTGATTGTTGAAAGGACTTGCGATTTAGTATATTAAAGATTCAGCGTTACGGGTTCTTTATAGAAAACCATGTATACGACGACGCATAATGTATTCTTCTTTAAAACTTTGCGGAGTATGAAAACACCATTATCCCATCACTTAGAGGGGTTCTTAGATGGTAGGACCCATCAAAAACACAAAAAGGTTATTATGTATGCAAAATAAGATATCATCTCTCTTTATTTCTTGTATGTGATTGGTTCTCTTCTTTTTCTTTTTTTTTTAGTTAGAAAAAAAAAATCTCAATTTGGAGTTTTGGGATAATGGTGCTATGAGCTGCATGAGAGATAGAAACAGTCAATTGCCAGCAGAAGCCGCTGCGGTACATAGGAAGTCTATTGCATATTTCCCTTTAGAGACTTCTGTGCCTTGTGATTCATTGTTGAACACAAGAAGGCTAGATGAAATGATGATGAGAAACAGATAATTCACTATGCAAGTTGAGAATATATGAGAAGAAAGCGTTCAAAACCAAATGCAAGTTGAGAATATACGTACAATATATATTAAAAGCTTAAAAGTATAAAATGGATTTTAATTCAAAATTCATATATTTTCTATTTTAGGTTAGATGGTCAAACATAATATATCTGTCTAGTCTTAATTTACTTTCAAATACCAAAAAGTTTAATTTGTTTGACTATATTTAGATATGGAGGAATGTCTTTTTCCTCATTAGTTGGTTGGTATATAAACCAAGTAATGAAAAGGAGAGATCCATATCAAGGATTTTTTATATAATAACATTATTCAAGAAGTTTATTTTAATAACTCGAAAGAGACTTCATATCCATGCCTAACAATTATACATTAATTATATCCTACGGTCTCAAAAGTATACATATATGCATCCAAAATCACATGACACCATCACTTATTATGCATTCCATATTGCTTGATCAATATATTAATACAACTATATCATCAAGGTTCTTTCTTGAAGAAAACTGAAGGAAGCATATCCTTTAAAAGCTCATAGTCACTCTCACGGTGAAACTCTTGATTTTGTTGCTGCTGATAGTTAGGGTTTACATTCACAGTAGCGTATGGCGCACGGAAGAGATCATCATGTGAGAAGCTTCTTGGAGTATTGATGATGAAATCAGAAATCGGAGATAGAGAGGATGGGTTATAATTAGATGCGGCGGGTCCAGTGAACATTGAGGAACGGCGACAGGTCGGGATCGGGTGGTTGTGTTGACTTTCGTAGGTTGTGATCACGACCGTGGGATCTTGGTAAGACCTCTCAACTCTCTTCTTCACGTTGCACTTCTGCGTCGTGCATCTGTAGTAACTCCTGTTCTCGTAATTGACATATATTAGTTATTAGTTTTAGCATGTGGTTTAAAGTGTCGGTTACAAAAATTAAAATTTATACTGACTAACAAATTTAATTTGACTTTTTAAGCAATGTCAAAATCTTTATGAAATAAATATCAATATTGGAAATTATTATCTGAATAACGTGATGAGTGGTAAATACAGACAAAATTACCCGCAAAAATGATTTGACCAAATGACCTTTACCGATGTATTTTTAATATAATATAAAAATGAAATTTTGATCACAATAACTGAAAAATGGAAGTGATAGGGCGTGACAAAATATCTATAAATTTTAATTCTAATCTGTAAATTTTGATTCAAACTAAAAATCATGAATATTTATAATTTTATGAAGCAAAAAAAAATATTAATATAAAATATCTATAAAATACTAATTAAATCACAAATATTAATATTTTAAAAATAAATATCTGACTTAATTTGTTATATGTGTATATATATATTTAAAGAAGTCTATATGTCTATGGTAGTAAATATTATATTTTATTTAAAAGTTTTACAATATTTTATTCTATTAGTTATCATAATTTTAAAAATAAATAAATTTTATTTTGTAATAATATATTACAAAAAAATATATTTTATTTGTACAAATTGAATCATATATCTAGTTAAAATATAAAAATCGAATATTTGAGGCATCAAATATCAAGATAGATATAGACTCTCAGATCATTGAGTATTTGGATAAAACTAATTGTATCACAGACACTTCTAAAACTCCGAGTATTTGATCTGTGGTTGTGTATGTGAACAATCAGCTTAGTTTTGAAAACCTAATTTCATTATTTTTATTAAAATAGCATAATAGTTATAAATGAGTGGAGAAAATAATGATTTTACGAATATGATCGCCAAAAAGTAAACTAAAAGCTACATATATATGTTCAACATTTCATAAATTTATTGTACTTATCTATTATTAGTTTATAGCCGGTTAAGTTACCTCGGATAAGGACTGTTTTTGACTGCCTTTTGGCCGTACTTCCTCCAACGATAGCCGTCTTCGAGATGTTCAACTTCGGTCTTAGTCACGAACGAGACTCGTGGCTCTCTTTGCTTCTTCTCCTCTTTCTTCTTTGTTTTAACTCTGAACCATATATATTACTGATCAATTAAATGAATACTTAGATATAGTGGACGGTTTTTGAAATTAATGATACCGTACCACATACAATTGACTTTGAACCTAGAGTTAATAATGCTAAATAAATGATTGGTAGGACACACGTAATACAATAATCTTAGGCGGTATTCTATCAAAATGGGAATCGTCATTCTGCTTTATATAAGGTGTAGATTTTTCAGCAATAATGAATAAATAGTTTTACAATCAGAATGTCATATACACACACACATATATATATAAATAACCATGTATTGCACAAAATATAGTGGGCTTTTAATTTGTGATTGAAATAATTTTTTTGCCGTTCTTTCAATATAGAATTAGCATTCTAGCTAAACATGTTTACGTTAAATTAAATTTTCACAATCATATTTCGTTTCATCAAAATAAAATCCCTAAGATATTCTTAAAGGTGTTATTTTATGATATTTTAGTTCTCTATATATTTTCCTACTGAAATATCTTTATCTATTTTAATCAAGTAAAGAAAATCATTTTCGAGAAATTGAATATAGATTGGCCCTGAAACTAGAAAAAAATAAGAAATGCATTTTACATATTCAAACAATTAAGGTTTGGTGTATGATTAGAGAAAATAATCTTTTAATAAAAATAAAATAAAAGTTCAAGCACGATTCATGTGATTTCTATCTTATTAAAATATATGAAAATTTCATTACTAAAAATACTTATAAAACTTACACTTTCTGAGCACGTTGATCATCTTTTCCTTCATCGTCAGCTTCTCTTTTTCTCAGGCTCTTACCGGAATCTTCTCCCTGACGATGATCGGCCTCACTCGAAGAAGGAGATGCAGAAACCCTAGTTTCACTCTCAATGATTGCACCACCACTACCGACAACTTCTTGACTCTTGTCACTTGTGTTATAACTAAAAGCATTGTATAAACCATATTCTTGATCAAACGAAGGATTAAAAAACTCGGTGGAAGATGGGGAGAGCTCGAAACCCGATTCGTACACTCCTTGAGGACTCGACTCTAGATCGTAGCCGATTTGTGATGAGATCATGTTTGCATTATAAGTGGATGGACCAGAAACGTAAGGGAGATTCATAATATTTTGGTTGTTGATGTTGTTGTAATGATTATACGATGAAGTATAGTGATCGTTGTTAAGATCTTTGGTTTCATTAGACATGATGAAAAACAAAGATTCAAAACCCAAAAAAAATTGAAGAAAAAACGAAGATGCAAGAGAAAAGCTTGAAGAAGATGAAAGAAAGAAAAGAAAACGAACTTTTTGCGTTTATGATTTTTTTAGTCGGTCTACGTTTTGGTGTTAAGACTTTTGGGTCTTCTCGTATTTATGCCGTTTGAAAATATATATTATTTAATATGTCTTACAGTAAAAATGGCATTTTAGAATCTGACTTTTATAAACAAAACTTTATAAAAATCAAAAGGTTGAGTGAAATGGTTCTAGGGTGTGAATGATTAAAAGGTTTCGGATTTGAATGACTTTTTTTTAGTATAAGTAAATCGAAATATATATATATATATATATATATAATATTTTAAAGTTGAGTTGGCCAAAAGCATTTAACTTCCCAAATGGATAGTTACAAAAGTTGCGTCTAGTAAGGAAACATTACTTGGCTTTGTTGCTTAAATGAACATCGTAAACATAAAACGAAAGCCATTTTTACCATAATGAACTTCTTTAAAGTCTTTATGACCCTTATCTATACAATGCATGCTCCCATATTTGATCAACATGACCAACAGAGTCACTATTCATCTCTTTTAAAGATGTGGTAGAAGGTGGGAACAGTCTTGTGGAGGAAGCCGATGATTAAATGGTTAACACAAGTAACCGGGAACAGTCAGTCTCCGGTCACCGTTGTCTGAAGAAGAAAGAGCCAGTAAAAAATTCAAAACAATAAAGATAACAGAGGCTGATACTGTGAGGTTATTAGGATGACACGTGATTAAATATCGGCACCGGCATTTGACCGTAACCGACACATGACCTGGCACGTGGTGGACTATTGCATATTGTTCCTCAACCCTTATAAATATCAATATCAGACGTTAATTTATGAAAATATTCCAAGTCTTGATTATAAATTAAGAAGCTTTCTGATAAAAAATAAAAGTTAAGTGAATTTCGGATTTATAATTGAGGTCAAACTTAATTTAGGAACATAACAAATTTTAACAAACGTTAAGTATTGAATACGACAAAATATGTTACAAAACTAAATTCAAAATTATTGGAAAAGGAAATGCTGACGGGTTACCAACGTCATCACGCTGCACAAATCTCTTTTCAGTTCACATTAGAACGTTCCTCACGCATGTAAAATGAACATTAAAATAAGAATAAAAGAACAAATATTGGTTGACAAAAAGAAGAAGAAATATGGTCAAATTTATTATAAATTAAATGCTTTTGAAAACAAAATAATATATTTTATATCGTAAAAGAGTAAAGTTGATGGAAAGATATATTTTAAAATTTTAACAAAAGGATGTATTAAAAGTAAAAATAAATAAATAAATAAATAAGGAGAGAGGGACATGATTCCTAACAGAAAAAGACAATGAGAAGTGAGTTTATATTTGACTTTACAGTTTCCATTTGTATAGTCAATATTTATATATAAATAAACTCATGTTTAGAAATTTAAGACTAAAATAAACATCTCACTTGCTCAGGGTTCAAATACGCTTCTGTGTCCCTTCTAATTATTTTGTTGTTGTTGTTGTTGTAAATAAGTGATTCTTTTGTAATCAACTCTTCAGAAATTCAAATATGGAAAACCCTTTACACTAAGAGTATAGGTGATTCTTTTTGTAAACAGGTGAATCTTTTGTAACCAACCCGTACTGCTCATGCATCTCGATCTTTAATTCAAATTACGAACTGCAGGAGGACCCGTATAGTCTATAAAGACTTGTTTACATCATTTTAGCAAATTAAATCATAGTTTAGATGTTTCTGAAAAAAAGTGAAAATGATGAAAAACGTTTTTAGATACTGTATGTACCTAATTTCATAACACAATATAAATAAATGATTGTACATAACTAGAATTGTAGCAATCTTTGATAAATTCTCGATGATGATTCCAAAAATTACAACTAATGTTTATTGATTCATGATTATCGGTGGACCTAAAAGTCAACAATTAATGCTCCTTACGTTTGACGTATTTTACTCTCTCCGTTTCATATTACTTGTCGTTCTAAGTTTTATATTACTTGTCGTTCTAGGTTTATGCATACATATTAATAAAACATATAATTTTGTATATTTTCAAAATAAAAATATAATTATTTATATAGCTAACTATATTTTGACCAATGAAAAAATAAACTAGAAAATCTTTTTAATAAATTTTACATTGACACTTATTTTAAAATAAAAATTTTCCTTTATAACGACAATTAAATCGAAACGGGGAGAGTATTTTCTATCTTTAACACAGCAAAAATGTTTTCATTTTACTATTTTCTTTTATCCGAGTTTTTTTTTTAAAAGGGCTTTATTCGGTCGCATCTTCATATCCAACTATCCAAGACTCAAAGGTTTCAATGCATATATGGTTGAAGCTTTTATACGTTTAGTTTGAAGTAATAGTACAGTTTCTCTCATATTATCAGCCTGTAAATTACCTAAGTAACTTACCAAATGCCAGTCAACCTCTATTTTGATAGGAGACAAAATAAAGCGAAGCTTACACAGAATTACATGTTCGCAGTTGATATTCACGACCAAATTTGTGGACTATGTACGGATGCACCAAACTTCTTAAAGATTTTTTGGTTGGTGAGTATGACTTTTCTTTCACTATCGTTGTCTGAACGGTTTTATTATTATTATTATTTTTTATTTTTATTTTTTTTTGGGGGGTGGGGGAGCGGGGTTAAAATATTTGGTTCATTTAAAAGAGAGAGGCTGCTGTGTAGGTAAAGTTACATGATGGATGTTTCTTATGACATTTATATATGAAATCACTTGCAAGAAACCTAGTATCATGGGCTGTAGAAACATGGGTTTAGATGCATTTCTTGGGCCTACTTAATACCCCGTACCACTAAATGCATTGCATACTTTTAAATGAAATCATCAACGACTAAGGTAGAAGAACTACACAACTTAAGAAATATATTTTTGTTTCAAATTCAGAAACATTGGTCCATTCGACTCTTGAATCTTGCAATCGTGCAGATTTTACCTTCAGAGTCTTTTTCAACACGCAAGAAAATTGTTTCACGTCGTTATCTTCACTGCAAGCCACATCATCTATGCATCACAACTTCTAGATAAAATTGACCCAGATGGAAGTAACGATCCATAACTTTATCATACGCTTATAAGGAAATGGCGAGTAAGAATGTTCAATCCATTTTTTTACTAGTCATTTTCTTTTGCCTAACAACCTACTTTTGCTTCTGGTTTCTTATTTCCTTCCTCTCTAACCTTTTGGTTGTCTGAACCAAAGCCATGTAATCTTCATACTGAAAACTGTTTCATAATTTGTTACCCAATCCAAAGCTTGTTTATGTCATCTATGTTTCATGTAGATGACAGTAATACTTATAGCATACACACTCACAGATGATTATCAATATGTGTATCTCAATTTCAGTGAAGTTGTTAATCAATGTCTAAGGTTTTTTCCCTCACATTTGTGTGGTTTGTGATTGATACAAGGTTCAGTAGTATGTTGATCGTTAGGGTTAAAGTCGTCCTGAGTGAATTTTCAAAGAATCAGCTTAAAACCACTTGCAGGCTCTCTGTTTTCCCATGACAGTAACCTTTTCAACAGTTAGAAAAAATTGTGACTTGTTTAATCCATAAAAAAAAATTCTTCTTAGTGTCACTTCATAGTTCATAGTTCAATAGAAACATGTCTTCGGTCTATAGAACCCTTATATTATACATGTACTTTTTTGGGTAGTGAAATCAATATTCTTGGATAAAGGTTGTAAAACCACTATACAGTTATAAAAGAAAATTCTTCAGTAGCCTTTAGACCATGATTAATGAAGTCTCTTAGAGAGGGTATTTTAGTGTATCGTAAGATACATTTTTAGGTTTTAACTAAGAAACACTAAAAACATATCCTAAATAAAAGATATAAGATACATCTCTTAGTAGAAAAATGTCAAATCATGCTCTAAGAATCCCATTGGGATCTCCTCCATTAATCCCGCTCTTAGAAACCTCTAGTCAGCATACTCGTGAGCATAGCAAGAATAAACATTAGTTCCGTACATCTTAATAATAATTTGTAAGTAAATGCAGCCAGTCTTGGAGCATCGAGCAGAAGAGCACAGAAGAAGAGAAAAAAAAGTTACATTGTAAAAGTCTAAGAATTGACGGTCGATAAATGTTATATTGAAAACAGTATAGAGATATTTATGTAAAGATAAAGAGAAACTAGGCCTGGGCATTCGGGGTCCCAATCGGGTTTCGGTTTTGTCCAATCGGGTTTTGAGTTTTTCGGGTTTATCAAAATCAGCCCCATTCGGATTATATGAAAGCTCGGTTCGGGACCGGTTCGGGTTCTATCGGGTTCGGGTCGGGGTTAGTAAATCTTTGAAGAACCGGTATAACCCGATGTACTTTCGGGTTCGGGTCCCAATCGGTTCTTCAATTTAAAAATACATGATTTGTACTTACTTTATAACCAAAACATAAGTAAATTGGTTCTTCCGTTTTAAAGTACATAATTTGTAACTATTTTATAACTAAAAAGTAAGTAAAATTGATTCAAAAATAAGAAAGAAATATCAAACGTGATAATTCAAAATCAAATGAAATGTAAATATATTTATTAATAGAAAAAACAAATAAATGAAAGAATAAAACAAAAACCAAGTTCTCATAAAATGAGAAACATTGTTCAGTGAAAACAAAACCAAAATCTAAAAACTTTAAGATTCAACCGCCACCTTCAAACATCAACTTTCATATAATAGAACCACCAATATTTATGTAATAGATAATTATTTTAGATGTTTAATATCTTAATGTATTTCAGATACATATTAGGAATGAGATGATGTTTGGTACAAGATCTTTTTAGGGTTTTAAATGTTTCGGGTTCTATCGGATATCCATTTAAGTTCGGGTTCGGTTCGGATAATACCCATAACCCAAAATACCATAAAACAAGATCCATTCGGTATTTATGTCGGGTTCGGATCGGTTCGGATTCCTTTTTATCGGATCGGATTCGGTTCGGGTTTTCGGGTTTCGGTTTATTTGCCCAGCCCTAAGAGAAACATATGTTTGTGGACTTGTGTGGACGTAACTAAGTCAATAAATAGGAAACTTCCGTCAAGTTGCTAAACACCAATCTGCTAATTTATATCAGAAGATCAGTCACCAATTCCTTCTTTTCCTTCATATTCTCTCTCTCTATGTCTCTCTCATTATCTTCTTTTTCTTCCTCTTCTAGCACTTGGTTGTACGATGTTTTCCCTAGCTTCAGTGGGGAAGACGTTCGTATTACTTTCCTCAGCCACTTTCTAAAGGAGCTTGACCGGAAACTGATCGTTGCTTTCAAAGACAACGAGATCGAGAGAAGTCGATCACTGGATCCTGAGCTTAAACAGGCCATTAAAGATTCAAGGATAGCTGTGGTTATCTTCTCCAAAAACTACGCCTCTTCAAGCTGGTGTCTTAATGAGTTGCTGGAGATTGTCAAGTGCAGGGAAGAGTGTAGTCAAATGGTGATACCTGTTTTCTACCGTTTGGACCCTTCCCATGTGAGGAAACAAACTGGTGAATTTGGACAGATCTTTGAAGAGACATGCCACAACAAAACAGAGCAAGAGATAATTCAATGGAAGAGAGCTTTGACTGATGTAGCTAATACCCTCGGGTATCATTCTCTTAAATGGTACGGTTTTATCTGAATAAAAGGTTGTTACATGTGTATGAAATTATAAAGGTTCTCATTGCTAATTTGTGAAAATATCTTTCCTGTTGTTAGGGATAGCGAAGCAAAAATGATTGAAGAAATTGTCAGTGATGTTTTGGGGAAACTGCTTTTAACACCATCCAAGGATTCTAAGGACTTTGTGGGGATAGAAGATCATATTGCAAAACTGAGTGTGTTGTTGCAGTTGGAAGCTGAGGAAGTGAGGATGGTTGGTTTATGGGGTTCTTCTGGAATTGGCAAGACTACAATAGCAAGAGTTATGTTTCAACGACTTTCTCGACACTTTCAAGGAAGAATTTTCATAGACAGGGCTTTCTTATCTAAGAGTATGGAAATTTATAGTAAAGCCAACCAAGACGACTACAACATGAAGTTGCATTTACAGTCAAGATTCCTATCGAAAATTCTAGGGAAAAAGGAGATAGAGATAAGTCAAGTAGGTGAATTAGCAGAGAGGCTAAAGCACCAGAAAGTTCTTATTTTCATTGATGATTTTGATGATCAAGTGGTGTTAGATGCTTTGGTTGGTCAAACTCAATGGTTTGGAAGTGGGAGCAGAATCATTTTAGTTACAAATGATAAGCATTTCTTAAGGGCACATGGGATTGATCACATTTACCAAGTATGTCTCCCTTCTGAAGACCTCGCTCGAGAGATGTTATGTCGATCTGCCTTCAGAAAAAATGCTGGACCTGAAG